>OY744614.1:490259-497759 GCA_963556255.1 Allolobophora icterica | reverse complement strand
ATTTTACTAACGCAGATGACAGGGTTGGCCTGACAAGGTGACAAGGATGATATTGTAGGCCATAGTAGATGACAAGGATGACATTGTAGGAAATTGTAGATGACATTGTAGGCCATTGTAAATGACAAGGACGACATTGAAGGCTATTGTAGATGACAAGGATGATATTGTAGGCCACTGTAGATGACAATGATGGCATTGTAGGCCTTGCTAGGCGCTTCAGGCGCAGATGATTACTACATGTATCTTCCTCCGTTCTCAGCGCTAAGGAAATAGCAAGGCAGCAATGGAGGGAGTGTCTATTTCAAGCTGTTTGCGTGGACCAGAATCACGGTCTGCGTGATCTCTTTCCAGCATTACGCTCAGATAAACACGACCTTAGTAGACCTGGTCATCGTGTGTTCAAGCTTTAGATAATGATGACCGTACTTTTATTTCCAGGGCCTTATTTAGAAACGCATATCAAATCATGTCTAATAAGTCTCGTGGGCCTTGTGCTCGCTCATAGTTTGTCAACATGCTTTATCTCTTGTATGGCTTAGACGACTATTATAAACCTCTCATTATTTGTCACAGGTTGCGTCTATGACAACATTGTACGTCGAATAAACGAATGTTGTATTGTGCTGTGGTGTAAACAGCTCTGCTCGACAAAGTCGTTTAACGAAGACTCTGGTGGTTTGGACATGGAGAGAGAATGCCAGTTGACCGAATATCCCACACAATGCACTACATGCAAGATTCGAAGGAAAATGGAACAAAGGCAGACCAAGACTACGCTGGATAGATAATATAAATGAGGACATAGCATCATTTGGACTAACACAAAGGAGACAGTGGACTAGATAACTGACCGAGGACAATGGAGATAAATTATTCGTACCCATCTCCGCCAAATGATTGGCATCAGGAACTGATGATGATGACGATGATGATGATGATGATGATGATGATGATGATGATGATGATGATGATGATGATGATGATGATGATGATGATGATGATGATGATGATGATGATGATGATGATGATGATGATGGTGATGGTGATGGTGATGGTGATGGTGATGGTGATGGTGATGGTGATGGTGATGGTGATGGTGACGGTGACGGTGACGGTGACGGTGACGGTGACGGTGACGGTGACGGTGACGGTGACGGTGACGGTGACGGTCACGGTCACGGTCACGATGACGATGACGATGACGATGACGATGATGATGATGAAAGGATATCTTCTCTCGCGAAGTGATTACTTGTCCTCACGAAGAGGTGGCAAAAGCAGTTGATGGAGGCAGTGGATAAGGAACTCTTACTGTCGCTGTCCCCAAGTTTAGCCTTATATCTGTAGCTTCCTTTGTGCGGGATACTTTGCACTGGCTCCCCATCTGGCAGTGTATATATTCAGCTTAATATCCTGACCCTTATGGACAATTGTTTCGCTAGCTCTGCTTCCATCATATGTACCTTAGGAACTTCTACATTTCCGTCTCCTTGGTCTCAGGTCTCACTTTATCCCGGATCTGACTTTGGTCAGATGTCCATGGACTCCTGACTGTTGCTTGTATGCATACTGCTAGAGCTCAGTCCAGAAGCTTTTGCCTAAGAAATTTAATATGCATTTAGCCTAGTCTACATGTGCAAAACTGTAAACTAATACTGCAAACGAGTCTCTCTTTTACTTTCTTACCCCTTTCTTCTTTATCCTTTTCATTTTTACATAATTTTTGCATTTTTCAAAAAATCAGTATGGGGCAAGTGCCTCCCCAAATGATGTCCCTGTCTGCACAGTAAGGCTCTACCGATTGAACACGACTTGTGAATATGTAGCTAAGAATGGCTGCGTTTTAAACATGCCTAAATCCTACGGTGACTCAACGCAATTAAAATGGATTAAACGGTCGGTAAAGATGTAGCTGAGAACGGTATATAATATAATATATAACATATTCGAGTATGTATAACTGAAACGTTGATTTTATGTAGCAATATTTCGTGTTTAGAGACATCTCTGGATGTCAGTTACGTTGAAGTCGACCTTAACCTACATTGACCTGAACACATTTTAATTCTAGCGAGTGAACGCGATTGGTGAATATGTAGCAGCGAACAGCAGCGTTTTAAAGGTGTTTTATGTAGCATTGTTTAGTTTTAGAACTGAATATGTTGCTGGATGGAGAGCCAGTTCAAATTCTTCCGCATAAAGGAGTGGGAAATCTCCAAACCTGGGGACACCTAAAAAAGACAAGCAGTGGCATTGAGAACAGACTGAAGCTTAACATATTGGCTAGTGAAAGTCCAGTAAAGATGGTAACTTAATGTCAACATCCAAGGCAGTAAAACTATCATTATAATGTTTGGCTTACTTAACCTCGTATATGGTAGAACCTGGGACTAATATTAGTCACAAGTAGAACGGAATCCGTCGTCTTCATAATTTTAGAAATTTCTGAAGCGCTGTTTTCATTCCATTTGATGAGTTCGAATCGAATAGGCTACAAAGCCATAATCGGCTATAATTCACTAGTCGCGTTCAATCGTTAGACTCCAAACATGCAACATATTCAGTTTAAGATCCTGACTGTTATAAGCCATTATCTTGTTGGCTCTGCTCCATCATATCTGAGGGACTTCTGCTTTTCAGTGTCCCGGGTCGTGGCACCCTCTAGTGGGATGCCCATAGAATCCTGACTTTCCCTCGTATGCATACTGAATCAGCTCAGTCCAGAAGCTTTCCCTGGAAACGTTTTTCTCGAATAGCAACAGCAAAAATCGAATATCGGCGCCCTCCTCCTTTATCGAGACTTCGAACTGGCAACACCAGAAAAAGGCATGTATTTTATATAGCAGTACGTTTTGTTTAGCGACATCTTGTGGGTGTCAGCCTTTTACGTCGACCTTATCTTGTGGAAAGAGTTTAAGCGACAAATTTGGCGATTAAACGCGATTGACGAATATCTACAGCTGAGAACAGCTGCGTTTTAAGGGTGTCTACATTGCATGGTCTCTTTCCAGAATTACTCTCAGATAACTACGACCTCGTCCTCATGGGTTCAGGCTTCCAGATAAAGGTGGCTGTAATTTTATTTCCAGGGCCTTATATAGAAATGCATATTAAACCCAGGTCCAATTAGTCTCGTGGGCCTTGTGCTCGCTCTTGGTTTGTCAACATGAATTCTCTATTGCACAGTCTAGACGTCGTAGTAGACGACTATTATAACTCTCATTATTTATAACGTGTTGTGTCTATGACAACATTGTACGTCTAATACAGTCATGAATAATGTATTGTACTGTGCTGTAAACAACTCTGCTAGACAAAGTCTTTCAACGAAGACTCCGATAGTTTGGACATGTAGAGAGAATGCCCCAGTTGGGTAAATCCCACACAGTGCACTGCATGCAAGATTCGAAGGAAAAAGAAACAAAGGCAGACCAAGAGTACGCTGGATAGATAATATAACTGGGGACATAATATCACTTGGACTAACTCAAAGGAGGCAGTGGACTAGATAAATGACCGAGGACAATGGAGATCTTCTATTCGTACCGATCGCCGCCAAATGGCTGGCGTCAGGAACTGATGATGATGATGATGATGATGATGATGATGATGATGACGATGATGGTGGTGGTGGTGGTGGTGGTGGTGGTGGTGGTGGTGGTGGTGGTGGTGGTGGTGGTGGTGGTGGTGGTGGTGGTGGTGGTGGTGGTGGTGGTGGTGGTGGTGGTGGTGGTGGTGGTGGTGATGATGATGATGATGATGATGATGATGATGATGATGATGATGATGATGATGATGATGACGACAACGACGACGACGACGGTGATGATGATGATGATGATGAAAGGATGTCCTCTCTTACGAAATGATTACTTGTCCTCACGAAGAGGTGGCAACAGCAGTTGATGGAGGCAGTGGATAAGGAACTCTAACTGGAGCTGTTCCCGAGTTTAGACGTATATCTGTAGCTTCCTTTATGCGGGATACTTTGCACTGGCTCCCCATCTGGCAGCGTATATATTCAGCTTAAAATCCTGACCCTTATGGACAATTGTTTAGCTGGCTCTGCTTCCATCAAATGTACCTTAGGACCTTCTACATTTCCGTCTCCTTGGTCTCGGGTCTGACTTTATTCCAGATCTGACTTTGGTCGGCTGCCCATGGACTCCTGACTGTCCCTCGCATGCGTACTGCTACAACTCAGTCCAGAAGCTTTGCCTATGTTAGACCCACCAGTTGGAATTGCCTTTCTCGAGAGCTGTTGCTAGATCTCCTCAGTTTGTCCCTTCCACAGTTTCACAAGCGCCTGAAGTCTGTGTTATTCAACAGTAATTTCACTGGTTTGGGTCAGGAGCACCACTTATGAGTTTATTCTTGTATTGGCGCTTTGTAGGCCTAAATGCCAGGTTAGAAGTACGATTGGGATTTTGCTGCCTTGGATGTTGAGAGATGGTTGTAGCTGAGTGATTCTTATTTTGTGATTCTAGTTGCACTAACATCTGACCATGCACTTGAACTTTCAAAATCGTACGTCAGCAAATCTCACTCAGCATCAAAATTCGAGTTAATAATATTGATATATCCGTGTTTATTGACCCGCTCACTGAGAAACCGCGGTAAGTAACAAAGAAACATAAAATTATGACAGCTCAATTATCAAGATCGTATTGAACACACATCTTAGCCACCTTTTAGGCGCCCGCTCTTTTTACAGCTGCCCCCTAGGGAGTTGAAGGCTGAGTCGACAAGTAGGGAGCCTACGGGTACCGAACCGCGTATTTCTTCGAGCAACAGTGTAATCATTCATCTAGTTTCACTAATGCCTACATGTAAATATAAAAAATAAGAATAGCAACAGCAGAAATTGATTCTATTGTTATAATTGCGTTAATAAAGATTCGTTCTAAGTTCTGATGGTCAGGTAATTTCTGTTTAATGACACTATGTCCTAAAAAAGTTGAATAGCGGCGCCCTCATCCTTTATCGAGAATTCGGACTGGCACCACCCGAAAAAGGCATGGATTTTATATAGCAGTACTTGCTGTTTAACAACATCTTGTTGGTGTCATCTCCGTTTACGTCGACCATAACATGTTACTTGTAGGAACACATAGACTGTAATCAAAGGATATAGCGATTGACGAATATCTATAGCTGGGATGTATCGTTTTAAAGGTGTCTAAACTGGGGCAGCGGATTTCATGTATTAATGTCAATTGTATTAACGACATCTTGCGACTGCCAGGGTCGTTGATGAAAACCCTAACGACTAAACTAAAATAGATTAAAGATTGGTAAATATGTAGCTAAGAGTGGAGGCGTTTTAAAGGTGTCTAAACTGGAGCAGTGGATTTCGCTGTATTAACGACATCTCGTGACTGCCAGGGTCGTTGACGGAAACCCTGCGGTGACTCATCGCAATTAAATGGATTAAACGATTGGTAAATATGTATCTGAGAACGGTATATAATAATATGTAATAATATTCGGGGATGTATAACTGCAGTCGTGTGTTTTATCTTTAGTCTTTAGCGACATCCTGTAGTTACGTTGAAGTTGACTTTAAGCTTCGTATGATTATGCTACAAACGGATCTGCCGAATGGATGGATCCAGAGTTTAACGACATCTTATAGCAACAAAGGCTGTTGACGTCGACAGAAATTGTATTAGCATTTTACAGCTCTGATCTGCCGAATTATTATTATTAATCCAAATATTTAACGTCGTCTTATGGCATCAAAGGCCGTTGACGACAATTCATAAATGCAATTTACAGAAAACAAGATACTTATAGCGTCCGAAAGACACCATTTAAAAGTGTCAACCAGAGCCGTACAATGTCATAGAATGTCACATCATTTAAAGCATTATATCTAATATTGTTTGAGATTATAATACACATATTAATAAAATGCTTGATGCAATTTAAACAGTATTTTGCAACAACTACCACACATAAGATATATTTAAACAATTTCAAATATAAATGCACAGTACATATAATTATAATTATGACATTATATTCTTTTTCTACATTTGAAATTTCTAATCAATTATTTCTTATTCTTCAGCTTAACGACATTCCATGGTAATATCAACTGCTACAATTACACCATGCACGAAATAATAACAAATTCACAAACCGCATACACATTAAATGAAACATATGGTATACCAAGTTGCTTTTTTTTACACTGTTCAGATATTTAACACACTCCACCATAAATGTATTTAATTAACAAAGCATATATAAACATATAATTACAATTGTTTAAAGTTGTGTTTCAGTGTATTGTATTCACAATTACCTTATATTTCCTGTATTGCAACACAATATTGTAACACTATACATTATATATACCTTGTCCATGCGTTTGTGGTTTCCCGTCTGGACTACTGTAGCGCTCTTTACGCTGGCCTCCCAGCTGCCCGCCTTGGGTGTTTGGACCGGGTTTTGCGTGCAGCCGCACGTCTTATTGGTCGCATCCCCAGATTTGGCCAGGTTTCTCTTTATATGCGGGATGTTCTGCACTGGCTCCCTTTCCCGCTGCGGATCGCCTATAGGGTCTCTGCACTGGTTAGGCGTTGTCTAGAGGGACTTGCTCCCCCATACCTGCGGGAGTTGTGTCGCTCTACCTCGGGGGTCTTGCGGAGATCTGCTCTTCGCTCGGCTGACCAGGCCGAGCTATTGGTCCCCCGCACGCGGACAGCCATTATGCAGCGACGTTCTTTTTCGGTCGCTGGACCTGCAACCTGGAATGGCCTTCCTGTTGCACTTCGCCTGGTCCCTATGACTCACTCTACCTTGTTTCTTGCAAACTTAAAAACTACTCTCTTTAGCCGTGGTTGGACTAGGAGCGCTCCTGAGTAGATAACCTTGAAGGGGCGCTATATAAAAGCTCATTAATAATAATAATAATTACAATATAGTATATTTTCCAATACATAAACCAAATCATACCATATCTAAACAACAAAATGTTAGAGGGTAGTAACATAAATACTCAATAATCAATATTTTATATATGTAATTTACTAACATCAAATTTTTATTACATATATAATATAATATAACAACTGATAAGAAAACATTGGTCATACAGGGTCTCCAATAACCAATATGCAAAAGATACAACTAAAGAATGTTGCATAAGGGTATTATTATAAAAAGTGTATTATAATAATGTAATGCCTAATACAATAAAATAAAATATACAAAAAAAAAAACTAGTGTAAACAAACTGTTTACAGTAGCAAACATAACATATCTATTTACAAAATTTTACCTTTAGTAATTATTTTAACTAACCTAATGAACGCGGCTAGTGAAAATGTATCTGCGAAGTACTGTGTTTTAAAGGTGTCTAAAATCTAAATGAACCTATAGGTATTGTTTAGTGTTTAGCCACATTTTGTGGATGTCAGTTACGTTGAACTCAACCTTACTCTTCGTACCGTCCACCATATGAATATAGCGATCGAATGCGACTAGTGA
>OY744614.1:465259-485259 GCA_963556255.1 Allolobophora icterica | reverse complement strand
TTGAGAAAAATGGACCAGAAGTGCAGTCACCGTCGGCCACAGTCCTTCCTCCCCCCTATATATATATATATATATATATATATATATATATATATATATATATATATATATATATATATATATATATATATATATGTGTGCATTGGGGTGGAGGGAGACCCCCAACGGGGTGGAGGGAGGGAGGGACTGGTGGTTACTCGGTGCATTCGTCTCAGAGCGTGTGCCTCCGTCTGCGTCTCATCTATTTACAGCTCAGACTGAACAGAGAAACGGAACGTGGAGCTACGTCACATCCGGTCCAGTCGGCGCGTGCGCACTGCTGGATACTTCGAAGACGCAGAAGAAAATGCACGAATGCATTTTACGTGTATTTCAATGCACGCGTGCATTTCTGGGGCAATGTGAATGCACGAGAGTTCATCATCTTATCGAGTGCATCAAACAGAGCGGGTTCTTTTTAAATCTGGGTCTCTGCAACAGCCGACCGTTGCCATTGGTAACGCCGATATTTTTCACGGAAACCATTAAGTCTTGCATTGTCAATGTAGTCGTAATTGATATTTCTGATTTATATGGCGCCACTTCAAGAGAATCGAATTAGAGGCTGATAGGCCCTTCCTTCGTTCAACGAAGTTTCCTTTTTCACAGGAATGTGACGAAGTGTAAGAGTGGGTTGCCTGTGAGGGCGTTATGGGGTAGAAAAACCCTTGGGACCAACAGATTGACAAGACGGGGAAGGGGAGAAACCCCACTCCGCTGACCGAGCATGAAAAATCCTACCACCAGTTTCCCCAACGGGGTTTTCTGGTTAGGTCGGCACACCTGTTTTAATTTGCGTAGTTAAATAAACATATATACACAAACACGTGAGCTAGGAGCGATCTGCTGATGAATTCCATAGACTGGGGGTATTTATTTTTGTTGTTTGAACCCCTCGGTTAATTTGCATATTAAATGAGGTCGATGACCTTGACCGACGACGACTGGGTCGTTGACCGACAGCCAAGCGCAGGATGGCGTCAGTGACCAACCTAAGAAGCACCAGCGCCACCGAGCGGTCGATAATTGCAAACTCATCTGCAGTCACAAACACCGTCTGGGTTCCTTGTATCTTAAGCACAAAGTACGCACTTGATACTCCTCGCTCAGTCAATGGGCATACCGTCACATGGTCTCCCGCTCCGTTGGAGAGGCCACATAAAACAGCCGTATAAATGAGTTAATGCCTCTGTGCAGAACATTCCCTGGCTCGGATGGGGGAGGGGGAGTGTTCGCTCAAAAGGTGCTTTGCAAATATAACACCAAGCGACGTAAGTTTGGTCTACAAATAATAATAATAATAATAATAATAATAATAATAATAATAATAATAATAATAATAATAATAATAATAATAATAATAATAATAATAATAATAATAATAATAGTAATAGTAATAATAATAATAATAATAATAATAATAATAATAATAATAATAATAATAATAATAATAATAATAATAATAATAATAATAATAATAATAATAATAATAATAATATTAAGCTTGATTATGCAACTCTCGCCAAGCGGTTTCCGCTCTTCTCTTTCTCGACAAGTGTTCGGGACTTGGGTGTCATTCTTGACAGTACTCTTTCATTTGCCGACCACATCTCAAGCCTCTCTCGGTCTAGTTTTTATCATCTAAGGCGTCTTCGTGCTGTCCGGCGTTCTGTTCCTTCCTCCACTTTCACCTCCATGGTTCATGCCTTTATCTGCTCACGCATTGACTACTGTAATGCATTACTCATTGGTCTCCCAAAATCCCGTCTGTCTCCACTTCAATCGGTCTTAAACGCAGCTGCTCGTCTGATTGCCCGCCTTCCACGCTACTCTCATATCTCGACTTTTATGTCTGAGCAATTGCATTGGCTTCCGCTCACCGCGCGTATCCAGTTTAAAATTCTTTTTCTTACCTCTCGAGCGTTCCAGGGCAAAGCTCCTCGTTACCTTTGTGACCTTATCTGTCGACCTCTGTCGGTTGCCTCTGGTCGTCCTCTCCGCTCTTTTGACCGACATGACCTCTTGGTCCCTCGGACCCGGACTTCTATGGCTCAACACCGTGCCTACGCATCTGCTGGCCCGTCCCTTTGGAATGATCTTCCTCCTATGACTCGTTCTCAGATTCTAACTGGGGGAATTTCTGCTACTTCTCGATGTCTTAAGACTTTTCTTTTCTCACGAAGCTCTGCGCACTGGGAGCGCCTCTGATTAGGTTGTACTGCGAGAGGCGCTTTACAAATGCATAAATACAATACAATACAATACAATACAATAATAATAATAATAATAATAATAATAATAATAATAATAATAATAATAATAATAATAATAATAATAATAATAATAATAATAATAATAATAATAATAATAATAATAATAAACTAGCAGAAATGTCATGAAGTCCGTCATGTCACGCTCCTCTCATTGGCAACTTCAACTAATGAATATTCATGACCAATGACGTCAATGTTACAAATGGCGACATTCCGAAGGACGTTCGTTTCACACTTCATTTAACATAAATTGAAATATATTCCGTAAACGGCTGCTCTTTTATGCTAACGGCTTAAACGGGCTTAAACTAAGTGATTTAGGTGGCGAACAGACTGAAACAAACGAGCCTAACGGGTTTAAGTGGGCCAATTTACTTAGGCCGCGCATGCCCAGAACTTGCTTTCATTTTGATCGCCTGATTTCCAGTTTTTTAAAACAGGTTAAAACAACTAGGCCTAGTTATTTTTGATAAGTTTGAGGCAGACAGAACATACAAAAGCGCATCACTTGGTGATTCGTACAGGGAGATTATAGCAGACAACACTGATTTAACAATATTTAAATTGTAATAGTAATATTACTCATTTTACTCGGGATGAGATAGGGAGGTGGTTTCCCGTTGCCTTCCTCCTGGTGTTTTTCGGGAGACACCATCTCTCTGCGTCGGTACCGTTGATCGTCCGTCCTTCGGTTTCTTCACCCATGGGGCACACGCTTATACCGGCGTGTACTCGGTCGTCCACCACGTACTTCGTTTCCAACAGGGGGGGCACGTAAAGGCGACGTGGTGGACATTTGAGCAGCAGAGGCTTTTTGAGTCGCTTGCTTGTTCCATTTCCACCCCCTAGGGTCCACTGTATCCTAAGAAGGATACAGTGGACTGAAGAGAAGAGCACAAGACAGAGAACGATGGCGTCATTGGTCATACGAACCTGCCGGTGGGCAGAGAACATAAAGAAGAATAGTAGTAATAATAATAATAATAATAATAATTATTATTATTATTATAATAATAATAATAGCAATAATAATAATAATAATTAGTTTTCACTTACTTAGTATCTGACTTCTGAGGGATTATATTTACCTCGGGGAATAAATAATAATAATAATAATAATAATAATAATAATAATAATAATAATAATAATAATAATAATAATAATAATAATAATAATAATAATAATAATAATAATAATAATAATAATAATAATAATAATAATAATAATAATAATAATAATAATGCCGGCCTTAGGGGCGTGCGAACCGCACGGTCGCACTGGACCTGCAACTTGAGGGGGAGTTACAGAAGATTAAAATGAACAAGACACCTTAATAATAACATTATGGTTTCGATTAAACCTGCTCTTTTGTCAATAAAATGAAAGTCAATTTCCTCTCTATCTCAGAATTCTCGTGTAGGCCCTATAGATAGTTAAAATTGACTTGTTGTAGTTGTTAACAATCTACTCAAATAAAATGATCAGCAATCAAAAGCAGTCTGACTGCACGGGGCCCGAAATATCCCAAGGCCGACACTGAATAATAATAACAAGGACGATTTCTATGTCCCCGTAACCAGCCTTGCCTTGACAAGGGCGCCTTATAAACAACTCAGCTCCTATCAACTCTCTTATTGAAAAAGTATCTAGAAAAAATAAATAAAAACGACTTGAGATTTTATCGTCTGACCACTAGCTACAACTACTTTGAATAAAGCAGTTAACGCATTCTTAAGTACTTAAAAAGTAGTTTAACTACTAGTTGTGAAGTACGGTAGCCAACTAGGCCTACTTTCCATCGTTGGCAACGGAACAAATAACCCGGCACGTGTCCGCGTGGAAGCGTCAATCCAACATTCGGCTTGGCGACGCCTAGCGAATAAAAAAGCTGATCTAACTTATAAACAAGCGAAAAATACACCTGAGTTATTTAATTAGTAATTTTCCTTTTTAATCATTAAGCTGTAATTTTTGGTTTGTACGAAAAGAATAAAACACAGAATTAGACGAATATTGGAAATGAAACTGCTGTCAAATTGAAAGCCGCGCGTAATATTTGTTAAGCAACTTCCACTGAACCTTTTCCGCTAATACCTTCAGACATGCATTTTCATCGAAAGAACTCAAGGTCGTTTTCTGGTGGTGCCAGTCCGAAGCCTGTGTAATGGAGGAGGAGGGCAACGCTAAAAAGTCTTCATTATGAGGCAGCGCTATTAAATAGAAACTACAGTTTTCGTTGAATGCCTCGTAAATTTGCCAGCAGTTTCCATATTATATGTAATCGTTCTCTTTATCTGTAATATTTACGTTTCGCTGTATGCGCTCATAATCTGCTCGTTAACAAGTAGACCAAGCCGAGGTCCGGCTTCTTAAACTGGGCCGATACGATTGGCCGTGCCCTAACCAGGTCAACGTTCACGGTTAGAGGCCAGACCAGTAGCAAGAACTACGTTTGCCACTGTGTTATGGTTAAAACAACAAACGGTTGTTGAAGTGTCTTCGGCAGATGTTGACGTCGTTTCAAGAGACGACAGCGGTTGTAACAAGGACACGCGCACCATATTTTCAGTTCAACCTTGAAAACCCAGTAAACAAAACAACGCGACTACATCACAAAGAGGACACACGTGAAGGTATTACGCTTCACGCATGTGAAGATATATGTTACACGTGTGAAGATATAACGTTACACGTGTGAAGATGTAACATGTTACGCGTGTGAAGATTAACATGTTACGCACGCGGACATAACAATGTCACGATGCGCGTGCGAAGCTATAACGTTACGCATGTGAAGATAGGTTACGTATGTGAAGACTTAACATGTTAGGCCTACTCATGCACACGCGTGTGCTCTGCGTCCACAGACCAAACATGTGAACGTCTGCATGTTAAGCGTCTACGTGTGTAGCACATGTGTCTCCGTTTATTTTTAAACCTCGTTTCTCGTTCGCACGCGCTCAACAGATCACCGCCACAGCTATTCTAGTTCACAAGTCGGGCACGAGGCGGCGTCTGGGGTTTGGAGCGGATGCCCTTTCGCAGGGCCTCAGTGGCCGTTATAATATATCCAGTCAAGGTCGACAGATGAAGAAGAGAAATTTTTGGCCCATGCCCCTCCCCTCGCCAGCCAGGCTAAAGTGCCGCATAATTTATTCTTCGTTCGAACTAATGGGTCGGGTCAGTCGAAGGCCAAACCGGCGCGGGCCAATAAGTAAGGCAAAACAGTTTTGGAGGACGTAAGCTGCGCCCGTGCCACAAACACACATCCATACATACGCACACGGTCTTGAGGAGACACGTGGCCGACTTTCCAAAGCTTGTTTATTATCGCTATCAACGACCTCTACGCTACGCCTACGGGCTGTCGTGTCATGGCCGACGCTACCCCCATCCGGCTGGCAGGCCGACCGATTCATAGTACTCAAAGCGTGTGTCCGTCTGAGTGTCTCTCCCTCTCGTGTTGACTCCGTCTGCGTCTGTCTATGTACCTCGCTCCAAGGTCGTCTGGCGACCGATTGATTGACTAAGAACGCCGCGGCGCGCGTGTGATACTCTCGACGACCGGCAAAAATTTTCAAGCACGAGCCGGGTTCGAGAGTACTGCGCTAAAAATGGTCCATGTTTGTTGCCATCGCTGGAGATAAGCGCCGCGTGGCCTGCGTCGCCGTAGGAACTCGCCCAAATATTTGCATCATGTTTTAATTCTGAACTTTTAAACTGCAGTTGGTTAAATTAATAAGGGCAAAGAATGCTTGAATCTGAATTAAATAGCCATTCTAACGACTTCTGCGAAATTATGTCTGAAAATTAACTGATTGTCTGAAAGTTAACTTTTCATGTGCACAAATTCACAAAATATAGGCTAAGTTTTCGGACGCTCGTAAGTTCTTAGATTTAGACCAAAGATCATAGAGTATAGACTATAGGCTCTTTGTTTAGACCTTTGCATTTATTTAGCCAGTAATTACATTTTCTTTGCAAGAAATAAACACCAATGAGTCAGTCACACATTATTAAATAAGCATTTACGACAGACGCTATTTTTAAACTAATCTAACAGTTTAGGCCTACTTGCTTGAGCGGATTTGACTTGACACCAGATAGGCCCTATGCGCCCACTAATTTTGTTTTGACTAGGCACTTCGGAATAAACTGGTTTACACGATTTTTGTACAGAAAACGCAGAGTCTGCGATGACAATTCCTTTATCGTTCATTTGACAATTGGGGTCATTTTTAGTAAATTTGTAAACTGAAATTTATGTTGATTCGGGACACTTCAAAACAGATGCACCAACAACTGGAAAATTCAGACGTCATAGGCCGCTGTATGTAATCGTGTACTCAGGAATTCTTAAGTGGTATTCAGTGCTAAACGCGGAGCACTAACTTATTCATAAGTGCTGCGTCAAGTCAGATTGGTAATTGTCCAGAGTTAACGTCTGAAGAGCGATATCCAGCGAAACACGAAGACCAGAAAGATACGGAGACAAACGAGGTATTTTGTTTTTTGTTGGGCAGTGGATTGGATTGATCAGGGTCAGGGATCAATTGAAAACTTGGTCCTTTAATGTTTTGAGTGGAGGTCCTGTGAAGTGAGAGGCATAGAAGGTCTTGACACAGATGATGGTAAGTGAACACCGAGATGGTTGAAGTAACGAATTATTATTACTATAATTGCTAATAATATGATTACAGTTATATCCATAATATCTAATTATCTGTTTAATTACATGACAGTAGCAGTGTCAATAGATCGAACCGTTAAAGTATGCAGATTTTTGGGCCAGTTTAGTTTGAATAGGCTACAGAATCTAATAATAGAACAAAGATCGTACAATTATATACCTAACGAGCAGTGATGAAGTTGATTTTTAATGACAGATATTTTAAAATATTATGCTATATTAGACATGCCGTTAATGATTGCTTAATTCGATTTTCAAAGACTGCTGATGACGTCAGAGCATGCGCTGGTTCAATAGATACAATCGATCGCCAGTGCCCCGAGGAAGCTGTTGACACCAAACGCCGCCTACAGGCGCGTGATGCCCAGAACGACCAAAAATATCGGCCTTTCTGATTTGTTTTCGGCTGCGGCGCCTGAGTTTGAGGCGCATTGGTCTGGTGAACGCTAGTACGTTGAACTGATCGGCTATATTTAGCCGATGCAGGTGACCAAAGCAAGAAGAACTTAAGCCAGGGCGGCTTCCAAGTCGTAGTTTACTTGCCAATGATTTGTTAAATGATTCTTACCCTCATTTGTTGGATTTTAACTGAAAGTACGAGGCTGTCGTCGAAATACGACCTGTTTTATTCAGTTTGGACGCTATTTGATTCATGAAAGCGCTTGAAATCTACGAATTCTGATCGGTCGTATAATTCTGCCGGTTGCCGCTAACCGTCTTCATAGGTAAGAATGATGAATTGTCTTGTTTTCGTTAAACTTTACGACTACTATATGTGTTATGGTTAGGTAAAAACGATGGGAATCGTCCATTTAACCTGGATATGGAAGACAATATTGTATTGGATCGCTGGATGATTAATTCCGTGGCTATGCGTTGGGCAGTCGATGGCACGACCTTGAGGGCGCAGTGTGACTGGAGAGAAGGCTGTGGGCGGGGCTGAATGTGCTAAACGGTCAACATCCGAACGAAAACCGTTTTTTGGGTGACATTTCGCAAGAATTCCTCTAATTTGTTGAGTTTAGAGCATCGGTTAAAACGCAGACGGTTTGGTGAGTTTGTATATACGATGTTTATGTCGATGGAATATCTTCCTGCGAAAGAATTTCTTCGATATGAAGTGATTCTGCCTTTCACACGCCTGTCACGATTTTGGCCTCGCACCGCCTGAATGATTAAGTAGAAGATATATGACTGGGCTTTGAACTCCTCGTCTCCTTCGGAAATTTCCGAAGGACTCGACAAGTGACAAAGTGCTATGTAAGCCTGCGATCATTCTTGTAATTTATGAGGCACTCCTGTCGATTGACAGACTTTTATTCAACAGTTTGTGGCTTTTGTAGGCGGAGGACGATGAATTGTCGAGATTCTAAGCAGACATTTTAAGCGTGTGATGACAGAGCATTTGATCGATTAGTTATTCTATTTGTAGTCTGTGAAATTTTCAGGGTGAAGAGCTAAAAAGAGTCCTAACTCGATCATCTTCAGCATATTTTTATCTCGTGCTAGACTATTCTCGACTTGCTTTGCTATTTTTCTGCATTGAATCAAGGATGATAGAAATTCGTGTAGATGTGCTGATACATAATAGATGTCTTGGATTGGTTTTCTGGCCGATATTCGAGTCTTTGCTATCAGTTCTTTGAACGAAACCATATCTCGGCTGTTGGGGTTGTTGAGTGCATTGGAAATTCCAGAGAAGAAGTTCATTGTTGGTTCTTTGTGCAAACATTTGGTGAGTGCGACGGTCGGGCGGAGCGACGTTCGATGGTGTTGGTTTTCGAACCGATTTCTGCTGTTTGTCGAGCATGAGTCGATGGGTGATCCGGTGCAGTTTCTGGATAAGATTTTCTAACGAGGAAATTGTCTGTCATTGCACGAGTCTGCAGTTTGGAATCTGAAACTTGCTGAGCTCAGTCTGAGTGTCGTTAGCTAGTCTTAATTTTGTAGACTTTGTAACGTGACATTTATAAAGCGCCCCTTCATCAGTGGCTCTCTCTCCTGGCCCAAACCAGTTAAATCATTGTCAAATAGTAGAGACTTCAGGTGCTTGCGAAACTGTGGAAGGGACTGTTGTATTGTATTGTATCAAATGCAATTGTACAATTGTAGTGTATTATATATCAAGAGTTTAGTTTTATGCTTTTATATCGATTTTTCTTAGCTGGCCATGAAAATTTCAGAGTTTTAGGCCACATTGCGTTGGATGTTGTTACGTGTGTTAAGCGTCGTGGGATAATAATTTCCCACAGAGAATTGGAAAGCAGTTGTTTCTAAACTGTCTGAACCTGTGTTCTGTTGTCTTTCTATTTGAGCAGAAGTCGACTGCCGTAGAAATCGTCCGTGAAACGACGCGCAATGGAGCGCTTGCAGACATTCTGTGACACTGCTAGTCAGTCGCTTGCTTATCCACGACATGACGGTCCTGTGACCCTGATGACCCCAGACGCTCCAGCCATGCACTCGGGACAGGGCTGCTCGAAGCAGATGATGCGAACCGCTCGCTCTTTAGGTCAGTCGCCGTACTGCTGTCCAAGCACATCGCAGCAGTCGAAGCTGCTCTATAATCTCCTGAGCAACTGGCCAAAAGACGGCTCTGAGCAGATGAGTTGTATGCCGATCATCGAGCACCAACCGGTCTGTCACCAGACACACTTCACCGGCCCCTCTGAGTCCTCGGCCTCCGGTCCTTCAATGTCCAATCCACCACCGTTTAAGTTCGAGTTCAAAGGTCCGCTGGTGCCAGACTCGGGTCGCGACCTACTGATGCCTTACTCTCGTCAGCGCAGCCAATCGATGGGCTCCAATGGGTGGAACTTCATCGACATGAGTCGAACGTCGAGTCACGACAGTCTGACGAGCTACGACAGCGTCTCGGACGAGAACCTGCGGAACCACAGTCCGAACCAGCAACAGTCGGAGGCGCTCCTCGAAGTGACGAGGAAGAAGCTGATGAATCTGTTGATGGGAGGAAACGGAGCAGAGCAGGGCAGTCCTCACTCGCAGTCTCCCGTCAGTCAGGACGAGGACATGAGGAGCCTGAGCCAGCCGGGTAGTCCGCCGTCGAATCAGAGCTCGCAGGAGGTCTGCCGGAAATACTCTGAGGGCAGCCAGAGGGTCCACATCAAGGCAAAGCTTCAGAGCGCCCGCGCCAGGTACGACCATCTTCCCGTCGACCTGTCGTGCAAGCGGAAAAAGTTCATACGCAACGTCGCGAAGCAGTCGCTGATCGAAGGCGTCGAGGCCGACATCTTGCCCGACGAAGGGATCGACGAGTGCACCGATCATTCCATCTTGAAGTCGGTCTTGACGGGACGTGGACGATCCAACTCCCTGTCCGTCTTTGAACTGAGACGGTTACGCATGGCCGGTCGCAATGGCGTTGCCGAGGGGCGCAATGGACACACTCTTGTGAACATTAACTCGGACTTGTCGCAGTTGACCGGTCGGATCAGTGGTCGCCAGAGAGTGACCCTGGCCAAGAAGAACCTTCTGCCGGTCATTGCTCGCATCTCCGATCGACTGAACAAGATCGTCGAGTTTGCAAAGTCGCTGCCGGAGTTCATGCGTCTCTCACTCGCCGATCAGAAGTCGCTGCTGACGAACGCCTGTCCGCGACTTCTGCTTCTCTACATGGCCGAGACCAACCTCCAGTTCGCCGTGACCACGGTCCCGGATGCCGGACTCCAGCTTCCGCAGTCTGCTTCCGCGAGCAACTCGTCGCTGAACGTGGCACAGGGGGAGTGGGAGACGCCAACGATGCAGTTCGTCGAGTGTGTCCAGAATTTCATCCGGAAGTGTCAGACGGTCGGAATCAGCGCAAACGAATATTTCTACATGAGGATGATCACGCTTTTCCACACTGGTGAGTCTGAACTAATTGTTGAAGAATTTGATATGAACCATGTAATGGCTATGGATAGATGATATAAATGAGGACATAACATCACTTGGACTAACACTAAGGGGAGCAATGGACTTGACAAATGACTGAGGACAATGGAGATCATTTATTCATACCTATCACCACCAAATGGCTGGCATCAGGAACTGATGATGATGATGATGATGATGATGAATGTCTACTCTCAGGGAAGTTTTTTGATGAATGTCCTTCCACTGCACAGGGAGACCTTTTGAGTTCTAATCGTTATGAATCGACTGACGAGTTCTGTGTTTCTATGGTCTGCGATTCTAAACCTTTCCCCTTCTGCTATGTGCAGATCGAGTTGAATGTTCTCAACTAGTGAAACTCTAGATATGCTTGCTCGTTCTCAGAGATCTCAGGTTCTGTTTCAACATGAACGTTCCGTACATTGATACATTCCAAAGATATATTTCCAAAGATACATTTCCAAAGATACATTTCCAAAGATACATTTCCAAAGACACATTTCCAGAGATACATTGCCAAAGATACATTGCCAAAAATTAATCGTCGGCAACAACTTTGAACCGTTGTCAATTAAAATCTTGCTCTATGTCACGGGGAGATGGGAAATGAGAAACCAGCAAATGCTGTGTATTTAAGGATAGCGTCAAACCCATTTCATGAGTCATGTTACGACATGTTTCACGATTCATGTTGCAACATGTTTCACGAGTCAGGCTATTAAATTTTAACTTTTTAAATGGTAAATGCTGTTGATTAAGTTGAATTTTGAAGTCATGAAGAACCAGCTAATTATGGAATAAAAATAATAAGATTTAAAGTATTTTGTGAATAGTTGTGCCTGAAGTTGTTTGTAACAGTGGAGCCATTGTTGAGCACTGCTTCTTATTCGTGTTGCCATGCCGACGGTTGATTGGCAGATTGCCAACTTCTTAAGATCTTAAATGCCAAAGATTCATGGTTAGTCACCCACACCAACTCTGCAATCACCAGTCAGTTGGGTGTACGTGTGTTTGTGTGGGCGACAGGAAGTGGCGGTCGTGATGATGATGGCTGTCTGACGAGATAGCTATCAAGTGGGCCACTGTGCAGTGTATGTGTGTGTGTATCTGTGTGTGTGTATCTGTGTGTATGTGTGTGTGCCTGTGTGTGGGTGTATGTGTTTGTGTTTGTGTGTCTGGTTTTTATTCGAAACGCCCAAAGGCAGGAGTGTCTTTTTATGTAATTCCTGAAAACCCTTGTGTCGTTGGTCGGTGGCTTTGTAGCCGGACGCTGTGAAAATTCCCGCGAATTAACCAACTTCTGAGTCATCGTTTTCGTTGCTGGTTATTTGGCCGCGTGGGGGATTGTTAGACACTGTGTTGGGGGGGGGGAGGTGTGTGTGTGTCATTCGGTGATGTTTGCTCTTGGATTTGGGCCGTTGTTTTCCTGTGACGTAATCGCTTGTAACCTCTTGATGCGAAGTCTGGGGTTTATGAGGCCAAAGGCACACTACTCTTCTTCCTGGTTGTCCTCTTCCTCATTGTCCGCTTCCTCATTGTCTTTTCCTGGGCGTTCTTCTTCCTCTTTGTCCTCTTCATCATTGTTCTATTCCTCATTGTCCGCTTCCTCATTGTCTTTTCCTGGGCGTTCTTCTTCCTCTTTGTCCTCTTCATCATTGTTCTATTCCTCATTGTCCGCTTCCTCTCTGTCCTCTTTCGATTGCTTCTCATAATCTCTGTGTAAACATCTGGCACATGGAATGTTCTCTTAAGAACTGTCACTGTGTCTGTGTCTCTGTCTGTCTGTCTGTCTGTCTGTCTGTCTGTCTGTCTGTCTCTCTCTCTCTGTCTCTCTGTCTCTCTCTCTCTCTCTCTCTCTGTGTATGTGTATGTGTATGTGTATGTGTAAGAAAGAGTGTCTCTGTCTATCTCTGTGTCTCATTACTCTGCAATAGCAGATCCAATTATTTCATTTTTATATTTTTATGTTTTTGTTCGTTTTCTTTGTTTAACCTTTCTGATCATCATCATCATCATCATCAAGAACCGTAAACAGACTCAAATGAATGTCTGCTTCTGTCTGTCTGTTTGTCTGCCTGCCTTTCCGTCTGATGTCTGTATGTGTCTGTCCGTCTGTATGTGTCTGTCCGTTGTTGTGCCTTTGGAAGAGGGATCTGGGTTTCTGGGTCGGGTGACCTGCACGTGAGATGTCTGATCGAGATGTCCCAGTCGCCATCCAATGAGAGCCAGACAGATTGTGAGATCAAGGTCGGGTTACGTGTAGAAATGGGTCGGGCTGGTGGAAATGTCGGTCTCAAGGTAGCCTGTAAAATAGGTTAGGCCCGCGGAGAAATTAGGTCAGTTGGGGTTAATCGAGTTTGACCTAATCGGGTAAAAATATGGGGTCTGTTCTTGTGGAATGAGACACTCCACGAGACAGGAAGGGAGGCGGGCAGGGAGCGAGGGATGGTGACGGATTGAAAAGAGTTTGTCGTGATTTGGTCCTCAGAAATCGTATCTCGAGATTTCTACAGCGCCGCCCTCTTAAAATGCGAAGTCGGGAGAAGGAGGCTATTCACAGGCGCTCAGTCAAAACAAAGTCGATAGACAGGTAAGGTCAAAACCGGTTCCAGATCTGACAGAAACTCAGGCAGACGATGGACAGAATGGGTAAGCTTGTTAGAGAGAGACGGAGAGAGGCAGAGACAGACGGAGCGATTTACAGAGATAGAGAGCCAGAGAGACACAGGGAGACAGACAGAGGGAGACAGGGACAGACAGACAGACTAACGTAACCCAGAGAGAGAGAGAGAGAGATTAATATGGGCCAGAATACCTGTATTTCGTTTCTATTGTCTTGGTCCATATCCGTCCTCCAACGGCACGAGTTCTCTCCATCGCTGTGTCGGTGTTGTAGGCCGTAGTAGACCTCGTCTTGTTTATCCGGACCTGGGTCGAGGGAGGGAGGGTCAGTCTGCGCTGGGTCGTCGGTGCAGGCCAGTGGGGCCAAGGTCCACCTCGACTCCTCCCTACGCGCCGTTCTCACTTCTACGTTGGGTATGAGTAGATGCAGACAGATTCTTGTTTTCTTGTCCGACAGGATTTTGGTCCGTCTGTCTGTCTCTGTCTGTCTGTCTGTCTGTCTGTCTGTCTTTCCTTCAACTTGTTTGGATTCGTTGTCTGTTTTGCACGGAATCTCTTGTTTTCAATGGTTTCCTTGGACTGTGAGAAGGACTGCTACAAAGTAGGCCTCAGGGCTGAGGCCGTGTATATATATATATATATATATATATATATATATATATATATATATATATATATATGTGTGTGTGTGTGTGTGTGTGTATGAACACGTGTATATATATAAAATCATGCCTGCATATATGTATATATATGCGCTTGTGTGTGGAGATATATGTATGTATGTATTTATGTATCATCCGTATTTATATATAGGATAGGTTTGGGCCACTAAGCCGAGATATTTAAGGCTTGTGTGTCATTGGAGGGCGAGGCAACTCAGGCCGTGGAACAGGTCGCAACGTGTTAATCTGCTGGAGGTTTTCCGATTAACCACCCCCTCCTCACTTAGGGGGGGGGGTTGGCCTTGGCAGACGAGAATGTCATCCCTCTGTTGGAAATTTTTTAATGGTCTGGTTGTTTGCATCACTTAAGACTTCTGCCCACACGGATCATTACTCAGATGCCCGAGCATGCTGTATCAGGCTGGCCTCCTTTTTTCAGATTTGTGTTGAAGCCCCGTTACTACACCAGTGGGGCGTCGTGGGCGAATGAGTCGGTCGTGGAAAGTTTCGATCGACCTCCACCCCAACTGTATGGTTAGTTGGACTCAGTCGGTTCTGACTATTCGATCTGGGGTATCGAGTTATTTGGGACAGATTATGGATGCCACGGACGTTAATGTCGACCTTGCTTCACAAACTGCTGTGTATCCTCCACGTGTCTCCTCTACGACCCACCCACTGGGGCTTGGACGCCTGCACGTAGGGGGCAAGATAGAAGGACACTTGCCCCCCCCCCCCGCTATTGGAAATCACGTGGGAACTTTCTGGTCCGTCACAGACTGTGCTGATGAGTGTGTCCCAGTTTTCTTCTTGTGCCCTCGGCTGTACAGGTTTCTGTGGGCGACCATGCACCGGAGGGCTGATGGAAAATCGGGGTCGGGTTAGTCGTAGGAGTTCGGGCGAAATGGAGGGGTCGTGACCTTGTGCATGGAGGCCGAAGTGCGCGAAGTGATAACTGCCTTATGGTCGGGTGGTGCCAGTCCCAAGCCTAGGTAAAGGACGGGGCGACGGGAACGGCTCTGAGAGCCATAAGATTGCTTTAAACTACTTCTGCGAATGATCTGCATAAAAAATTGCTGATCGTCAAGAAGACTTGTTTGGAGGATCGTTTATGACGTTGTACCAGATTGAACCTTGTTTACTTGTGCCTTGCTTTGGACGGGAACCGAGCGAGGAGACGGACGGTCAGTCACCCGGGCCTCTCCTCTCTCTGCTATAGGTGTGTGTGCCATATGGGACGAGTTTATTGGGTTCTCTTGTCTTTATTTGTGTGTGAAAAAGATTGACAGTTACAGACACAGAGAGGGAGAAACAGACAGACAGAGGGAGAGAGAGGGAGAGACGCAGACAGACATAGAGAGAGAAGAGGGGAGAGGGAGAGATTAGCTGCTGGCCCACTTTTCTTAGTCTGGTTTACTGCAAATGCCATGTTTACCAAATAACCTCTGCCATTCTCCTTCTGCTCCTTCATCCTCTTTTTCTTCCTCCTCCTCCTCTTCCTTCTCCTACTCTTCCTCCCCTCCGCCGCCACCTCATCCTCTTTTTCTTCTCTTCATCCTTCACTTGCTCCTCTTTTTCCTTCTCCTCCTCCTCCTGTGTAGTAGCGCAGAACCCACTCTGGGAAAGGCTGCTATATATAGGAATGTGTTGATGTGTTTTGTGTTCCGTTACACTCTCCCCGATTGCGACTGGAATTTATCTCGAACACATTACAATCCTTGACCACAGTTTCGGTCGAAGTGATCGTCCAACGATGACTTGTTCATTAAAAAAGACGGCGCTATAGAAGTCATTAAATTAGATCTGTCTGAGCATTTATATAGCGACTAGAGATGACCTCAGAGATGACCTCAGAGATGCGCTGAAGCCTGACAGGGCGAAATTAGCATTCATTTGAAACTGTGAGTTGTTTATTGGCCAAAACTACAGTTAGTCATGAATCAGAAAGTACTGTGCAGCAGGAACCAAGAAAAGCTAATGGTTTATATACTAACCTTGGCCCCTCTTTCATTATTACTCAGCACGTGTTTGTTACTTAATTAGTATCTAAATGATACTAATAATAAAATACTACTACTAATAATAACAATAACAACAACATAACAGCAATAATACCAATACTACTACTAATAATAAGTTTACTGAATAACCTTCTCCATTTTCGACCGGTGACCTTTTCTTCGTCTTAAGTCAACAGAATTCCACTCATTCTTAGGTACGTAGGTTCTAGATGTCTTGGAGATGAGACATAAGATGCCGTCTCACTGTTTCGCTACATTCTCTCTGTCTTCAATCTGAGGAATTTCTGCCATTAAACGTTTTATTAAAATCACTTTTGCTGTCGAGAATCTGCCTGGCTATTTTCTCCTTCGATATTTTATTTCGACAGATATGATCCGTCAGAGTTAAATCAGTCTTTCTTGTCAGTCTTGTGTGTCCGCATCTCTTTCTCTTTGTGTGTCTCTCTTTGTCAGTCTCTGTTTTGCTGTTGTCTCCATTCTTCCAACGGATTGACAGCTCCAGGAGCAGCGTTTCATGTGAGGCCACAGCCAATGCTAAACTAACGAATCGATCGATCTTGAGCTGTCCCTGAAGAATGGGTGTGGCCCAGGCATTGACCAGACAGACAGACAGACAGACAGATAGACAGACAGAGACAGAAAGAGAGAGAGGCAGTGACAGAGGTAGATAGCTAGAGAGACAGACAAACAATGAGAGAGGCAGTGAGAGAGAGACAGACATACGAGAGAGAGAGAGAGAGAGAGAGAGAGAGAGAGAGAGAGAGAGAGAGAGAGAGAGAGAGAGAGAGAGCTTTTATCCGTCCGTGAAATGCAAGTAGAAGACCTAATCCTCTTCGAATAATCTTGTAATATCTTGGCCTCGCTCGTATGTTGTCGGTGCATGCGCGCGTGTGTGCTTCGAGCACCTGTCCTACTTTCTGGAATCTAAGTCAAGGTGAAAGAGGAGACGCAACGAAATCAACAACACATCCATCGATTCCAGAATCTGAGGCGGAAACGGACAGAGTTAATAAATTCGTCCTTATGCTTCCAGGGGTCTGTCTGTCTGTCTGTCTGTCTGTCTGTCTGTCTGTCTGTCTGTCTGTCTGTCTGTCTGTCTGTCTGTCTGTCTGTCTGTCTGTCTGTCTGTCTGTCTGCGTCGTCCTTCACTGTCCGTATGCCTGTCTTGGTCTGGCGGGCATTAGAACTGCGGGCATTGCCTGCCTGTAGTTGTTGCCCGACCGGTCGGTCGTTTGTACGGTCTGTCGATTGGCGTGTCTTCTGGTACAGCCTTGGTTGGCAGGCGTCTGCTTCTGTGTCTCACTCGGTGTTGGTCTTCTGTCTGTCTGCCTATCTCTGTCTGTCTGTCTCGGTCTGTCGGTCGGGGGGGATGGAGGGGGAGAAACGAAGTATCTGTCTTGGCCTTGGATTTTTATCGGTCGCCGCGTGCGATGCCAGAGTGCCTTACATTCGTCCGTTCGTCGGTTCTTCTCTTCCTTCATTCGAGACGGAACAAATAACCGAATCACAGCACAAGTAGCAGCTTAAACAGCAGCAGCAGCGGCAGCTGAGAGAGCAGCAGCAGCTTAAGCTACAGTAGACTAAGCAGCTGAAATAGCAGAAGTATTAGTATTTAGCTGATACGGAATGAGAGACTGTTCTCGTTTGTTCTCTGGAGTCAGCCACAACATCCGATTATTTTTCAGTGGGAAAAGTTGAGAGACCCTGACGCCCTCTAAGGCGTCGTCGTCCAACTGGTTCAGGGACATTGCAGAAGGCACACTGACACGGACAGCCAGACAGACCGACAGCCAGACCGACAGACAGACAGACGGATGTGTAGAGGAGCTGATGCAACAGATGTTAGCAGTATAATATTCTCTAACAATAACAACGGTGCACTTTATCGAATTCTTTCGGTTCACGGTGACCTGTGCAGTAATTCCCCTCATAACCTCTTAGGATGGTTATTTCGGAGATGGTGGTAGTGTGATGAAGATGATGATGATAAAGACGACGATGATGATGATGATGACGACAATGATGACGACGACGACGATGATGATGATGACGACAGTGATGATGATGATGATGATGATGATGATGATGATGATGATGATGATGATGATGATGATGATGATGATGATGATGATGATGATGATGATGATGATGATGATGATGATGACTGTTCAGCTGGTTGTTCCGTTGTAACGGTTGCCTGTGTCGTTGTCTGTGTTGCACAGGAGCTGGAGCGCTGGAACGATCTCACCTGGCGGATCAGATGTATTCCGAGGCAAGGCAGGACCTTCAGGACCTCGTCCAACACAACCACCCGAGCGAGAAACTACGCTACTCGACGCTCCTCCTCTCCCTCCATACTCTGTTCGGCATCCACTGTGGCATGCTGCAGGCACTCTTCTGCAAGCACCTGGCCGACAACGGCGGCATTGGCGCCTTCATCAACGATGCTCTGAACGCAGCAGCAGCAGCAGCAGCAGCAGCTGAGGAATCGGCGCCAAGCAACTGATGAAGATGCTCTAGTGGCATCTTCATCATCGCCGTCGTCTTCTACTTCTTCTTCTTCTAATTCTTCATCCCGGTGAAAAAAAAACAGTCAGACTGCAACTTCCCCTTGTTATATAAACAGGGGAACTGTTATGTGTCTATGTGTGTCTGTATGTGTGTATGGAAGGTGCGAGCACTCTCACCCCTTCTGTTTTGCCGTCTCCTTGCCGTGGAGGTTTTACGTGCCAGCCGAGTGGTCGACTGTCGGAGGAGAGATGATATACTTCAGGGGAAATTGCTGCAGCATGCACGTTCCGAGGTCCAACTGTCTGGAAGTGGTTGACCCGCTGGAGCTGGTCGACCTGTTTGAATCGGATGACCAAATGGACTCCTCTGACCGCTTCCTTCGGCGTTAGGAATGAGCCAACATGAGCTGGAGTTCTCCACTCAAGTAAAGCCTAGGCAGCATCGTTTCTGGACGTGGAAGCCCTTCAGAAAGACTGAGCTCCGTTGAGTTGGAAGCCCATCATCAGAAGAGATTCCCAGTTCAGTTCAGTTTGTGTCGAAGTCAAGCATGACAGTGCGTCTGCGATTTGCAGTTACGTTCTTCAATGGTTGCATTTTTTTCTTGTAAGTTTTGCCATGAGAACAAAGACGTTGACTTTACTGATTTAAGTTGCTTGTACTTTTGGTGCCATGTGGCGGCACGCTTTGACAGCAGGGCTCTAGGTAACTCGACCGACTCCCCATGAGCGGCTAACAGCGTCTTCCTTGGGAATAGTGAATGACATGAAAGCAAAGGCGCTGGCAACATCCCAGACGCCGTCGTACCACAACCACCTGTTGCCGGGTCTAGATGTCAAAGGGAGGGATGCTGTGTAGATGCAGAGCGGCTGTTAGCTGAGGGTGAGGACAGGTGGCTTGCTGTCGGCGCTCCTGAGCTACCTACCGACGCCCATACCTCTGGGCGAAGTCTAGATATATAAATATAGGTCTTCTATTGGATATTCGGTTTAGAAAAGAAAGTACTATTCATGTCTGTCTGTAATATATATGTTAGAAAAGTTACACATATATATATCGTAAATACATGGATAGTGTTAACGTTGTGGGTAAATATTATTGAAAGTGGGTGTTACAAGTTTTCTGTATATTTTGTGTATGGGTGTCTGTATGTCTGTCTGTCTGTCTATGGCAGTGTATCTGTGTGTGTGTGTGTGTGTGTTTTTGGTGTTTGAGAGTCTGTATTTAGAGAACAGCGAGAAGAGTGGAAGTTGGTTTTCTGCTGTTTAGGAACAACTGATTGATGGAAAC
>OY744614.1:402759-460259 GCA_963556255.1 Allolobophora icterica | reverse complement strand
TCACATGAGTTCCTGACGCCAGCCATTTGGCGGCGATGGGTACGAATAAATGGTCTTCATTGTCCTCGCATGTTGCTTACACTAGCTAACTCCCACTTGCCGTAATAGAATTCATTCTATTATAACCGGATCTCTGTTGCTATTCCAGACGAAATAGCATACTATTTCCGATATAGAACAAGGTCATTATAATTAGTCTGTTGCTACTTCAGTGTAAATCTCAATTTTTTTTAACAGCTGCGTTTTGACAGCTGTTTGATTGAATAAATAAAAATACAATACCAAGTCTTGTGTCTTCATTTATATTATCTATCCCACGTGGTCTTGGTCTGCCTTTGTGTCTTTTTCCTTCGAATCTTGCATGTAGAGCACTGTGTCAACTGACATTCTCTCTCTTCATGCAACAACATAATATTAGGATGGAAATGAAGGTGGCCTATGTCTAAGACGAATTGGTCGAGATCGCTGTGAGTCTCTGAAGTGGCACTGTATAAATTGCATTTACAATGACAATCGCTACTCGACGAAATGGTTTAGATATTATGCAGACTATCGGAGTTGCATGAATGTTCTGCGGCTGAACTTGTCCTCGATAATTATGTTACATTTCCTCTAATCCTTGAGACGGAGCGAATTTTCTGATTGGCCGACTTTTTTATTTTATTTTGAGAAAAGCGTCGTTTTTTATGAGGTTTTGATGGTTTTTCAGTTTCCGTTTTTTCCTTAAAGTCGAAATTGTTGTTTGTGTTGCGTTTTCCTTTTGTTCGATTTTCGTCTGTTTGCAATTTGTTTTGGACCGACCATGCAGGAAGTTGCCGTGACCGAGAAAATTATGTCGGGGAGGGGTAGCGGTGGGAGGCCGACAGAAGAGTTCCGGAGGGATGTTGACACAATAGCAATTCTGGGCCAATTGATTAGAAGATGATCATGAGTGATCATCCAAGCGGACGAGATAATTATTAATAAGGTTAGGAACAGGTGATTAGTAATTAGAGGAGGAAGAGGAAGAGGACGAGGAGGAAGAGAAGGAGGAAGAGAAGGAAGAAGAGAAGTAGGAGAAGGAAGAAGATGAAACAAAAAGAGGAGGAAGAGTAGGAGGAATCCGACGGATGATGGATCATTCCAAGAAACTTGGAACCGTCAACAGAGTTTTATAAATAGAGTTCTACCAGTAGTTGAAGGAATTGAAGGAGGAGAGAGAAAGAGAGAGAGAGAGAGAGAGTGTGTGTGTGTGTGTGTGTGTGTGTGTGTGCGTGTGCGTGTGCGTGTGCGTGCGTGCGTGCGTGTGCGTGCGTGCGTGCGTGCGTGCGTGCGTGCGTGCGTGTGTGTGTGTGGGTGTGTGTGTGCGTGTGTGCGTTTGTGAAGGAGGTTGAGGGAGGCGAGAAAAGAAAGAGGATGAGAGAGTGCATGTGTGCGTCCTTGAAGTGTTAACTTCCTCAGGCCATCAGATGAGGCGGACGAGGAGGAGGGAGGGAGGAGGGAGGGAGGGAGTGATGACGGTGCGTCTGCACGTGCCTGCCTTTGTAGGCCTATCTTTGTCTCGGTGATAAAGTTCAGCATCTTAAAAGTAGGGCTATCTGTAGACCAGTGATAAAGCTCGACAGCGCGATTTGTAGTCCTATCAATGAATTGCTATAATAATAATCATAGTCAGATGAGTTGATGGCTTATCGTTCGGGCCGTGCAGCAGATGAGTGTTTGTTTAAAAAGAGACCACTGGGTCTATGTCCAAAGGCCTAAACAGAGGCCTTAAAGGTCTATCGCACTGTTGGCCTAACTCGCGGATAAGACGGTCTAAAGTCTGTTAGTCAAATACAGGCGCAGATGGCATCATCGTGGTCAGCAGCAGCAGCCCATGTCGAGCATCTCAAAGTCCAGCGTTTCCACTCCTTGGTTTTTTCCCAAGATCTTGGGTTTTTAATCGGAACTTGGGAAATGGGGTTTTCCTGGCGACCTTGGGTTTTTTGCTTGGGTTTTTCTTGTTTATTGAAACCCTACTTTCATTAATTTAATCAATTTTGCAATGGTCTGGATGATCGAGGTCAATAAATAAATGGCGCAATTTGCTATAGTAGTCTATTGCTGTTTTTTAACATATAGGCCTAACTCTAAAGACTAAAGGACCTTTTCAAAAGTTTTCCCGAAATAATCAGCTGTTGCTTTTTTTAAAACTGAAGATATAATATTTTAAGTTTCATCTTGGGTGTCCGCAGGAATTTTTTAGTGGTTGCGAATTTTTAGGGGGCAAATTTTTTTAGGGGGGAGCAAAATGAGTTTTTGTGCATAGAAAGAAAATTTTCATAGAAAAAATTTAAAATAAATAAGGATCAAGAAACTGTATCTAAGTAATTAAGTGTTTTTTCGCATTGAAAATCTTGTTCAGACTGTTTTAATAATCACAATAATCAAAAGATTTTATTTTTTTTTAAATATTTGCAAAATCCAGAGGCCTCTCCTACGAGTTTTATAGTCTTTTATCTTCATTCTTGTTCTAAAAAATAGAAAAATAAAATGTGCGATAGAAGTAGGCCTAATAATTCCCGTGATACGGACTCTGATGAAAATAAAAACATTTATATGAACATTTTTAATTTGCCTGAAATATTAACTAATAATTTTTAGCATTTAACGATTGCCCATAAAATTTTAAAAAAATTAAAGAAAGAAATGAATGATATACAACATTTTTATTACAGAATTGGTATAATTGCATTATATTATTATATTTTATCTCATAATTCGTTTATAAATTTAAAAAGTCTGCAGAAAAACTACTTGGGTTTTGGGGTTTTTATGTCCTAACGTGGGTTTTTCATTTTTTATTAGTGGTAACACTGTCAAGGACATCCACCAACCTGCACTCCATTCTCTTCAACACCATCTCACTCACCATCATTGGAGAGTGAAGAAGAACGAGGATGAAGAGGAAGAGGAGGACGAGGAGGAGGAGGAGGAGAAAAGAAGAAGAGCAGTCCATTAGGCTAGCCCTGAGGCAGCCATGAGTACGAAGTATTAGTGACTTCATTTTCTTAGCGTGAGGGCGGGTGGCCAGTCCTCTCTCTCGCCGTCTCATCTTCCCACCGACAGTGTTTGGTCTGTGTACTGAGTTGGCTATTGGAGGTAGAGTTGGAGCAGAAATCTCGATAAAAATTTCTGCCTTGGCGGGGATTTGAACCCCCGACCTCTCCCTTGACAGTCCAGCAAACCAATCTCCAGACTATCGCTGACCGTTGATGAATGATCGATCTAGAAAGTGCATCAGGTTCTGAGTGACAGAGGGTTATCTTCTAAAGACGGAGGAACACGTGTCACGTGACGCCATTGCCAGGAAAAGGGATTTTATGTCGTTTCCATGGATACGAGTGGACAAGGGAAAACGGAATTGTGCGCAGTGACCGCTGGTCAACTGTCCAGTCGAAATATAAGCAGGTTAAAACGGCGAAATAAAACACATGAAGCAAAAAGGAAATCTCATGTTGAACGGATCTCATCAAGAGCGCACTGGATATCAGTAAGATTGAAATAAGTAGTAAATTTCAGTAACAAATTAATGGTATATTTGATAATTAATTAATTAGAAATAAAATTAAAAATGAAAACAGTAACAAAAATTAAGTTAATTATTTTTTCAGCTGTGGGTGACTTAGTATATGTCAGGCAGGAGCTACTCAGTACGATCCATCATCATCATCAGCATCATCATCATCATCATCATCATCATCATCATCATCATCATCATCTTCATCATCATCTTCATCATCATCTTCATCATCATCTTCATCATCATCTTCATCAGCATCATCATCATTTTATAGTCAGCATGAGCATCAACATCATCTTCATCATCACATCTGTTGTCGTTGCAGGAACAGTTGTAGTGGGCAGACATCTGACGACGGGTAATGAAGAACCGATGGCGGTGGGTTTGCTTGGGTGAACCCCGTCTCGCCCAGAAACCATCACGTGTTTACAGCGTGCACACGACTATACAAGGTGCAGAGACAACTCCGTGGAAGACAGAGGTGCCCCCGAAGACCTTTCAACCCCGTCCCACCCTTCGCTCAGCTCATGACGCTACCCCATGCTCCCCCCATAGAGCAGCCAAAAACTGGGACTCTCTACCAGAAACTCAGCCATTGCCATTTTCTCGAGTGGTGTCCGTCCCAAGCTTGGATAAAAGAGGAGGGAGACGCTAATCTCCTTACATTCCGTAACGCAGTCCACTATCTTTGGGTCTGTTTGGTTGAGGCTCGATAATAATAATGATAATAATAATAATAATAATAATAATAATAATAATAATAATAATAATAATAATAATAATAATAATAATAATAATAATAATAATAATAATAATAATGATAATGATAATGATAATGATAATGATAATATAATAATAATAATGATAATGATAATAATAATAATAATAATAATAATAATAATAATAATAATAATAATAATAATAATAATAATAATAATAATAATAATAATAATAATAATAATAATAATAATAATAATAATAATAAACCATGAAGACGAGGCCTGACCCTCCAGACAATTAACCTGCTCCTAAATAATTTTTTCCAAATCCTGAGGGATCACTGATACCTCGGGTTAAAAAAAATAATAATAATCTTTTCTTTATTTAAGCGCCTGCAAACGCACTGCGCTGTACAGTGAACATACATAATAGTAGAAACGGCAGCCACGCAGGGCGCCTTACATACATGTATATAGTAGAAGCACACGATAACAGTTTTACAGGAATATAACTGTTTACACGGCAGCCAACAGGGCGCCAATCAACGCCTACTATTCATTTAATCACCGCCGCCACCTAGCGAGTGGAAGGCTGAATAAAGCTTACGGGGTCTACGGGATTCGATCTAGCTACCTGATGCTCTTCACGCCAGTGTATTATCCATTACTCTACGGGTCCCCCCTCCACCCCCGTAGCACTGTCATGGGCTCTCGTGCATTCCATTATGCTCTCCCTGGCAAGGGGTGTTCCAGCGATGCCATGGAACAGGGCGCAACTCAAGGGGGGCGCACAAATTTTGAGATGGAATGATATAATTATTAAACTAATTACTTTATCTTGGAATATAATATCCATTCAAAATTAAATAAATATAATAAAATCACATAACAACAAATAAAAATGTATATTTATTTATTTATTTATTTATTCAATCTATAATATTAATAGATGGATATATAATATTAATAGATGGATACCTAGCTTGTTAAAAAAAAGTGTCGTTTTAACATATTTATTACAAATATTATATTCGAGAAAACAAATTTGGTCGTTATTGGTTGAGTTGATATGGGGAGGGGAGAGGGGCTACATATACACTTGGCACAGAGCGCAATTATTCCTGCCGACTGCCTGTGTTTCTCCGATGCTCCACTTTGTCTTTTTTCTCTCAAGAAATGCTTCGAAACTTATTATTTTCTTATTGGTTTTCGAACACCTGGATACCTGTCGTGTTCTTCATCCGGCAACTGACTAACCGCGCCTCATATTATAATTATTTGTATTTCTGTGCGACCTTGCGTGCGTTAAAAATTGTTCAATAACAACATTGCTTTTTTCAAAGAAAAAGTTCCGGAACTGAACAAATATGGAAGGCTAAATTGAGGGCGAAGGCCGAGAAAGAAACGGAGGGTGGGTTTTGGGGAGGGGTCTCGTTGAGAGGTTCCCCAAGAGAAATAAGTTATTCTTTTATTAAAATAACTAAGTTATTTTTAGTAGCTGAAAAAAGATGCCGGAACGCCGTTCCGGCAGAAAAAAGCACCGAATAACAATAATAATAATAATCATCTTTCTTGTGGTTGAGGGTCGTTGAAAAGGCAAACAGTAACCGTTGACACAGAACCCCAGGCTGAGGATAACTGGTCTCCCACATGGCTCCACCGCCGTCGGGACGACACCAGAGCGAGCTATCCATGTTTTCCAAGCCCTGCATAAGGGATGGGGAAGGATGCGAGGGAGGGAGGTTGGGAGGGAGGATAGGAGGAAAAATGCGAGGGAAGAAGGGTAGAAGAAAGGATGGGGTGAAGGATGCGAGAGAGGATGAGAGAGAGGATGTGAGGATAGATGAGAGAGAGGGTGGAAGGGAGTATGCGAAGGTTGATGGGAAGGAGGATGGGATGTAGGATGAAGGATGCGAAGGAGGATGAGAGGAGCATGAACAGACATGAACCGAGGTCGTACGATATAACACTCGTCCCATGCGAGAGGTTTGTCGGATTGCTTTACGATGATCGGGACAATTTTTAACGGACTTACAGTCACTTCGGTCAGAACGATGGACGATGGACTCAGGGTCATCCGGGGTCAAGGATTGCAGCCGATCAATGCACTGGAAAGGTCGAGGATAAATGATTAATGTGTCTACATGCATGGAAAAGAACTCAGACAGACAGACAGACAGACAGACAGACAGACAGACAGAAAGACAGACAGACAGACAGAAAGACATCCATATAGACATACACACAGACCTTCAGACAGACAGAAAGACAGCAGGCAGACATACATACAGACATACATACATATAGATAGACAGACAGACAGACAGACATTCAGACAGCAGGCAGACAGGCAGGCAGACTCGATACGCATTAGGGGAGGGAGGGAGAGAGGGAAGCAGGGAGGAAGGGGAGGAGGGAGGAAACGAGAGCTGAAAGGACAAGGTACTTTAAGAGCAGCGCGTGCCGTCACCATAGAAACAGTTCTGTCTCTCTGTGTCTCTCTCTGTGTCTGTCTGTCTCTGTCTCTGTCGTCGCAGCCGTTCAAGGCCAACGTCCTCCCGCCGCCACTCTGTCTCACCTGCTGCCGCCAGAGTGCGCCGCCTGCAGAGCCCACCCTGGCGGTCGTTGACTCGATTCGAGACATACATGTTCGATTGCTCGATGGCAACATTAACGGTCAATACTGAAACTTTAATGTCCGCCTTTGCCAGATCCAGTGGGAAGAGAGGAAGGATAGGGGAGGAGGCGGAGCAACACATTCTTTCCCTTCCACCAATCTTTGCAATCGAATGCCGCTGATAAATTATGGAAGATGGCTTTGTTAGCCTGGCCAGAAGCCTGGATGCATGGCTCTAGCACGCTTGGAACCTTGGGTAATTAATTAAACCGAGAGGTCTGTAATTAATTTCAACCTAATTAGCTCAGATGTTGTCCAATCCGTTTGCGATTCTTTGGACAACTTGGCCTCGAAGTCAGTCTATCTGTCAAGTATTCAACATCTGGTGTCGATCTGAAGGACTTCAGAAAAAGCGCTAACTACAGACAGATCTTTTATTTCCTGAATTCATTCATTCATTAATTTCGAAAACTTAATATAGCGCCCCCTTATGGCAAGTATACTCAGAAGCGCTCCCAGCCCAACCACGGCAGTATAAACTAGACTTCAGTAACTTGGAAAACATAAGCGAATTATTCCTAGAGAGTACGCCTAGTGTTGTTTTCGTTAACGAAAACGAAAACGAAAACGGCAATTAACGAAAGTTAAACGTTTTCGTTAACGAAAACTAAAACTAAAACGAAAATACGCAGACAACAAAAACTAAAACTAAAACGAAAATTGTAACAATAAAAACCCTGACGAAACGAAAATAGATCAAACGAAAACGAAAACGATATTTACCATATTAAAACTTAGTTTTTTAAATGTAATTTTTCCATTGTTTTGCTTGAAAATTTCTCCTTACTTAATTCGCCATTTGTACTGTGCTGCCTTGAAAAGCATCTCAACGGATACCCTCGAAAATATCATACCAACCAATCGCATGTGAAATACACCTCTTCGGCCATTATTAAATGTACTTGCTTCGGCTGCATTTCACCTATAGTTTTATTAATTGACGTCGAAATAAGGTCGCGCGTGGGTACATGGTATAGGTTTTCAGCGGCACATGTGGAAGTTTAGTTGTGAACTTGTGAATATTCGAAAAAAAATACAGTTTCTTCCTAATTTCGCGTTGCTAATTTTTCGTTGAGGCGGCATGTTCGTCAATAAGAGTTAAACTTAAACCTCCCACGTAACGACTCACGAAACTTTATATTTCCTATGCTACTTCGTAGGCCCTAGTGGATGCTTTCACGCCCCGCACGTTTGCGTAAACCCATGGACTAACTTTAAGCCCGTCACGCTTTTCGCTAAAGCATGTCGCCTGAATAAATTTCATCTCAGCATCGTGTGGGTCGGTTAGGGTCAGGGAAGGTGTCGTGAGGGTCAGTTAGAGAAGATATGTTGGTAAAGTAATGAAATCAAGTCTGTTATTCATGAGACTTATGAAGTCATGTGTATAGCAATACATTGGCCTGCCCTGCATCAGAAGCTTTTGTGGACTTCTTTTTTCCACATGTGGAAGTCGTGGATGGCTGACCAATGGCAGGCGAAATAAACTTTTCAAAATCAGAGGAAAGTGCTTTTGAAGCACAGCTTGCCCTTTATTAATTAGTATTTTTCTTAGTTTAAACGGCTTAGTTGAACCATTGAACCATTGAACAGTCAGTCTGAATATGTCGGTAGCTCCCCTCCATTTGTGTTTAATTAGAATTAAATAATTACCAATTAAATAATTGTTAAAACTGAAATTAAATTACTAAAACTGAACTGAAATTAACTTCTAAAATTAAAACTAAAATTAACTTACTAAAAGTAAAACTAAAATTAACTTACTAAAACTAAAACTAAAACTAAAATTCATCCATGAAAACTAAAACTAAAACGAAAACTAATATTCAGAGACAATAAAAACTAAAACTAAAGCTAAAATTGAAGACTAACAATCATAACTAAAACTAAAATTGAGACATTATTAAAACAACACTATACTAGAGATAGTCGGCGTATCTCCAGTGGGAGTCCATTCCAGATGGAGGGGCCAACAACTACTGGCGTAAACTTGTCCAAAATATGGGGGGATTTGGTTATTTATTCTACACTTGTTGCATTGGGTGTACAGTCCATCTCAATTACTTGGAGGCACGTGCCCCGGCTGCTCCCGCCCCCAGAGTCTACGCCTAGATATTTCACTAAAAGTAACGGCAGTCCAGATGGTTCAAAGGGAATCACAATCAGACAGAAATCTGATTCCACGTTGGTGACCGTTCCTGCCATTCTCGTCTGTTCGATTGGTAACCCACGTACTTACTCACTTAAACATATAACACTGAATCGAGCGACACCTAGCGATCGGAAGTTTCCCCCATTCGACGAATCAGCTACTTTGCTGCAGTTTGAAAATAGTTCAGTTACTGAGGGACGACAGTCGCGTCCTGCCTAATCCGAATTAAAACACTGATCCCTGGACAATCACAGTATTTACAGTGGTGTGAAAATTATTAGAATCAAGCACGAAAATGTGATTATTTTTACTTTTTTTCTTTTAAGTCAGAAACTGTAAAAGATCAGTCAACATTTAGTATTTGGTGGATAACCCCTTAGCCTGGATGAGTTTTGCAATGCGTTTTGGCATTCCTTCAATGAGTCTAGGACACATTTTGCTTATTTCGGGGTCCCGATGCCAAACATCAATTAGTGCCTCGATAAGTTGAGTTTTGGAAGTGGGTTTTCTCTCAGCCATGCGGCGTTTCACAATCATCCACAGATTCTCTATGGGGTTCATGTCAGGGCTATTCCCTGGCCAATCCAATAGTGGTACTTGCTTTCTTCGAAGAATGTCCTTCACGGACTTGGCAGTGTGGGAGGGTGCCCCGTCCTGTTGAAAAATAGCACCACCATTCGGAAAGTGATTTGGCAGTTCTGTCAACAACTTGTGTTCCAGAACTCTGATGTGTTGATGTTGGTTCATCCTGCCCTGAACTACGTAGAGACGTCCAACTCCATGAACTGACATCATGGACCACACCATCACAGAAGTAGGATGCTTGACAGTTGCTTAAAAACATACATTTTCGTGCTTGATTCTAATAATTTTCACACCACTGTAGAATCAGTCATTATTAGTCTCATCGCTGTTCAACAATGTCTCCGATTGCTTATCTGCAGAGGCGTAGCGACCGCCCTCCGTACCCTCCGACCGGAGGGGGCCCCTTCCTGGAAGGGGCCCCTAAAAGTGGCAAAAAATAACCGTGAACATAATATGAACCCTGTATATTGTATATATTACCGCATTCCAGTTTCCGGATTGTAAGGGGCCCCCGGCTCTGACGTATGTTCGGAGGGGGCCACGTTCTTTGTTACTACGGCTCTGCTTATCTGTGGTCATACCCAATGATCCTATATTAGAGGATTGGTTACTCGTGAAAATAAAATGTATAACCGTTTCACTCTCATCCACAGATGTCGCCCACTTTAAATTTATTTTTGCCAGTTAATATGGTGTTTTAAATCTTCATATATATTTTTACTTCGCAAACATAATTTTTTCGTCGATTTCCCTTCATAGATTTAATATTAACTGATGCACTTTTATGTAAATAAGATGCGACATTTTCCTGAACCCGATTATCGCTCAAAAACTAGGCACACGACGTTATATAAGGAGTTTCCAGTCCTTGTATAAATGTCTTTGGGTCACATACTTAATGCTACTAGAACTGCGCTGGATGAAAGTGGTCTTTCGGTTGCTGGACCTACTTTCTGGAACTCTCTCCCTCTGTCTGTGTGCTCTCTGCTCAGTCGCTTCTCTCATGTCGTGCTCAACTTTAAACTTTTATCGGGGTCGTATTGCTTATCCACTAGTGCATCTCTGTCTTTGCACGTCTCTGTCTGTCTCTGTATCTCTATGTATGTCTCTGTCTATCTATCTGTCTGTCTGTCTGTCTCTGTCTGTCTCTGTCTCTGTCTCTGTCTCTGTCTCTGTCTGTCTCTGTCTCTCTGTCTCTGTCTCTGTCTCTGTCTCTGTCTCTGGCTCTGTCTCTCTTGCTCTCTGTCTCTCTGTCTCTGTCTCTATCTCTGTCTCTGTCTCTGTCTCTGTCTCTGTCTCTGTCTCTGTCTCTGTCTCTGTCTCTGTCTGTCTGTCTGTCTGTCTGTCTGTCTGTCTGTCTGTCTGTCTGTCTCTCTCTCTCTCTCTCTCTCTCTCTCTCTCTTCGTCTTCTTCCTACTCCTCCTACTCTTCCTCATCCTCCACCTTCTCCATCTCCTCCTCCTCTTCCTCCTCCTCCTCTACCTTCTCCATCTCCTCTTCCTCCTCCTCCTCCTACTCTACCTTCTCCATCTCCTCCTCCTCTTCTTCCTCCTCCTCCTCTTCTTCCTCCTCCTCCTCTACCTTCTCCATCTACTCATTCACTCCGCCCTTCTCCCGACCTCACTCATCCTTGCCCTCTTCTGTTGAAGTTGTTGTCGACGTCGTATCGCAGATTATAGGAGCCCCTATTTCTGTCCACCCTCTCTCTCTCTCTCTCTCTCTCTCTCTCTCTCTCTCTCTCTCTCTCTCTCTCTCTCTCTCTCTCTCTCTCTCTCTCTCTCTCTCTCTCTCTCTCTCTCTCTCTCTCTTCTCTCTCTCTCTCTCTCTCTCTCTCCTCTCTCTCTCTCTCTCTCTCTCTCTCTCTCTCTCTCTCTCTCTCTCTCTCTCTCGCTCTCTCTCTCTCTCTCTCCAGCAAATTGAATTTAAGGAAATTTGAAAATTGGGCGCTGAAGTCTATTTTAAAACTGTGAGCGAGGAGACTTCTGACAAACATTATTATAATGATATTCGTTGAAGCCGAAACTTTGGCGTTAAATATAGAGGCTGCAAAAAATAGCCATTAGAGTCGGCAAGATGCGGCTCTGTTTAAGGATCGGCTGTTAATGTTAAGATTAAATCAATCGTATAGACCTAATCGCTAGTAGCATTCTAAACGAACATCGTTTGATCAGAAGTTGGACTTTGTGCAAATCCACAAGTTCTGCAAACGACCTTTGGTTGGGTGAATGGCCGCCAGTCTTTGCGGAAAAAAAGTAGGACCTATGTTCTACTTGTAACTAAAATAGATTAATACCTGGAACTCGGAGCATGCATAAGTTTATAGTTTCTCTTTAACGATACTGAGTCATAGTAAATACGATTTTTTGAGTCGTCCCCCGCCCCCATTTCAATCCAGGTTAGGAAAGGCATCACCCGTGTATACATAAGGCAGTGGCGGAGTTCGACGTTAAAGGCTCAGCATAGGGAATACGAACACTTATAATTACATTTACTCATTAAATCGGGTAATTGAAATTGTTCAAGAAACTCACTGTAAACCGAGTAGGGTCTTTAAGAAACGTTAAATTATTTTATGTAAATTTATGCAGGGTTGTAGGAGACTAAGAAGTGCGGTTATTTCACGAGCGATCGAAGGCAGCTGCCGCCACCTGGCGAATCGTCTATACATAAATAGAATCGTATGATGACAGTTAAACCTATATCCATGGAAACCTATATCCATGGAAACTTATAGCCCTTGAGCTTATATCCATGGAAACCTATATCCATGGAAACCTATATCCATGAAAACTTATAGCCCTTGAAGCTTGTATCCATGGAAACCTATATCAATGGAAACTTATATCCATGGAAACCTATATCCATGGAGACCTATATCCACGGAAACCTATGTCCATGGGAACTCATATCCATGGAAACCTGTATCCATGGAAACCTGTATTGATGATGCCCAACGACCGTCTCAGCAACCCAGCTAAGTCTATGATATACACCTATTCTTTATTTATATGGCGCCTCCGTGAAGCATTAAACTACTTGTATTGTACATAATTATTAATTTACGTAGCGCAATTGTGGGTTTCCAAAAGACTTAAACAGATATCCAGAATCTATAACATGTCCTAGCTATTCAGACGTTGACTTGAGTCAAGGACTTGTGAGTCTGCTTATGCCATGTGTATGAATGAATATCAGTTTATGTGTGTGTGTGTGTGTGTGTGTGTGTGTGTGTGTGTGTGTGTGTGTGTGTGTGTGTGTGTGTGTGTGTGAGTGTGTGTGTGTGTGTGTGTGTGTGTGTGTGTGTGTGTGTGTGTGTGTGTGTGTGTGTGTGTGTGTGTGTGTGTGTGTGTGTGTGTGTGTGTGTGTGTGTGTGTGTGTTTGTGTGTGTGTGTGTGTGTGTGTGTGTGTGTGTGTGTGTGTGTGTGTGTGTGTGTGTGTGTGTGTGTGTGTGTGTGTGTGTGTGTGTGTGTGTGTGTGTGTGTGTGTGTGTGTGTGTGTGTGTGTGTGTGTGTGTGTGTGTGTGTGTGTGTGTGTGTGTGTGTGTGTGTGTGTGTGTGTGTGTGTGTGTGTGTGTGTGTGTGTGTGTGTGTGTGTGTGTGTGTGTGTGTGTGTGTGTGTGTGTGTGTGTGTGTGTGTGTGTGTGTGTGTGTGTGTGTGTGTGTGTGTGTGTGTGTGTGTGTGTGTGTGTGTGTGTGTGTGTGTGTGTGTGTGTGTGTGTGTGTGTGTGTGTGTGTGTGTGTATTTGCGTGTATGCAAAAGGTTTATCTAAGTGTAATATATGCCACTAGAAGCCTTTGTGTAGGTGTATGTCAAACAAGCTGGGCTATATAAATATAAAGATAAATACAAGGACAAGGAGACTTGTACATAAATACATATACACACATATAGAATTAACCTGTTTTTCCGCTTTTTCGTCAGTCGTCCTTCTCCGTCCACTATATATAGTATTAGGAACGGCGTTGGCACGAACCTTGAGAACAGGAGGAGGAGGAGGTGGGGAGAAGAAGAGAGAGGAGGTGGATAAAAATATGATCAGCTGATAAGACCGATGTTTGTCTAGCTATTCAGTTAGGTATCATGTGTGAAAGCGATGCTAATCAATCTCACTCATGCAGAGTTGGCTCTGCAGTCCTTCCGTAGGCCCTGCAGGTCTTAGGCGCCTTTTAATAAGCTCTGTAGCATCAAGCATACATGAGTGGAGGAGTCGCACGTAAATAGACCAATGTGCAGCGAGTCTGATTTGAAACTCTTTCCAGACAGCTCTAGAGAGCTCAGACGGACGCGGCTGCGCATCAACTTTTCTTAGCCACGCAGTTGCACTCAACCCATCCGTTATCCAACTCCTGATACCGTCCTTGAAAAAACTTGATTTTTGGGCGTAGTATAAATTCAGATATTGTGAGATGAAGATAAGACATGTCGAGTACAGACACAGTTAGCGGCAAAAAACCTTCGATGAACAAATCCAAAGCATGGCAGCAATCAAGCGTAATGCGCTTCAATGTGTGCCAGTAGAATTGAAATGGGGAGACTGAGAGGTTAGGGAAAGAGGAGGAATCGGGATCAGATTTGTGAAAGAGCAGTGTTCTCAGTTTTGAGTTGAAGGCATGTGGAGAGATGGCAAGATGTGAGGAGTTGGTGAGCTTACGTCTAATCAGAGTATATATAATTACACAGTACGTCGACTCCCATCGCTGCCTGTTGACTTGTTTTGGGGGTGACGCCATTTTTAAACTGAGCTTTTGAATTATAGATTTAAGCTGAAATAAACATTATAAATAATATTGGTAATTCTAATGAAGTCCTCAATGTTGTTGTAACGTTTAAAAATATTTTATGTGATGGATTCCGGTGTATTGGCGTGTAAGCGACTCAGTTTCAAAATGGCGGTCGGTCACACATTCTGACTGCTGCATCGGCCTGGAGTCGACGTAATGTGTAATTATTTATACTGTGCTATTGCTCTTCACGCCAGTGATGTTACCACTAGGCCTACTCTATGGCTCAGTTCTCTCATGTTTCCGCTGACGTTTTCTGCACAATCAAAGATAATGTTTGCAGTGGTTCTAAACTTAGATTGTGTCTTCTGAACCACTCAGAAACCACGGAGTAATAATAAATTATTCTATTATTATGTAGCTCGCTCATCCTATCATGAAGAGCGCTGAGATGTAAGCTCTATTTAGTGACTGAGAGCTCTACATGATATGTACTCGACTAATGTCTATTAATAGTAATCATAGATGTGCTCCGTGAAACGCGGAGCGGATTATAAAACCTTATTTGAATTCTAGTGTTTATTAATTTCTCTTTATTAGAGGCGTTTATGACAGTTGAAATGGAAGATCCGGTTATTGTCGCATTGATAGACCGATGGATTGCCGACTATTACAGCCGTTTCGCCTGGAAACAGTTCGAGAAAGACGGCTGCGTTTTGTCTCCATGGCTTCGTGACTATATTCTTTTGCAAAAGAGGATAGGGTACCACATTATCGCCCACGAAGCTTTGGCGGATAAAGAGGTAACTTTAACCCCTGAAATAGACCCCTGGCTTCTGATTGACTTCATGTACAAGGTCTCAATTGGCGAAAAGTTGTTCGAAGACGTTGACAAATCGAGAGACATTCTTCTCGAAGAAGCCATCGAAATTCTCGATCGTCTTTGTAGTGTTGGCAAACTTAACGATCGCCTTGGTCGAGACAGTATCTTGCATTTGAAACTGCTGCTCAGACAGCAAGCTGTGTTGGTTTGTTGCAAGAAGAACGAATTCGATTTAGCGAAGAAGGTTTTTGGAAGGCAATGGAGACACTGGAAAAATGAAAACGAAATGGATGTTAGACAGCAACTGTTTGAGGTCATAGAAAAACAAAACTGCAATCATAGGTATTTTGATTTGATGCCTTACTCGTCGCTGATTGAAGGCTCACGAACACTTCTTCATGAGATATTTAGTTTGTTAAAAACACCTTTCCTAGTCACTGCTGCACAAAACGTTTGTAGTAAGTTCAGTTCCAAAATACAGAAGTACAGTTTAGTAAAATGTCAGAATTTGTCAAATGACGTCAATCAAATTTCAAATTACAGCAATCCAAATATTGGAACATGCAGTTCAACGCCGACTACGTATAATATAAAGCCTAACCAGATGGAAGACATCAGAAGCATTGAAACTGAAACAGGTGTTTGTTCCTTCACAGCTGTCGTGCCAGAACAAATCTCCAGCTCTGAGTTGACTGTTTCAGCTGTCAAGCCAGAACAAATATCCGACTCTGAGATAACTTTTTCTGCTGTCAAACCAGAACAAATCTTTTGTTCTGAGGTTACTGTTTCAGCCATCAAACCAGAGCATATCTCCAACTCTCAGATGACTGTTTCAGCTGACACTTTGAAGTCTGAATCTTTACAAATGAATTCTCTACAAACTGTTGCAGAATGTAGCAAAGCTGTTGGAAAATCAGTGAGAAAACTTAAAGACGAATGTTCTAACACCAGTCAAACCGATAATGAGTCAGACTCACCCAACGAAACGTCCAATCTGAAGCAAGAGCATGTGGATGTTAAGCTTGAATGTTTAGACTGGGAAGCTGAGCTGAGTGGTGCAGTTTTGCCATCAACTGAATCAAGGTCGAGGAAGCCGTGGCAGCCAAAGGAGGAGGAACGTCTTTATGTTGGTGTTCAGAAATATGGGGTTGGGCAGTGGAGAAAAGTGGCCGACTTTCTGGGTTCAAACCGGTCAAATGTTGACGTCAAAGACAAATGGAGAACCATGACTAAGCAGGGAAAACTGAAAACGTACGAAAAACGGTTCGGTCCAATTGTAACTTACCGGTAGCATCCGGTGGCGTCTATAGCTTTGGATTGGAGCTCAAGACTAACTTTCACTTGTCTTATTGAAATCAAGGTTCAGCTGTTTAGTGCTGATTTTTATTTTGCACCACTGTTCAAACTGTATATTTAGGTCAACCTAAAGTTATTATGTACCATAATTGTGGATTTCTGTTTTAATAATTTGGCTGATAATGATGATAATTACTTTCTGAATGAATAGAAATGCCTATTGGTCAAAATGTCTGTAACATCTGACTGTTTTGATAATTTGACTGACTATTCCAGCAAGTGTCTGTATTAAAACATCATTTATAATATTATTTGTAGTTGTCTTTCAAATTGCTTGTCTGTCTAACTGCCTGTCTATCTGTCTCTGTTACTGCCTGCCTACAGTCTGTAATTTAATAACTGTGTGTTTCTAGATCATGCCTAGCATCAGAAACATGTTGCTGGATGACACTGAGCCCAGTCTCAAACCCAAGACCCTTAGTTCACACCTGCAAGTATTTTCTGTGCATGTTTTGAATAATTCTGTAGCACCAATTCAACTAGAAACCGAAGGTGTTCAAAGTTCACTGAGCTACTTCTGGTTGTAAAGTTCAGATCTTGTGTGAAGACTTCCATGCAGATAGTCCAAGACATAATTATGTGCCTGCGTTGTCACGTGAGCATTGCATCAAAAGAAACCCACAGACTGTACCGTATACAGTCTGTAAGAATTCACTGTTATTAAGGATGCAGCAGCTGTTAGTAATGATGAAGAAGACGGTGGACAATTGGCTAGAATGCTCGGCCTGTAACACAGAGAGTATGAGTTCGAGACTCGCTTGAGGTAGTGACACTGTGTAGAGACCTCGAGCAAGTGCTTCATGTACAGTTGCTCGTTGCCATTGATGCTCATTCGTTTGGTCACTTTGGAAGGAGGGCAATGTCGAATAGGCCTATAACTGCATTGGATGAGGTGTTGGTGATGGTGGCAGTTAAGAGGTAACGCGAAGAGGTAACCCTTGTTACGCATCAGTAACTGCTATTGGGCCGGTGTCTCATGTACAAGGCATCAACCGATGGCACACCAAAACCAAACCCTAGTCAAGTTAGGTTATAAGATGGTAAAAGCTGCTGGTGTCGATAATGATGATGACAATGACGACGTGGATCAACCAGGGAAACAGATATTATGCATACTGGGGTCTACAGCTGCATCACCATAACAACTACAATCACCATGTATTGTTATCACTATAAACTGCTACCATTAAGTTTTGATAACTACTTCTGTCAAGGTATATCAGTACATAGTTACAGTACAAGATCCTCACAGAAGTATCGAAGTCATGCAGTTCGTACAAAGGTCATGCAGTTTTCAATAAAATGCTCAGGCCCAAATCGCCCAATGCTTTGGAACACTCTCCCACAGGACCTGATTCAAGCTCCTGTCCTTGGTTTATTTAAGGTAAAATTGAAACTCTACCTACTGTCCTCACAGATTTAATTGTTTGTATGGTGTTTTACTGTTTTTTTTGCCTTGCACGGCACTGTTTAGATTTTTCGCATATGATTTGAAATGTTGTTTGAAATAATCATGAAGTTGTGTATTGAACAGGCCGCCTGTAAACTGTTTATGTTTATTTGACCCTTTTGGATTACCCTTTTGACGCCAGCACTTGTAATGCTATAGGCGAAACTGTCATAGTTTGATTTGTCTGTTGTGTGGTGCTTCAATAGACAATTCAATCAATCAATCAATCAAACCATGGTGATAGAATGTATCTTCGATTAGAACTTTAAGTTTCAACTGAAAGTAGCCAACTTCATGGCTTTATCACTGACAGAACGAAATCAATTTAACGGGTACCATTAGGCATACAATTTACAATACAATACAACTGTAAATACTTTATCACTGACAGAACGAAATCAATTTAACGGGTACCATTAGGCATACAATTTACAATACAATACAACTGTAAATGCTCTACCTAGAAAGTTCAGAAGTTTACATTGAAGCCGAGCAACAGGAAACATTAAATGGTAAACATACTGGAAGAATAAATAATGATAATAAAAATCTTCTTGGTTAATTCAAACTGACAAGTACGAAGTAGGATTACATTGAAACATTACAGTACAATCTAGATCTTAATTTAACACGTTTTGGCAGCCATGGGGTTACGGGTATCGAATAGTACCTGGAGTCAGTCGCTAAGGAGTTCGTGACTGACTTGATGAGTTAGCGACTGACTTATCGACTTAGTCGACTAAGTCGCATGCTTATCGACTGGTTAAGTCGCTTAGACTTAGCGACTTGCTATCGACTTCTCAGGTAATCAGATATGTCTATTGGACATACCTGATTACCTAACAATATAATGCATGTTACCGCATACGGTACTTACCGTGCCATATTTCCGTGGGCATTTGATGGTCCCCATATGGGCTCTATACGGGTCCAATGCGGTAATATGGGCTCCGCTCCATGTGAGCATGCTGACACAGGGTACATCGATGACTGCAAATATTAATGTTAATGTGAATTCGTGAAAATTAAGCGCTTGGTAAATCAAATGAAGCGGAGGATTTATAGCAATGCCCGATCTTACTGCCAAACAGTTGACCGAAACTGCTGATGCATATCTCTTTCAGGCAGTAGCAGAGAACGAGAATCGAGTACTCCGGCATTTATTCCAAGTGTGAGAATTGTAGAAAATAAGACTGGCGAGTATAGACTTTGATCCAGGTGGAGTTGAATATTTTATTCGTACTTTCTAAACTGATGTCAGTGAAATTTTGAAGCAGGAAATTTCAACGCTAGCAGTTTTACAAGTCATACTGGAATCCTATGTTGAGAAGATTCAAAAATGCATACATGATACACCATGGACATGTCTTTTCTTTGTCAGAGACCCCGGGTCAAATAATGCTAAATCACCAGCACAACTGAGGGTGTTGGAACTACCCCTGGGGTGTGCTATGAAGACTTAACTGTGGGTCTTAAGAAAGACGAGGGGTTGAACCCCAACCCCCGACAATTCTCACGCTGCCTATTCCCAGTCTTGTTGTCAAGACCTTAAACCTCAAGACCAAGACCAAGACCTTGAACCTCAAGACCAAGACCTTGAACCTCGAGACCAAGACCAAGACCAAGACTTTGAACCTCGAGACCAAGACCTTGAACCTCGAGACCAAGACCAAGACCCAAAAAATCGAAATCAGGTCAAGACTTCTAAAAATTGTCAAGTCGGAATATTCGCTATTTTAATGAAAACATGAGTCTTTTATTTTATTCAAGCAAATTAACTTTAAATGCAAACTGCAGAGAAATCCGAATTTGTATTCAAAAGTCCTTCATGTAAACTCTTATACCAAATGCCTTTTGTATTTTATAAAAACCAATTTGCTCAGAATTTTCTGACCAAGACGTGCCTGGTGGGCCTCATAAAAATTCTGCCATGTGAAAAAAATACGTTCTACAGGTGCTGAAGTCGCTGACACACACAGAGTAGCTTTTCAAGCACTGAATGTACATGTAGAGATAGTGAGTCCTTTGAAATCTTCCCATGGTTTATCATACCGTCTGATACAGAATAACTGTTGCTGCTGCCAATGGGTTTTCCTGACCAACATGACTTGTATCCATCCATAGATATTGGTCGTATGATGCAAGCAGGCTTGATACAGAATTCTTGAGTTCTGTTAAATGACTGTTCATATTAACAGCCGGTCTTGGTCTTGGTCTTGCGAGACCAAGACCAAGACCTTGAACCTCAAGACCAAGACCAAGACCTTGAACCTCAAGACCAAGACTAAGACCTTGAACCTCAAGACCAAGACCAAGACTTTTAAAAACGAACTCGAGTGCACTCGAGACCAAGACCTTGGTCTCGAGGACAACAAGACTGCCTATTCCCCCTCTTCGTAATCTTCAACATCGTCTTCGTAACAGAATGCATAAATTCACTCTACCAAAAAAGAGAACGACTATATCCCCGTATTCTCTATAAGAACTCTTACTAATAGAGCAAACTCTCTTATAATGTACCAAGTTGCTGAAAGTAAGTAAGTAAGTATATGTCAGTATGTTTTCTTCAATAAACGAATATTGTATTGTATTGTAACATTGCTCGTCCTGTTGTTGATGTCTACGTCAAATCGAAACTTGGAAACCGCGATTAAAATAACAAGCAAATATTAAGTGAACGAAGTCGATAGCAGTCGATAGCTTAGCGACTGGTTTCGACTTGAGGGCTTAACGGCGGCAGATCGAAAGGTAAGCTCGGCAAGACAGTTTGGCCATGAAGAGGCACAGAGTTCCAATTTACTCATGACCCACAATTTATTTGCCCTCTCAGGGTTAGGTTTGGGATTTTCTCTAGTTCCACATCAACACCGAGCATACTTCGAGTAAAGCTCGAGCCATGCTCCGAGTAGTTATGGAATGCGCTCCGAGAATCTCGCGGAAATTCTCGCAAAATAGGCCGTGCGCATGCGCATTGTGTGGCCACGTCGAACCGATGACGGTGTTATTGGTGTAAAGATGGTCGGTATTACAGTTTAACGAGAATTTCATGAATTACTTGCCGATAATTATTTAATAAATTGGTTTCGACGATTTTAGATGAGGAAATTGGGTTGCCGCTAGTTGTGCAGGATGTAATAATGTGCGATCGTCTCTTTTGGTTAATGGGAGGACGCCATGTCGGTTTCCGGCTGAATGTAAATCTCCGAAAATTTTCAGCGCCCTACAAAAGCTGTGCCAGGAAGACCAACTTGCCAGCTGCTGTTTGGTAAATCAAGCCATGAGAAGTCATGTTACTTGGTCAGTTTCGGTGCCAGGTTAGAACCCCGGGTTGAAGCTTTGGAAGACGGGTGGTGCTAAGGTGGAAAGCGATAATGATGGGAACGGTGTTCGCAGGTTTGTGCTGGATCGGATATTGACTACTCAATGACTAGGATACTCTGAATTCAAAGTTCTGTTCCTTCCATGAGAGAGGGCAAGCGGAGAAAAGCTGACAGATAAAACTTTAGGATGAGCGAACTAGCTAAACGGTTCCTCTCGTGTTCAAGGCTGTGTAAACGTTACCTGCCACTATCGATTTCTGTTGAACGTATTGTTAAAATGTGTAGTCATCAAAAGGTGTCCATTTAACAGTGATGGAGTTGCTGTTGAAATATGCCCATTCCATCTGTCCAGTAGACAGTCAACCAACAGTTAGGCTACCAGAGTAGGGCAGGCACCCAGCAAGCCAGGAGAGCTGGCAGCAACCACCCACCCAGCCAGTAGGGCAGGCACCCAGCCAACCAATAGGGCAGGCACCCACCCAGCAAGTAGTTCAGGCACCTAGCCAAGCAATAGAGCAGGCACCCATCCAGCAAGTAGGGCAGTCACCCAGCTAGCCAGAAAGGCAAGCACTGAGCAAGCCAGTAGGACAAGCAGCCAGTAAACCAGCCAGTAAGCGTTTGTTGACCAGAATATCAAAATGTGCACAAACTGTAAAAACATGATTGGCTTTTATAGAAGTGTTGTACCTGATTGTTTCCTAAGCTGCCCCAAACATTCCGCTGAATAGAATTTTAATGTATCCGAAGTATGTCTGTGAATTCTTTCTTACGATGGCATCTGTGGAACTTTGCCTCAATTTAGCCACTACGATTGGATATAAAGAGGAAATTGTCGGCGCGGTCCGACCGCGTGAAATGTTCGGATCTTCATCCGTCGGAGCCATGGATGCTCGTGAGTCTGTACAACGGAAACGTTCACATCTGGAACCATGAGTCGCAGGTAGGTCTCTCTCTCTCTTGACACTAAATCATCCAGTAGCATTGTTTGAATTATTTTGCTGTCATTTCATAGCAAAAGGTGTTTGTTGGTTTTACATTATTAATATTTGATGCATCGTTGATCAGTTCGTGATGCCAGCCATTTGGCGGCAATGGGTACGAATTTATGATTGCTGTTGTCCTCGGTCATTTGTCAAGATCATTGATGTCAACGTCTAGATGGCAATGACTACATTTCGTTCTCAAATTAAAACTTATCTCTTTCCAATTGCTTATCCGCCAAAGGCTGCCTCTCTGTCTTACAGACTGATCTTCTGGATATTGACCCGATTAAGCTTGTTGTACAATTGGATAATTGCATCATGTTTATTCATAAATACCAGTGGAAGGCAATCATCGTTATGGTATCGATATCGATTAATTATGTCCACAACAGATTATGCACTGTTAAGAGCATTCATTTAGGACATTTGCTGTGAATTATCTGCTTGTAAGACAAAGCCATAAATTTGTCTGTAGAAGTAAGGTTTGAAACTTTGGTTTGAATGTTTTAGCAACTCATAAAGTCGTTTGAGGTGTGCGATCTGCCAGTTCGAGCGGCCAAGTTCGTTCCTCGCAAGAACTGGGTCATCACTGGATCTGTAAGTCGATACTTACTCGCTTATGATGTGGATAATTTACATAAAATATACATTCATTCATTCATTTAAAAAATTTAATATAGTGCCCCCTCAAGTTACCTACTCAGAAGCGCTCCCAGCCCAACCACGGCAATATAAACTGGACTTAAGTAACATAAGCGAACTATTCTTAGGCAACAGGCGTATCTGCGATGGGAGTTGATTCCAGATGGAGGGGCCGACCACAGAGAAAGCACGACGCTGCCTAGTTGCGGTGGTAAAACGAGGAACCAAGAGTTCACCCGCAAAAGAAGAGCGAAGGGCTTAGCAGCCAGTCACACGAGAGACAGGACAACAAAGCTCACGTAAGTAAACTGGGGCACAGCCAACAAGGCATCGCCAGATCAATGCAGCTATTCTATAGTTGATGCATTGCGAGATGGGAAGCCAGTGTAGTGTGTCACGCATATAGGCTGAGACATGGGTATATATATATATGTGTGTGTGTATATATAATTATATATCACATATCAACCATTGTTATTAATTCATTAATATTCATATCTTGGCTATGTGAAAAGATTCAGATTTTATTTTGTACAGGATGACATGCACATTCGTGTCTACAATTACAATACACTGGAACGAGTTCATCAGTTTGAGGCTCACTCGGATTACCTGCGCTCGATTGCAGTTCATCCGACACAGACATTCATACTTACTAGCAGTGGTAGGTGGTTGCATCATAGCGCTTCTCTATTCTACTCTGTCTATATGTCGATTGGTGTCGGCGAAGTTTCAGTTTGTGTAGATAATAGCAAAAGTACTTTGCAGGTGGATGTTTAAGATTTTTCTGAAATAGGTGCTGGTAAAATAGAAAGATATCTAACCGAAGCTAAAGATCGGATGAGAGCAACCCAGTGCAGCCTGACTGAGGCATGTGTCTGTGGAATAATAATAATAATAATAATATTCTTTATTGTTTTAAACTGACAGACGCAGCAAGATTACATTGAAACATGACAGTAGTACAATCAAGATCTTAATTAAACACACGGTTTGGCAGCCATGCAAGGCGCCGCCGTAGAGGGGGTTATGGGTATCGAACCGCAAACCTAATGCGTCCTGGCCATGAGTGTTACCATTACTCTATCCCCTACCCCATAGAAATAGATGCTGCTCATTACTAAAGAAGATGTTTACGATTGTACTTGGGGATCATCAGGAAACATTCTCAAAGTACTCTAAATTGATTGTGTTAAGCTAAGGACTTTAAGTTGAGTACTTTGGGTTGAGTAATCTGAGTTGAATACTCTAAGTTGAGCCTTTTTTCCATATGCAATGCTGTCTGGCTATGGAGAGTTTTCAGAGTTGTACAGTAGAGGAGACCTGATGGAGATGACTGATGACAGACTGCCTGACGTGTAAGATGACAGTGTCTCATGATTTGTTGCAGATGATATGCTGATAAAGCTGTGGGATTGGGAGAAGAAGTGGGTGTGTACGCAGGTGTTTGAGGGTCACACGCACTACGTCATGCAGATCGTCATCAATCCCAAGGACAACAACACCTTTGCCAGCGCCTCCCTTGACAGGACAATCAAGGTAGGATCCCATAGGAGGTGCTGCCACAATGGAAACAGAAGCAGACGATGCTTTCTTATCTTGTTACCAACAGATTCTTGTTTATTGTCTTGGAGAGATTCATCATATGTGCTATAGAAATAACCTGCTGCATGCATGTACACACACACACGCACGCACGCATACAGACAGACATACCAGGCTGATATTTATAGAAATGGTGTCAGTGCATGGCTGCTGTTTTGTTGAGGTCCTGCTGCTGCTGCTGCTGCTGCTGCTGCTGCTGCTGCTGCTGCGGCTGATGTTTGGGTGAGGGCAAGGTGTGATGTGGGTGGTGGTGGATGTTGAGTGGTAAGAGTTAGGGTTGTCAATGACGACACCTTGGTACCTGCTCAGGCTGGACTCTAGTACTAGTGCTGCATTTTACTACAATTTTGACACACCTAGTAGCTTTTTCAACAACTGCAATCATCACCATCCATGCCAAGTAGCTGTAAATGCAACCTGTAAATGCGCTCATTAGAGATGATGTGGATGAGGGTTGGTTGGTTTTTCATGTTGCTGTGAATGACATTTGAGTTTGATATTTGTACTTGAAGGTGTGGAACCTGGGATCGAGTTCTCCCAACTTCACCCTCGAGGGTCACGAGAAGGGAATCAACTGCATCGACTACTATTATGGTGGAGACAAACCCTATCTCATCTCAGGCGCCGATGATCGTCTCGTCAAGATATGGGATTATCAGGTACGTCACATTCTGAAAGGATCTACGTAAAGGGTCTAGGTACATACTGGTACATGCGTACATACATCATTGTAAGGTACAAAGAATATTACCGGTAGATGGGTTTACATAGCAGTTTGAGGTTAGCTATCATGGGAGAGGTTGATTCATCATCAAACGGTCGTCATTACCATCCTCTTCATCACCGTCCTCTTCATCACCATTCTCATCACCTTCCTGATAGCCACCATCCTTATCATTGCCATCCTCATCATCACCATCCTCATCATCATCCTTATCATCACCATCTTTATCATCCATCCTCACCATCACCATCCTCATCATCACCATCCTCATCATCATCTTCGTGTAACTTGTGATTTTGATGTTGGAAGCATAGAGTAGCACATGTGAACTGTATGTGATCGTTTTCATTGTAGAACAAGACTTGTGTTCAGACGCTGGAGGGCCATGCACAGAACATCTCCTGCGTTGCGTTTCACCCGGAACTTCCAATCATCCTGACTGGATCAGAAGACGGTAGGCAGACTTCTGGTAGAGTTGTACAATGCAGTAGACCATGAGACACGATAGCCTATTGGTTAGAGCGTTTGCCTTGTAATGCGGAGAGTACGGGTTCGATCCTCCTCTTCTGAGATGGTTCGTTTGTTGGGACCTTGAGCAATTCATTCACTTGCAGTTGCTCAGCACCAAGTGGCTTCTAGTAAAAACAGAATGCGTAGTGCACAGAGACTGAAAAATGGAAAGAGCATTCATTTCTTATTTTCAGCTATCAAAGCCTGCTTGTAATAATTATGATGAATCGGATATCTGCTCTCTGGTGCTCTCCGTGAATGCCTAAGCCGTCTTTAGATGGTGTGTGAGACAGGGCATGCTCTATCTGCTCTCTGCTAATGCACTTAAACTTCCCACAGAGTCATAATAATATCAAAATTGATAAATAATAAGAAAGTAATAGTAGTAATAATTGATAATGATGAGATTGATCAGTGTTTTCTTTTTCTTTTTTGTACAGCTGGTGAATAAATAATATTTGGTGATTTGTGTCCATGATGAGTCTCTGTTGAAGACCTGCTGTATAATCTGTGATTATAATTAGACTTTTAGAGTGGAAGTAGTGTTACAGAGTTTGTGTTTTGTTGTGGTGCTTAGGTACGGTGCGTATCTGGCACGCGAATACATATCGGCTGGAGAGCACTTTGAACTACGGCCTCGAGAGAGTCTGGTCGATATCTTGCCTCAAGGGATCAAACAACATCGCCCTCGGCTATGACGAGGGAAGCATTATGATCAAGGTGATGGGTCTTTCTTTCAAGGGGTGAAATGATGAGGATGAATACGACGATTTCTACAGCGCCGTAACATGACACATGCTGTTACAAAGGCGCTTTGACAAGTTCAACACGGCCCATAAGCCAGCTTGAAGTAGTGTGTCTTGAGTCTGGTCTTAAATGGAGGAGAAGGAGTCTTGAGGTGGTGCATTTATAAGGGCAGGGGAGTGATGGAATGCTGCAGTGGGAGTCTGACGAGTCCAACTAGTCAGGTGATGGGGTTAGTAATGATAATGATGAGTATGTTGATGATCTGTGTCGTGTTGTAGCTTGTGACTGTGCATGCACTTTCTACTAACGCTTGAAACTGTTAATTTCTGCTGGGGTTGGACTTGGAGCACCTCTGAATAGTTATCTTGGATGGGTGCTATATAAATGCTATGAGTTTGGTGGAGGAAGATGAAGGTGATGATGATAATCTTATTTTGGATGCGTACAGTTAGAAAGTTATTCCACTGATAGATGTAGTCGAATATCAACTGGAGCATTTGGTAGCTTTGCGTTGGCAGAGTTGTTTTCTTAATTAGTATTTGTGGAAATGGTAAGGTTACGTTGATGATGTGACGGTTGATGTTGGTTGGTTGCAGTTGGGACGAGAGGAACCGGCAATGTCGATGGATTCAAGCGGAAAGATCATCTGGGCGAAACACTCGGAGGTCCAGCAGGCGAACATCAAGGCATTGGCTGATCAGGAGGTGAAGGATGGGGAGAGACTGTCACTGGCCGTCAAGGACATGGGCAGCTGTGAAATCTACCCACAAGCAATTGCACACAACCCCAATGGAAGGTAAGGGAGGATTCAGTGGAATCGTTTTTTGGTTTCATTACCCCAGTGCATGAATGTCCCTACATTTGAAGCAGATTTTATTCTGATGTAACGTCAAGAGCCTTTAAAGACAGTTTGAAATTTCTGCTGGGGTTAGTTCCTGTTTAATGATGCTGTGTCATAACAAGATGATTAGCGTTGGCCTCCTTCTGTATCCAGGCTTGGCACTACAAGGGTATGGGCAGTGGCAAAGTTTCTGAACTGACTTGAAGGCAACAGTACATAATATGAATGAATGAATGGTGAGAGGTTAATGTGCCAAACATTTTAACTTGATTTGTTGGCACGGAAGACCATTCCGAAAGGAGAATCCAATACGGGAGAAGGACAAACTTTATTTTACAATTCGAAACAAATGATGTCTGGTGGTGTGGAGAACATTTGCAGGTGTACATGTGTTGTGTGTTTGTGTGGGTTTTATAGGTTTGTGGTGGTGTGTGGTGACGGTGAGTACATCATCTACACAGCAATGGCCCTGCGTAACAAAAGCTTTGGTCAAGCACAGGAGTTCGTCTGGGCGCACGACTCATCGACGTACGCCATTCGAGAGAGCAGCAACATGTTGCAGATCTTCAAGAACTTCAAAGAACAGAAAGCGTTTAAACCGGATTTTGGTGCCGAAGGTCAGGAACCATGACCGATTTACTTTTATGTTCTTTTTAGGGTGTGCTCGATAGTGTAGTAGTTGGCATGCTGGACTGTCAATCGAGAGGTCGAGGATTTCTGTGCCACTGATGCCCCTAGCCAAGTTAGCTATGACGAATACACTGACCGTACACTCTCAGTGGGAAGATGAGACGGCAAGGGAAAGGACTGGCCACCCACCATGATATGCCAAGGCTAAGAAAATGAAGTCGCTAACACTTCATACCCATGACTGCCTTGGTGCTAGCTCAAGAGACTGCTCTTCTTTTTATTTGAAACAGACGTCTTTCTCACAATTTGATTGTTAGCGACGTCAATTGACACTTTATCTTTGATTAATTGCAGACATGTTTTTGTTGTTGGTCTCAGTTTTAATTATACCCGATGGAATATTTATCCGGTTGAGGTGGATGAATTCAGTGACAAATGGGTGAAGTGTGTTGTAATATAATGTAATAAAACATTTATGTAACCCCGTCAGCCATCTCTCAAAGGCACCGCATGCGTGGCTATCTTACTGATCCTCACTTTTGGTACTTGATGTGTTATCGGAAGCTGAATGGAATTGTGGGTCGTTTGTAGGAATCTATGGTGGCTTCCTTCTTGGTGTGCGATCTGTCAGTGGTCTGACGTTCTATGACTGGGAGAACAGCACCCTTATTCGTCGAATTGAAATCACTCCTAAACTGGTAAGTAAGAACTTAACAGCTTAACCCAGAAAATAACTAAGCTGTTATTAAAGTATGTGTGTGCATGTTTGTGAGAGGTCAGCTGTGATGACTCTTCTAGTTATCTGAGAACTGTCGAGAAATGTTTCTTTGTGTCAATGACTTAACATCATTTGGTTGGTTTCAGCAGAGCATTTGTAAGGTGATTTAATGTGAAATAGTGTTGAGGTACATACATACTAAGTAGGCTGCTTGTAAGTGCTTCAAACATTGGCCAATCATTTTTTGTTTGTTTTTGTTAGATGGTCTGCCTACAGGAGATACAGATGATTGGATTAGTTAGATAGATAGATACATAAATAGATAGATGGATAGATACATAGAGAAAACAAAGATAGATAGATAGATAGATAGATACTAATATAGATACTAGTTAGATAGATAAGACAGATAAGATAGATAGACAGATGCATAGATAGACGAACTGTTAACTACTGCTGAAGAGTGTTACAGAGTTTAGCATCTGTCAAGTATAATTGGTTGTGAAAGGGAACTGAAGCATGGTGTTCAATGGGTTCACGTGTTGTCATGGTGATGTCTTGTAGATATTCTGGAATGACAGTGGTGAACTGTTGTGCATAGCAACCGAGGAATCGTTCTTCATTCTGCGATACAATGCGGATGCGATTGAAAAGGCCAAAGAGAAACCAGACATTGTCACTGAAGACGGAATCGAGGAGGCATTCGATGTTAGTGTCTTTCTTTGTCTCTCTATCTCTGTCTGTCTGTCTCTCTCTCTCTCTGTATGTTGCATAGAAATGTGTTGGTTTATATTCAGGTTGTGAGTTTTTGTTTGTGAGCAGCGATGAAGATGATGATGATGATAAGGTTAACAGTCGGAGTGATTAGGATGACGATGATGATGATGATGATGGTTGGGATGATTATACTGATAAGGGATGACTAGTGGAGGGGTACAGATGAATGTTAACACTCTTGCTAAAAAATATAAGGTCTTGAAAGATGCGGTTCGATACCCGTAAGCTTCCTATAGGTAGACTCAGCCTTCCACTCTCTAGGGGGCAGCTGTGCAACAGGTTGCCAAGCCGTGTCTTCTATATAAGATCTTGGTAATTGTACTGTTACATGACATTTCAATGTTAGTGTGGTTTGTCAGTGAGCTTGTCAATAAACACAAATATATTATTGTATCATCTTGATTAGGATGACTGGTGACAATAGTAACATTATTAATTAAGATGATGATGATGATGATTTTCTGTGGTGGCCAGGTGATTGGTGAGATTCCAGAGACAGTTCGCACTGGTTGCTGGGTCGGAGATTGTTTCATTTACACGAACAGCGTCAATCGACTGAATTACTACATCGGAGGAGAGATTGTCACAGTCTCTCATCTGGACAGGTATTTACACCTCTTCGTGACAGGCTTTATATCTCACCTGGACTCTTCGTGCTCTTCACTTGGTGACTGACTAACTGCGCCTCAGATTCACATTTCTGTGTGACTGCACGTGTTAAAATTTTTATTATTATAATAATAATAATAATAATAATAGTACCGTTAGCCCTGCAAGATCAACAGAGTATGTCTTAGTACTCCATTTCCTAAGTCAGTAGGTGAGTGACTGAAATATTCAATATAGTATAGGATTGGCAGAAGTCCTTGAGCTGTGCTCGTGAGCCATTTCTGTTGCTGCATATGAACAAGAGTGTTATGTTGACAATTGCAGGGTCATGTACCTTCTCGGCTACATTCCGAAGGACAACCGTGTCTATCTGGGCGACAAAGAGCTGAACGTCGTCAGCTACTCTCTCCTGCTGTCCGTGCTCGAGTACCAGACGGCTGTCATGAGACGAGACTTTGAAACAGCCGACAAAGTTCTGCCAACAGTTCCAAGGGAACAGAGAACCCGGGTGGCACATTTCCTCGAGAAACAGGTGAGCAACAGGGAGCGGGTGACGGCCACTGCACTTGGGTCAAGATGATACATCAGATGGGAGGGTAGTGACTGCTACACGAGGGGTGGAACTTCTAGAAGAGTTGGAGAGGACAACTGCCCATTGGTCGGGGAAAACATTGCAGGTTTTAGATGGAAACTTTGAGTGGTTCAGTTAAGAAGAAGAAGAAGAAGAGCAGTCTGTTGAGGTTGCCTGAGAGGCAGCCATTGAGCTCCTTCTACAATATGGCAATGTTCAGTTGAACCCACACTCTGCTAGTATTCGGCAGTCGGTGTCAACGGACTGTTCTTCTGGATGTTGACCTGATTGTACAAAATTTCTGCTTTGCAGGGGTTTGAATCCCTGACCTCTCATTCATTCATTCATTCATTCAGAGGACTTATATAGAGACCCTCCAAGATACCTACTCTGAGGCGCTCCCAGCCCAACTTTGGTAATGAAGAACAGTTTTCAGATGCTTGTAAAAGGTAAAGGTGCAGATTTCCTAGTTACAAGAACACAGATCTGAAGGAAGGTTGTGGGTTGGCTCAACCCCTCTCGATTGACAGTCCAGCACACCAACCACTACACTATCGAGCTGTTAACATAACAAAAGGATTTAAGTGGCTTGGAACATATGCAATCTGTCTGGTTAATGTGGATAGGATGAATTTTTCTGTTGACAGGGATTTAAGTCGCAGGCGATGGCTGTTACGTGCGATCCAGAGCATAAGTTTGATCTGGCGCTTCAGTTGGGAGACCTCAAGATCGCCCACCAACTGGCCAAGGAATCAGAGGTATGTTTCTGCTCTTGTCTCGTAAAGTTCGTAGGCTTTGCAGTCTTATGAAGTTTTACTTGAAGAGACCTATATGGCTAAGTCTGATTTTGACTATGTTAGGTTCAGTTGAAAGGGTATATTTAGGTTTTTAAATTATTGAGGATTTTAATGAGCAGTTTCAATGATAAATGAGGAATTGACTGGACCTGCGTACAATGACGAATGGGTGTAATGATTATGTTGATGTAGTTGACGAAATTGGTCATCTTTGTGGGAAAGGTTTTGGTTTCCAGAGCACTGTTTCTTCAGTCATCCTGACAAGTGTTGACCTGATTCTCCTTACTCCTAGAAGTTTGTTCAGTTGTAGTAGGCTGGTACTGCTAGTACCTGTTGACTGTTCAGTTTACTCCTACAAGTTCAGTGCTTGTAGCTGTTGGTGCTAGTAGTTGTCAACTTGGTAATGTTACTCGTCCTAGCAGTTATTTAGTAGTAGTATCAGTTCCTGCTAATAGCTTTTGACTGTTCAATTTACTCCTAACAGTTCATTGCTAGTTGCTATTACTGCTAAAAGCTGGTGACTTTGTTCAATTTACTACTCCTAGAAGTTCAGTGCTAGTAGCTATATTACTATTCCTTAATAATAATAATTATTATTAATAATAATAGTTACTGCTAATAGCTGTCAACTTTGCTCACATTACTCATCCTTGAAGTTCGTTAAGCTAGTAGCAATTACTGTTGATAGCTGTTGCATTTGAGTGTTGTCTTGTTGTTGTAGTCTGAACAGAAGTGGAAGCAGTTGGCTGAGTTGGCAACATCCAAGTGTGAGTTTCAGTTGGCCCAGGAGTGTCTTCATGAGGCTCAGGACTTTGGAGGTCTTCTTCTGCTCGCCAGTTCAGCTGGTAATTCCACCATGGTCGGACGGTTGGGGGAAACGGCGGAGAAAGCCGGCCAGAACAACGTCGCTTTCCTCTCCTACTTTGTCCTCGGAAAGTAAGCAGACACCAGATCTGTATTGGCGATGTGGAGATGGTGAAGTGGTAGAGCATCATTTGCTAGATGGAAACTTATTAGGAGATCAGGTTGACAAAACCTAATATCATCAGCCTTATCTGGAAACAGGCTTTGGACTTAGGTGTTTTAAGTTTCGGACTTGTGTTTTAAGCTTTGGACTTGGATGTTTTAAACTTCTGACTTGGGTGTTTTAAGCTTTGGATGTGGGTGTTTTAAGTTCAGAAGTGTTCTAAGCTTTGGATTATTGTATTACTATTTCGGTATTTATTAAATGCCACTTTCAAATGACCAAGCATCAATCAATGGTGCTGAGCAATTGTGAGTGAAGGACTTACTCAAGGTCCCTATGCAGTAACCGTCTCAGGGGAGAAGGATTGAACCCGTAGTCTCTGCAATACAAGGCAAGCGCTCTAACCAAGACAGTGGCAACCGTGTCCCAGTTTGTATGCATTTGAATAGGTTGTTTTCACATATGGAATAGAAGCAAACGATGATGGCTGAGGTTTGTCTTTATAGGCACATAACAGATGATGTGAAAGTAGTATGATGTGTACTTTGGAGTCAGAATTTCAAGGTGTGTGTCAGTGTGTTTTGAAAGGTTCATTTTAGGTATTGCTTTAGGTATTGTTTGTGATGCTCTACGAGAGGAGCAGGGGGAGCAGTGATGACCTTTGTCTTGTTGTAGGCTGGAAGAGTGCTTGGAGTTACTGATCAGCACCGGTCGAATGCCAGAAGCTGCGTTCTTTGCGAGGACCTACCTGCCAAGTCAAATCTCAAGGTAGGTGTCCAGCTGGTCACATCTCAAAGTACAGTAGGCATCCAACTGGTAACATATCAAGGGAGGTGTCCAGCTGGTGAGTGATATGTGTAGACTGCTGATGGAACTTGGAAGCGATTACTCGGAAGAGGATTGCTGTTATGTTTGTGTGTGTCTTTGTGTCTGTGTGGTTGTCACTGTGTTTGTTTTGGTTGTTGTTAGGGTGGTTGGGTTGTGGCGTGAGTCTCTGTCAAAGAAGAACGCCAAGGCGGCACAGTCGCTGGCTGATCCAGCGGAGTATGAGAACCTCTTTCCAGGGCTAGCGGATGCGTTTAAGGCGGAGCAGTTCCTTGCCACTCATAGACACCAGGTCATTCCAGCTGCCAAGTTCTCCACTATACAGGTATGTGTCATCATTTATGTTCATTAAGTCATCATATATGTTCAGTAAGTGATATAATTATGTGCATTAAGTCATCATATTGTATTGTATCTGAACATTTGTAAAGCGCCTCTCACAGTGTTCGCTAATCCTCTGATTAGCGAACACTGTGAGAGGCGCTTTACAAATGTTCAGATACAATACAATATGATGACTTAATGCACATAATTACGCTGAAGCTGCAGAGAGTTCAGGTCAGAACTCTTTGTCTAGAGCCATAACTAATACATCAAAATATGAGTATATGACCCCTGTGCTTAAATATTTGCATTGGCTTCCTATTCAGCAAAGAGTTTCAAATCAGGGCTGACAGTATAAAACTTTGAACTCCAGATGGCCAGCCACAATACTTAAAATCAGTTCTTAAAGTCATTTGTGTTCATTAACGTATCATTCATTATTCAACTAGGTCATCTGATTAATTATGTCTAGTCATACCCGAATCAAGAACTGTTCTTGGTGAAAGAGCTTTTTCGGTTGCTGGACCTGCTTTTTGGAACTCTCTCCCTTTGTCTGTGCACTCTGCTCAGTCGCTTTTGTCATTTCGTTCTCAGCTTAAAACTTACCTCTTTCAAATTGCTTATCTACCATAGGCTTCCTCTCTGTCTTACGGAGTGATCTTCTGGATATTAACTTAATTACGGCTTAGTTTTGGTGTGCCATCGGTTGATGCCTTGTGCATTAGACACTGGCACAATAGAAGTTACTAATTACAATTGCAATTTCTGAACAGCCCAAGTGGTCTAGGTGAAATTCATGCTGTTGTTTGTGTGCTGGATTTGTGGGAATTTGCTGTGTTTAAGTTTAGCGTCAATATAACGTGATGGACCAAATGTGTGTGTGTGTGTGTGTGTGTGTGGTTATGTTTGTTTTGGTTATTGATGAAAATGGCACTATAGAAGTTGTTAGAGTAGGTTCAAAAAATCCCAGTCGTTATTCACAAGGCCGTTAATTAGACTGAGGGATTGCTTAATGTAATGATGATCGTTTGTGTCTGCAGCCAAATCACGACAGGCAGCCAGTGCTTGAGATGAAGGAAGCGGAAGAGAGTGGGGAGTTCGCGTACGTACCTGGCCAGAAGGATGCAGCTGAAGATGCGGATGAGGAAGGTCCACATTCCCCGCCTCCAAGCCCAGCATCAGCCGTAAGTCGTCATCCGCTTAGCCAGTAATGGTCATTGCAAATTTATATAGCGCCAAAGGTAGGTTACGCAACCGAAAAGGTTCGTTCATGAAGAACAGTTGTTGATTTAGGTATGGATGACCAGACGAAGATAATCAGATGATCTTGATTTACTTGTGGAAGTATAAGTCATCTAATGAATTAAAATATTGATAATCATTATCATCAGTTCCTCACGCCAGCCATTTGGCAGCGATGGTACAAATAAGTGAGCTTCATTGTCCTCGGTCATATGTCAAGTCCATTGCTCCCCTTAGTGTTAGTCCACGTGAGGTTATATCCTCAATTATACTATCTGTCCATATTATCAATCTATAATAATAACATAAAAAATGATGATCTAATACAGAAAAGTTAATGTCTATTGTATTACTGGTGGCTCGATTTAGTTGCTCTGTAAATATTGTTCCATGTAACTAAATCTTTAGGCCATCAGCATTACAAAGAGTGTTGACAACAAGTTACTTTTGTGAAGGAATTTTATTTTGTGATGGGGTCAAATGTGTTAGTGGTGGTTTTTTATTGGTTAAAAAAATTGTTTTTGTGCTGCACAGGAGACGAATCATTCTGTGAAGCCTCCATCGCTAGTGCCATCCTCTGTAACTCCAGTAGCATCACATGCTCCTGCACACACTCCACCAGTTGCTGCTGCTGCTGTTGTGGCTGCTGCTGCTGCTGCTGTCAAGGTTGAGCCGCTTCAGCCGACCGTGGAAGCCGTGAAGCAGTCAACCGTGAAGACGCCGCCAGCTAAGCTGGATGACATGGAATTGGATTTGGATTTAGAAATAGAAAATATGAACCTTGATGACAACATAGATCCATCGGTAAGACAAAAGAGACAATTGGCACACATCAGTTTTGTCATGAACACTCCTAAGTAACCATGCCTCTTGAAAAGCCCCACTCACTTCTGGTTTCCCTAATCTATTCATTTACATGACATTTAAGGATTCTCGGGTTTCCTGAAAGTTACGTTTTGATCACTCTTCTCCAACAGATGACGTTTCTTGACTATGATTTCAGTTGTTTTTTCAGTTGCCTCGGGTGAGGCCTTGTGCATAATTCTGATAATAGCAACATAGAAGTCATGAGATTATTAGCTACAGAAGTCGGTAGGTTTAAATACTTCATGTAGGTCACCACTTGTATGGGACCAAAAAATGTCATCCAGAGACTTGTGATGTTGTAAAATAGAATAGTTTACTCTAAGTCACAGACTTGAACACAGTAGATGTCCAAAGGTATCGTAACTATTTAGCCAATTCTTTGCATGACAGACTATTGAATTTAAATGAAAGGGAGCGCATATAATGGCAAATCTGGTTCCTTGGTTGGTGATTGAAGTTGTTTTCTTTGTAGGCTGCCGACATAAACTTAGATGATGATGTTGAAGATTGGGAATAGCATGCATTGGAAAGCTATGGAAGGTAGGCACCTGCACAATCTCTTATCATTTTCAAATGGCTAGTGTTTGAGACCTTATGTGTGATCATGAAAATGGCGTCTTCAGTTTAGATGTTGTGCTATGAGTTGATAATCTGTGCATTAGAAGATGCTGCACAGCACTTTAGTCATTGCACTGAATGTGTGGACAACTGTTACATGACAAATGGTTCACTACCTTTCATGATCTTCCAGCTTCTAGTTTGAGCTATATTTTCATTGATCGATTTTCATCACTCATCCAGCTTCTAGTTTGAATTTTACTATGACATGTTTTCAACGCTCAAGCGGTGTAAATAATCTATACATATAGTTTCCACATAGTGTCCGTCTGTCGGGTGGACGCTACGTCACAAACGGGTTCTGTTCTATTGTGAAACATAAACCTGTCGTCTTGGCGACGGCGATCTTGGCGACGGTGATAATCAACAATACATAATTATAGACCTATAATATGACGTCATAATTATGACGGGCAAATACACTAGTATGAAATAATTTCCACTAAAACCCAGGTTTATGAAAATATAGCTCAAAGTAGAAGCTGGATGAGTGATGAAAATAGAGCTCAAACTAGAAGCTTGATTATTGATGAATATATAAGTGAAACTAGAACCTGGATTCTCGATAAAAACAGCTCAAACTAGAAGCTGGAAGATCATGAACCATTTGTCGGTGAACCATTTGTCGTGACAGCGAAGACAACATAAGGACTTTGTAAGTACCTAAGAAAAGCATTAGACTGAGACTGAGGGTCGATGTTTCTTTCTTCTGTTGCCACTCTGTGTGTTTGTGTGTGTATACGGGTCTCTTATAAATGATTCAGAAATATGTTTTTATTTTGTAGATTTTCTACTTGTGCTGAAGAAAAGAACCAGTTTGTTCTGATGTGTGCTAACGGGAGACTTTGCTGACCCATGTGGTCAATGTGACTGACCCATGTGGTCGTTGTGACTGACCAATATTGTCAGATGCACGGGACATTCAGAGACTTTGAATAAATAAAACACTTCCTTCTGAAATTTGGGAATTTGTGAATATAACTTGTCAGTGTAATTTTCTGAATGTAATATTTCTGAAATTAGAGAGCAAGTATGTGGACTTTGGATCAATTTGGACTTTGGATCACTCTTGGATCTCTCTCTGTTTCTGCACCACCATCGACTGACCAAGCATCAACAATGGCGCTGATCAATTGAGAGGGAAGGACACTATATGCACTATGCTCATGGCTGTGTTCAGTCATAGATTTATATAGCACCTCTTCAAGATAACTACTCGCAGGCACAATATGTATGCAAGATGACTTTTAAGCATAGGCACAAGAGTGCGGCCTTTTGGAATTTATATTGCAGAAATTCCTGTCGTCACAAACACAATAGGATTACACGGTTTATAATAGATTGCGGCGGTTAATACAGCATGCGAGATATTAAGCTTTCCATCCATAAATCGTGAGTCCTGGCTGTTATTTGTATGTAGGTATATTCGTTTATTTCAAAAACAACGGGCAGAACGCTGTAGTTTACATAGAACAAGTTCAGTGTGACGACTAATTAGTGGTTTTAGTTTAGTATATCTTATTGAACGAAGGTCGAGGTGGTACTGTGATGGTGTATAAGTTGTTTCCAGATACTTGAAAACAATCGAATTCATTGACGCAATCGTGTGCTTTTCAGCATTAGGAATACTGTCACAATGTAAAAACAGATTTTCACATCTCTGCTGACAGACAAAAGGGTCTTCTAGTCTCATTTATATATACATACAAATTACAATCAATAAGCAGAAGAAAGCATCGGTGGCTGGGCCACACACTTAGGGGGAGGGTATGCTGGTGACGCTGCTGGAGGGGCGTATGGAGGGGAAGACAACGAGAGGCAGAAGAAGATTAAATATGAGTGATCTCGATAATGGTGATACATACGAACACACCAAGAGGAGGGCGCAGGACAGAACAGAATGGAGGAGGTCGGAGGGGAACAGGAGGTCGTCCATGTCACAAACCTGCTCAACAGCAGAAGACAGAAGAAGAAGAGTCTCATTTAACAATCAACTGTGGGATAAGAAAGTCTAACAGATCCAGCTTCTTCTGTAAATCATGGCTATTTATCGATTGCTTAAACATGCGCAGGACATGGTAATTAACACATTTTAAAAGTTAAGATATAGATTTTTTCACAAAGGTTTCCATGGCGATCCAACGAGTATTACGGTAAATTTAATTCTACTTGTTTGCAGTGACCGGTAGGCCCTTCCGGCTTATCAGTTGACATCGCCACAAGCAAACTTTATAGTGCAAGAACTAAAGACAGTTTCCACTAGATTTATTAAGACCTCCTCAAAGCAGAACATAATTTTCACTTCATTAGAGTTTCAACAAACAAGGCCGTAGGGGTCATCCATAAAGGACGTCCGCAATGAGGAGGGAGGGGGTCATCGAAATGCGGACAAGGGGAGGGAGGGTAATGACCAGTGCGGACGTCCGCATCTAAACTTTTAAATTTTATAGTCTTTTAAACACCACCTTGTTTCAGCCTTACCCGAAAGACGAAAAGGTCAGTGAGGTGATTGCCTAAAGCCAAATGTATGGTATAATCTTACTGCGACTTTAAAGAGGCTTTTATTACTGCACATCCTGCGATACGAAACCTGAACTGTCACTTTTAAACGTGCACAGGAACTGTGGAATAATTGTAAAATAATGATGATGACATTACAAATTGGCTTATTCGTGCAGAAGTCCGCAAAGGGGAGGGAGGGTAAGTTCAAATGCGGACAAGGGGGAGGAGGGGTCCAGAGTAGGTCATATTTTGCGGACGTCCTATATGGACGACCCCGTAGCCAGCATTTTGTTTCGGGGCATGGTTACTCGTCCTTGAGCAAGCCGACAAGCAACCGAGTCAACCGACTAAGGGGTTTGGAGTTAGTAAATGCATTATTTCATTTTTACATTGTTTAATTTTGGGTGATGTTTAAACACCCCCTAGCTACGGCGTTATCTACAAAGTCAAGAAATGACCTTAAGACCTAGACTGAGATCAAGACAAATGGATTCCCAAGACAAAGAACAAGACTAAGACATGAAAACCTGTCTCAAAACATCTCACGACCAAGATCGTACAATGCTGGCTCAAGGTCCCTACACAGTAACCATCTCAAGGATGGTTCGAACCCATACTGTTCATATTACCAGGTGAACGCTCCACCCAATCAGCCACCATGTACCAATTATAAACTGGCCAAATAAATTAAACCTTAACAAAAGAAACAGTCTCTAGGCATGGCGTTCTAAATGAAAGCAGCAATGACGTGCTTCTTTCACAAGTTCCAGAAGTCCTTAGTCCTGTATCTCAGTTGACTGTGAAAAACGATTTGTTTTTAAAGCATGATGTGATAATCTACTGTCATTCAATGGGTTCCAGTTGTGGAATGTTGCTTTGGGTAACTTCCTTTTCCTTCAGACTGACGCTTCTTGTCTTTTCCAGCTCTTCCATGCATTTGCGCATGTAGCTCCTTCCATCCCACATCTCCACCACTGCATCTCGAACAAAACTGGACAACATGTCCACCCAGTTGACGTGTAAGGAACCAAGTTTCTGGTCGGAGTGGACAGCAGATGAAGTCATTGACTGAAGGTAACTCTTCAGGAAACTACGTCGCGTCTTTGCTTCCTGCAAATCCAGACAAAATGAGTCATTTTCATAGAACAATGGGCCAGTACAAGACAAAGGAACAACACCAGACTTCTCACAAATGGTGGGATGCGGTGGTGTAGTGGTATGTTCTGAGTCTTGTAACCAAATCTACCTCATAGCGACCTTGGACAAGTTGCTCACCTACAATTGTCCAGCACTCATGAATAGGCTGGTGCCCTGCACTTGGCCTTCGGGTGGTGCTTTAGAAGTCTGCATATTACGATTGAATTCAACTGTTTCACAATATCTCGAAGTTAGGGCACCTGCAACAACTCAATTGGTCCCATGTTAAACAAATTCACATTAAGTCTGTTAGCTGTTCAATAGTCCACTTCTTGAATTACGTTGAACCTGCTGGAGCTGTGTTAGTTATACTAAGCAATGAAAACAGCAGCTTTCAAGTACCTCAAAACAGTGCTGCCTGTATTTGCATAAGCGATTTAACATAGCGGTGAAATGACCCACCTGAGCCTTCTGGTGACTCTCTGACTGACTGTAGGCAAGGACTGCACGTTCAATGGGTTCGACTTTGTCAATGGACAAAGCTTTGAAGGCGTCTGACTGAGGTCGCTGCTGTTGCTTTGCTTTGTCCTCGAGAAGCAACTGTTTCTTCCTGAGCAGAACAGTAAGAAACACCACAGAACAGTCTCATTTCCAGAAAGTCTGAATCAAATGCCAAACTAGATCAACTGCAGAGTGGGTTAATTTAATTAAGATTTTACATGAGGTCGATCATGTACTACCCAACTCAGCTATAATGAGTGCACTGACCGCACACTGTTGGTGGGAAGATGAGGCGGCGAGGGAGAGGACTGGCCACCTGCCCTCGTATGCCGAGGCTAAGAAAATGAAGTCGCTAACATTTCAAACCCATGACTGATTCTCAGACTAGCTCAAGGAACTGCTTTTAATCATGCTAAAAAGCGATCACAGCTACACTGATTCAACATATTCCTCTTCCAAACCACACAAATTGCCCCATTGTTCTGTTCAAATACCCCTGGCCTTCCTACAAAGATCTGGTAAAGACCCCCCTAGTCAACAGCAGAAGAAACTGGTTTACTTGTCTCCAAGGAGCGACATCATTCTGGACTGTGGAAGATTCGAGGAGACGGTGTTGGCCAATGCACCAAAGTACTTCTCAGCTCCAACAATGTCAGACACGCTCACCTGAAAGTTTACCATAGAAAAATTTACAATTAAAAATATCAATAAAATAAAGAGAGACTGTTCAAAATAGCAAGAAAACAGAGGCTTCATTCACACTATCAACAAAATAAAGAATGGTTGCATTCAAAACGAATCTAAAGTAAATGAGGAACAGCCACACCTGCCAAAGTACCTCAAAGTCTACTAGGAAGATGTATTGGCCACCCACTTCCAATTTAACTGTTTGTTAAACACCTTTTAAAACAACAAAAACTCCATAACCTGACCTGCTTCATAAAGCCTGATCTCCTTTGCGGAAACCACAACGAAATGGGTCAGGGTATAGTTTAAGGAGACATAACATCTCAGACAATGGCTACTGAAGAGAAAATGTCAGACCTCCTTGCCGTTGACTTTCTTGAGGCTGAAATGCGCCAGTCGAAAGATGACGTATGGTCGCCATAGACTTAGTTTGGTCACTGGATTTCCATCTGGTTCTACCACCAAGTTATCCAGGCGCCGTACGTTCGCCAGCGCGTTCAACTGAGCAAATGACTGGATGTTCGTGGAGCCAAAGACCAGCGTCTGGCAACAGAAAAATCATCCATCGAATAAAAAACATGAACAAATCCTAAAGACTTTAAGCTGAGAAATTCAGCATTCTTGCATAGACCAACCTGACCTCAGTTAGACACCAACTGATGACTAATTTTAAGTGGCACGACCATTTCAATTGGATGATGTCTCTCTTGCAACTACAGGCCTTAACCAATGATGCAAATATGACAACACTAATCCAAGAACAAAATGAAGGCGATCTTAGTAACTTCTATTGCACCGGTGTCTAATGCATAAAGCATCAACCGATGTCACGTCAAAACCAATCCATACTCAGGTCAATATCCAGAAGATGTTGAGCAGCAGCCTACGGTGGACACATAACAAGACGTGTGTCATATAAGATCTTGATTATTGTACTGTCAAATGTTTCAATGTTGCCCACTGTGGTTTGTCAGTGAGCTTGTCAATAAACACGAATATTATTATTATACGTACATACAAACATACATACATCAAGGCATTGTATTTGGACATTGAAGCCGCATGTTTAGGAACACCGTATACATCTGAGAATTATATTTCACTGGAGTTTGGTTTACATCTTGTCCAGCAACAGACAAGGTTTTTCAGGTCATTTTTATTTTCACTTCAAATGATTCTTACATTGACGTTTGGAAATCGCACTCGAATCTTCGACAGGACTTTGACGATTTCGTTGAAATCGATGAACTGGAAACAGACGGTTGTGACAGCACCGGCCGCCTGTAGTCCCCAGTTCTTGTCAAAAGCGTCGAGCGAACCGGAACCATACAGATTGAGTGTCTCACCTTCAATCTCCGATAGATGATCAGCATTCAATGATCTAAGACAAAGCAACAAGCAAATCCTTTCCATCAAAATCCTTTCCATTTAAATTCCTTTCCATCAAACTTCTTTCCATCAAATTCCTTTCCTTCAAAATTCTTTCCATAAAATTCCTTTCCATCAAAATCCTTTCCACCAAAATCCTTTTCATCAAAAACCTTTCCATCAAAATCGTTTCCATCAAATTCCTTTCCATCAGTTTACTCCAGCAACATCGACAATTCAGCCAATTACAGCTGATCCAAGTCGTATAACTGAGTGGTAGTTTTCTGCTGGATGTTAATTAGATGTCGCTATCAACAGTAATTGTCAGAGGGCTTTGGGTTGAAGGATCTTTGAATGAGGTTTATCTTGAACATTCGACTAAGAGAAAGACTCTTACAAGGGGTCTTTTACGGTTAATTTGTAAATGTCGGAGGAAGAGATTCAAACAGTATAAAGAGATGAAAGCATTCCGCAGTGCATTCAACGCTTTATCCACTGTGAATTTAAACCTATGACCTCTTCATTAAGAGTCAGCATACTTGTTATAGTTGTATTGATTGGGGGATGTGGTGGAGCAGAAATCTCAAAACATTTCTGCCCTTGCGGGGGTTAAAACCTATGACATCTTGATTGACAGTCCATTATGCTAACCAACAGACTATCGCACATCCCTCCATCATCCAATGCATGGTGTATTTTTTAATGCAATTACCTTCAGAATTTCATCTGATGCTGACAATAGAACAGCCACAGTCACCTAAATTCTGACTGAAGACAGAAAACGACTGCTCAAGTGACTATTTAGGCATTTACCTCGTTTCCTTTTCACGAACATGTTGAAACCCGGTGTCTACAACGCCCTGTGAGGCTGTTTGAAAGATTGGTCCACTCGACTTCGGTCGCATGTTGGTGGTCACTGGCTTCCTGTCCTTCTCCGAGTGACTGCTCTTCGGACTTGAAGGACCACTGGCGAAACCACAACCGACAAATCGATCAACAGGTGCATCTATTATTATGTTATTGTTATTTACTATTATTGTTTTCTTATTACACATGTATTCCGTGCCACCATCTAATGACCAAGTATCAATCGATGGCGCTCAGCGATCGTGACACTTGATCAAGGTCCCTATTCAGTAACTGTCTTAGGGAGGTTTGAATTCCTACTCTCAGCATAAGGCAAGTGCTCAAACCGATTGGCTACTGTGTCTCACGGCTTGTGGCTTGGATACAAGCATCGTTTGCATTAATTAAGTACCACATCTTCACTAATTATCAAAGAACATTGTTGTCTTAGCTGAGAGTGTTTTAGACATCTAAAGAAATTGTTTCACTTGAAACAACCGTCGTTCTGCATTATGACAACGGCAACATAGAAATAATTGGATTAGATTAGAGGAGGAGGAAGAGACAATCGGAAGAGACCTGGAGGAACTGGAGCCATCATCTACGGCTATCTCTGCAGCAGCCGCATCTGAGTTGGGTACGGTGGCGACATGAGTGGCATAGAGATCAGGCATGGTCCTACGTTTGCTGTGGTGGCTGCTGTTGCGAGAGTTAACCATCTGCTCCCAATGATGCTTTGCGTTGTTGATCGTTCTTCGTCTCTTTTCCTACCACAAAACAAACAGCAAACCAATTACCATCTCTGCCTCACACGCAGACATGGTGTGGGACACAGTGGCCGACTGTGTGGGACATGGTAGCAATTGGTTAGAGGGTTCACCTTGTAGCACAGATGCTGAGTCCATCCTCTGAAATGGTTACTGTGTAGAGACCTTGAGCAAGTCCTTCATTCACAAAGTTATTGCTCAACACCATCAAATGATGCTTAGTCATTAGATAGTGGTGCTTAAAAAATGTGATAATAATAATAACAGTAGTAGTAGTAGTAGCAGCAGGAGTAGTAATAACAACAACAAAAACAACAATAATAAATACAGACAATGTCCAGCTAACGATTTGGAAATGAATATCATCGAAGGATAAGATAATGACAAGATGTCTGCATAGACTGAAGAATGGTGATGACATCTTACGACAAGGATGGCCATCTTGGAATTTTCTCGTTTCTTCTCGTCCTCCTTTCTGCCCATCACTGTCGCAATTCGTCTTTCGTCTTCCTAGAAACAATTCCAAACACAGACCAAGTCTCACTCTCTCTTGTCCAAGAATGATCCACACACAGACACCAATTGATATAGCACCAGTGTAGGATTTCATGTAACTATGCATATTTCCTCAGATCATCTCCCACAACAGATTTACATAGCTCTGCTTAAAAAGCTAGTTTGGTTTATACAGTTCAACTGGTTTAAGTTAAAATGTGTTTACTGGAAATATATGGCTTAAAAAACAAGCAGTGAGTTTAATTCGAATAGAGTTCTATCCCTAACCCTAACCCTGGCACTGAATTTCCTAACATCATTGACAAAGAGCTAAGGAAAATCCTTTATCAGTGGAGAAAAAGAGAAGAGATGAAGGCAATAGGAGTGCAAGAGAGAGACGGAGTGTAAGATAAAAGCGGAGAGAGGGATGGAAGGAGGAAGAGAGAGGGAGACAGGCAGAGACAGACAGACACACACACACAGATACTGGGATTGAAAGATGCCACTTACTGAGATGCGTTTCATGTCGAGTTGTTTGAGCTGCTGAACATGTCGTAGAATTGTCTGCTTGTAGTTGATTTCCTGGGTCAATGGATTGTTGTCGAGAGCCAGCTCAGACAGACTGTTTGACTCACCAACACAAGATATGCTCTCAAAGCTACAAAGCAACACAGATGCTCCGTATAAAGATGATCTCTATTACTGGGTATTATTATACATCTATTAAGCACCACTATTTAATGACCAAACATCAGTCAATGGTGCTGACCATTTGTGAGTGAAGGACTTGCTCAAGGTAATGACTCTCAGAGAAGGAGGCTCGAACCCGTACTCTCCACATTACAAGCCTCACAAGGCCAATTGGCTATGGTGCCCAGTCTAAAATTCTGACATATGATAATTATCAGTCTCCTGTGTAGTCAGATTATGTTAATTAGTTAGAAGCATTATACGTTTTGTTTATCCTTGCAATGTTTAGTTACCAAACTAAAAATACAATTGCTACCAGTAGGTATTATTTTATAAGTGATTGCATTGTGGTTTCACAGAGGATATTGCTAGCGCTAGGAAATGCATGAAACCGCTAGGAATAATATTGCATTGTGATTTCACAGAAGATATATTGCCTTAGCAACATTTTCTAACCTATCAGAATAATTGCATTGTGATTTCATAGAGGATGTGTTGCATTGTGATTTCACACAGTATTATGTTTCCGTAGCAACCTCTTTTAATAATTGCATTGTGATTTCATAGAGAACGGGTTGCTTAGCAACGATTGTCTAACCTCTGGGAATAATTGCATTGTGATTTCATAGAGGATATATTGCCTTAGCAGCCTCTTGAACAATTGCATTGTGATTTCATAGAGGATATATTGCCTTAGCAACCTTTTGAACAATTGCATTGTGATTTCATAGAGGATATATTGCCTTAGCAACCTTTTGAACAATTGCATTGTGATTTCATAGAGGATATATTGCCTTAGCAGCCTCTTGAACAATTGCATTGTGATATCATAGAGGATATATTGCCTTAGCAACGTCTTGAACAATTGCATTGTGATTTCATACAAAGTATATTTCCGTAGCAACGCCTTGTAATAATTGCACTGTGACTTCATAGAGGGCACATTGCCGTAGCAACCTCCTCTAACTTCTGGGAATAATTGCATTGTGATTTCACAGAGGACATACTGCACTGTGATTACACACAGTATTATGTTTCCGTAGCAACCTCTTGTAATAATTGCATTGTGATTTCATAGAGAGCATGTTGCCGTAGCAACGATTGTCTAACCTCTGGGAATAATTGCATTGTTTTTTCATAGAGGATATTAGTATTAGCAGAGGATATTAGGGTATTGCCTTAGCAACCTCTTGTAATAACTGTACTGTGATTTCGTACAAGCTATATTTCCATAGCAACATCTTGTAATAATTGCATTGTGAATTCATAGAGGGCACGTTGCCGTAGCAACCTCTAACTTCTGGGAATAATTGCATTGTGATTACATTTCACAGAGGATGTATTGCAGTAGCAGCCTTTTGTAATAATTGCATTGTGTTTTCATACAGGATATATTGTCATAGGAATTTCTTGTAATAATCGCACTGTGATGTCATACAAGGTATATTTCCATAGCAACATCTTGTAACATCTTGTAATAGTTGCATTGTGATTTCATAGATAATATAGTGCCACCCATTTAGTAAAAAAATAATAACAATGAGAGTTGATGCTGATGGTGATCACACTGATGATAACGCTTAGTAATTGTTTTGAATCTTTAAGGCTTCCTCAGATAAAATAATAGTGGGCAAAAACAATAGGTATGAAAAGTCGGGGTACGGATACCCCTTGTACCCTTCGTAAATTACGCCCATGGCATCAACCGTTGGTGCACCAAAGCCAAGCCACACTAAGGTCAACATCCAGAAGAAAGCTTCTAGTCCCAACTTCACGGGAAGAAATTTAAATACCCACAAACCCTTACACGAGAACTCATCTTACCAAAACAAACCGTGATATGGAATCATTTTCAATGCCAACAATGTCAAAAAAATTTCATTACGAAAAAAGTTTTGTTGACTTTATTTCAAAACCCGGCTACTTACACCACCAAGAAATGGTAACACCTGTGTGGCACAGTGGCTTATTGGTTAGAGAGATCGGCCTGCAGCACGGAGAATATGGGTTCGAGCCATGCCCGAGTCAGTTACAGCATAGGGACTATGAGTAAGTCCTTCACTCACAAATGCTCAGCACCATCAATGTTCTGTCATATGGTCGTGTGCACTTCTGAACTTTGGAAGAAGGGCAATATCATTCAATATATATTGAATTGTGAAAACTTAGCATCTCAATTAAATTAAATAATAATGATGTTGGTTAAGTTATCATCATCACCATCGTTGTTACAAACGAGGCAGTCATCATCATCACCATCATCATCATCACCACCCCCACCACCATCATAATCATCGTCATCATCTAATAGCAAATGCCAAACCTGGTGATGTCATTGAAACTTAGAAAGAGTCGCTGAAGATTTGGCAGAGTATCAACGTCCGACTGAAACAGAAACGAACTCTGACCTCAGCATTTCTAACGACCACCAGATGTCGCCATCTTACAAAGACCAATTACAACCCAGCCACCTACAGTTGCAGTTTGAAGATGCAATCCAAACCCAGCGTTTATCGATTGTATTTCAATGTCATCGTCAGTTTCTTTCAAAACAAAGGAATATTTGAGACAGAGAAAGAAGTACCTGTGGCTAAATCTGCTGTCTGCTAGAATAAACATTGGTTTGATGAATGACCATGAGACTGAATGACTGGATGAGTGATTGGCGGGTTTTGCAATTGGCTGGCTGAGTAATTGACAGGCAGAGTGATTGGCTGGCTGAGCGATTTAGAGGCTGAGCAATTGACCTGCTGAGTAATTGACTGGCTGAGTAATTGACTGGCTTACCACGGAGCGAATCTTGTTCCTTCGTAGGTTGAGCTCTGTGAGGAGATCCAACCCAGTCAGATTCTCAACATGCTCTATGACGTTGCCAGCCAAGTTCAGCACTCGCAAATCCGACAAATGATCGAGGTTTGCGATCCGTTTGATCTGAGGCAAAACAAACAATTCTAACAAATGCCTACAGGACACAACAATCCAAAGGATGTAGAAACTGTTGTACTAAGACAACAGAGCTATAAAATTAGAAGCAAGCCTTCAGGTCTAAGTGCGTCGGCCTTAAGAGAAATCATCTCGAAAGTTGAATGCCATCATTTGTTGTAATTTTGTTGACTGTGTCATTACATCACCTGATTGCCGTGAAGATCAAGCACATCAAGTTTTGTCAAAGAGTCCAAGTTTTCGATAAATTTGATCCTGAAACAAAGAGAAAAGGATCTTATACAAAGAAGGTTTGAATGCAGATCCACATGAAAAGACACAGAAAACAATGCAAAACAACATTCATTTTAACGTCATTATTTTGCTAACTCAGCAGAAACAGTTCAAACAATTGAAAGAACTGGGAAAGCGAACACAGGAAAGTTAGACGCACTGGACACATCTTTTTCATATCTGGGACTTTTTCATCAATGCTACATCACTTTGGCCCAGCATAAATTTCTACATCTCTTCTCTACTGCTATCAATCAATCATTTTTTATTGATCCCAGGAAATTGAACACATCAAATTTAATACATACCTCCTCTTTACATACGAGTTTACAGGTTGTGTACAACTAACTGGAATTGAACAGACAGACCGAGGAAGGATCAGCATCCAGTTTAAATAGGGTCGTCTATTAACACAGGTCATAGGCGCCGACTTTTGCTTTTGTCTCTGGGTGCCACTGGGTGCATGGGTCCTCCCTCAATTTCCATACCCCCTCCCCTTAGGTAGGTGAGTTTTAGCGGATTTTCCGAGAAAGAAAAGTGTTTTCTTGTCAAGGGTTCCAGTGTTATTATTTATTTATTTTAAATAAAAAAATAAATAAATTATTGTTTATGTATGGAGTGTGACTGTGAGATCATGCAATGTTGGGTATTTGTGTTGTAGTTGTACTTCTCACGTTGTGAGATTACTGCCTGCTTAGATGTAAAAAATTGAATTTTGGGTCTGAATTCTTCTGGATGCCAGGCACCCACAGAACTTTCTCTCTGGGTGCATTGGCACCCAAGGCCCCCAAGAAGTCGGCGCCTATGACACAGGTTAAGTTTGGTGGATGGCAGTCGATGTTTAACATATGACAGTATTATATACATATGGAAAACAAGTAAACTGAAACAAACTATGAGCAACTGTACAAAAAATAAAACTGGAAATAAATTATAACGATGAAAGCCATAAATGCACAATCAGAACACAATATGCCTATGAAAATAAGAGTTAAACAAACCGTGCTGCTATATTATGGTCATTAATCCTTTCGTACGTCTCTGCACAAAACCCTCTGAACAACAAACTACCTCTAATCCACTTTTAAACTCACCTAAACGTGTTTCACAGTCCACGCTAAACAAAACGCAGAAACCAATAATTTCTTCACTAACTTACTCGCTACCAACTGTTCTTGCTACCTGTTCTTGCCAAGCATGAGGACGCGAAGCGATCGCAGCGTATCAAGGCCTGAGATCTCTTCGATCTGGTTGTCATAGAAGTCGAGGAAAATGAGTCGCGTCAGAGAGTCGAGGCGCTCGATCCGTTGGATTGCGTTGTGCTGGTAGTTGAGCAACCGCAACTGGTCTTCACCATCCAACAACGGACACACAGACAACCGACGGCTATATCAAAGCAGAATGATAACATCAATTGACAACTGACCAACAGATAAACTTCAAAACTGATAACAGGAACCATTCATCCTTTGGCCATTTGCGACGAACTAAAAAGGCGCCTGATCAAAGTCTAGATCATTCAATCAATCAATCAGTTGGTCCACTAATCAATCAGATCGATGAATCCACCAATAAATCAGATAAATCAATCGATCAGATAAATCAATCCACCAATCGATCAGATCAATCAATCCACCATTCAATCTAATTCAATCAATAATCAATCAATCCATTAATCAATCAATTAAACAGTCCACCAATAAGTCAATCAGACCACCAATCAATCAGATAAATCAATCCACCAATCAATCTGTCAATCAATCATTACAACCAGATCTGTCAATCACTAACTGAGTTGTTAAACAGATCCTCTTCACAAAGACTTAATTGTGAAGATGATAAGATGCACAGGATTTCTCTGTCTTGCAAGAAATCTTAAGTAAACCCTGATACCAAAGTATCTAATGAATATTCATAGTGCACAATGTCCCAAGTGATGCATATTCATCATCATACCGGTCGAGGTTCAGTCGGTCTGGGTTGTTGGCCTTTTCCTCTGGGGTTCGGTAGATGACAGGAACGCCAGGAACCGGACTCTTCTCACTGAAGACGACCTTATCACCTTCACACCAACAAAAGAACACAAACAGAAAGAGACTCAGCAATACTCAGCTTACATTCAAACACAAGGACATCAACAAATTCAGCTGGGAATTGGATTCAACTGCAAAATAAATTCAGCTGGGAATTGGATTCACCTGGGAAAGAAATTCAGCTGGGAATTGCATTCACCTGGAAAAAAATTCATCTTGGAAAGGGGAGTGACCTGGAAATGGGCTTTACCTGGTAGATAATTGGCCAGATTGCGATTCTGTGCTGAACCCGACTGACTGTGGCTTGAGTATCGGTCGGCATCCCCCCCTGCTCCAACAGCGAATGCTGTTCCGGATCCAAAGTCTTGTGCGATGGTTGTTGCCACTCGGTAGGCTCTGCGAGACGTTGAACCAGAACTACCCTGGCGAGGTGGAAGGTTCATCATCAACTCTGGAATAAAAACCATACAATCATCTGCCTTGTAAAAGCTTCTCTTTCAGAAATCCTATCTCGATTCCTCCTCTTCCCCTTAATTCCTTTGCCACTTCAACCCTAAACAATTAACCGTCTACCTGATTGACCCCTTTGGAACTTCACCCCCGCCTATTGATTATGATTTGACTGAGTGCCTGTGAATAAGCTGGTTCCTGCGATGTTACTTTATTGGGTGCTGTAGAAATCTCGAGGTTACGATTATGATTGTAAGAGAATTACAATTTAGTGGTGGTTGTTGTGAATCCCTTCTCTAAGTCTCATTCCACTCTCTCCAGATTTACGTAATCACCATCCTTTTCTAAATTATATGCTGAATTACAAGGGTTCCAGAGGTTAATAAGAAATAGGTGTAATGTAAGCAGTTAATGTAAATAGAAGACAGTTCTACCTGGTACAGGTGTGCTGGCACTGTCACCAAACGACGTCGGTCGAGAACGCATTGCACTGTATGGCTGAAGAGAAGAAGACTCACTGTTCTTAGGAGAAGGATCCTTCTGAAATCAGAAGACATCTGTTAGTTCATCCTCTTCAAAACATGCCCTAACCTCAATCCTCTATTCAATTACTGAATTAAATCCCGCTCCGCACGAGAAGATGGCTTTCTCTGCTGCTCCATACTCAGTATTTGAGATTTAGCAACAGTCATTCTCAGGTGCTGTAGAAATCAGTATTACATAATAACTAAAATGGCTAATATGTCGGTCTTAATCTTCAATTCTAACAGTCAGCCTTTTGACTCGGTACAAGCCAGGTAGTTTTTAGATGTTTTAAATTTGCAAATGAATGACTACATGCAATTGATTGGCACTGTTGCGGTAGAGTGGGTAATTGCAACTGTTTATTTAAATAGTGCCTCTCAAGAAAGCTCATCAGAGATGCTCTCAACCTCAGTATAAAAGAACATGATTGAATAGCATGGTCTTCAACAAGGGTAGCTCTTTAGAACATGAAAACACAGGAAATAATGCAGTCACATTTCTGTGTGACCAAGCACGCGTTAAAAATGTTTGTAATAATAATTACTGTACACTTAAACAATTCAACCGCAGGAAATGTTTCAGAATCTACAATTCTGAACAAATACATTCATGGCCTACGATGCATGATAAGACTGACAAAGTCTTCAGGACGCACGCAATAAGACATGCATCATTTTGTTTTGTGCGTATATCAACCGAAGAGGTTTCCATGGTAACCTACCTTAACAGGCGGCCTTTCCTGAACTGATGTTGCTGAAGCTTGAAGCATAAACTGTGGACCCAACAAAAACTTCTGAAAAATTAACCATCACCTTCTTTTATGATGACATTTACATGCATAGCTAAAAAAAACACTGTTCAGCACAGGTAGCTTTTAGATGATTTCAATTCACAATGCATGTCAGGCAAATGAGCTTATCTGTCTGACAAAGAGCGTTACAATGAAAAGAATGAATTAGCATGAAAAAAAACCAAAAGATTTGGTGAAGTGGATATTTACATCAAGTTCTGTGACAATTTTGGATCAATCCAGGACACAGGACGCACAAGGCCGATTCCGGGAGAATCTGGGAGGTTCGTAGCCCTAACGAAAGATTTTAGGTAAAAACCACTAAATGCTAATGTGAGTGGATCGACGATGAATAAAGACATTCGCTAAATTAGTAATTCCTAAACAAATAACAAAAGCTGCCCCTTTTACGAAGGTATTTTAAATAAACGAAACGTGAAGTACTCGCCTCCTTCGGAGACAGCGCTACTCTATTGCGCTGCTTATTGTAAGTATACATTTCAGTTTGCAGAAGAATAATGTATTTCTACAGGCGAAGTTGTCGGGAATGTATGAACAACAGCATTAAGCTAGGCGGCCAAGTTCACGCAACGTTGCAACGAACAACATTCAAACACCGAGACGCCATTTTGTAATCAACTAAATCGTCAAGACGAGATAAACTTCCGTCCACTATCTGGTTCCCCGATGGTCTAAGTAAGTAAGTAAGTAAGTAAGTAAGTAAGTAAGTAAGTAAGTAAGTAAGTAAGTAAGTAAGTATTTGTCCAGTTACAAAAGATTCTTTCTCCAGCGTACATATATCAAATAGCTGTAGCTTCATTAATGTAGCTTCATTTTATTGGTGGAGGGAGTTCGTGGACGCGGAAGGCCAAGAATCTGTTGGTTCGACAACATCATAACTTGGACTGGCCTTTCAGGAACTTGTTTATTAAAAGTCGCAAAAGACAGACAATGCTGGGCAGCGATAGTCCATTCATGCAGCCAACCGTCGCGAAGCGACGACGGCGGATTGACATGACATGACATGTAGCTTCATCATTGTCGTCATCATCTACGATCCGTTTGCAGATAAAGAAAGACGATTTTGATTGCACATGTGCTGTGGTTTTTGTGGTCTTGGGCGCAGAGTAATCTCAACGCAGCTTTGTCAGTTTATAAGGTCAAATCCGAAATGGCAATCAAACGTTGCGCAACCATTTTGGGAGCCGTTTAATCATGGTTGATTGGGTCGTTTCAAATTGCGGGTTCCATTGGCATCAGATCTGCCTAACTTGCCTTTGGAGTAACCCAGGTCTTGTTATGTGAAAGTGATAGCTCGTCACTGTTGAGGTAGGGCCTACTTTGTCCTTCTTTTCGTCTGTAGACGAAGTAGGCCTAATCTTAACAAATTTCATCAGATTTAGGCCATTGGACAATGACTCGTCTTCAACGAATTCACTTGTAAATTTAGGTTTCACTATATGAAATCGTATGTAAATAAGGTCCATATCTAGCGAGAGGGAGAGGAACGGACCTAAAAAGTCTTATTTCCCAATTTAGTGCGGGCGTCGGCTGCAGTGTATATTACGCCAGGGTTAGTTTTTCCAGCGAAATACATGCAAGACTGTCGCAAGCACAATTCTTATATGACGTAGTCTGCGTCTGATAAAAAAACTGTATGGCTTCTTCGCTGAACTAGGCGTTGGCGCTCATCCCTTCCAGGATGCCCGTGTGGGGCCCATATATTACTCACATGGGTAATAGGCTATATGGGCAAGTCTGTTTCTCCAGGCGCTTTGGGCTGAACACGCTTCGATGGATTTTACTTCCTTAGATAGAAATATAAGTAAGTAAGTAAGTCCTGTACTGATGCTACACCAAAAGATTGGAAATGTCTCACTCCAGACAACACGCGCTGATATGACACGTACAGAGAATCCGAAGAAACCGGTTACAAAGCCGGCAGCTAGCGTCCAACAGAATGAACTGATACTCTTGTGGCGCTAGGACGATAGTAAAGAACTCAGTCGTTAGGGGCGCCCATCACAGCACACAATCTACCGCCAAGATCGGGCCAAAGGCCACCGAAGAACAATGAAAAACAGACAGTGACGGAACTACAGAGGTAAATTCCACCCAAAAGCCGGTTTTTTGCTGCCGAGAAAGATCGTAAAGGTTGTCTATTGGGGAAGATAAATACATGGCCAGCAGCAAAGCAGACGAAGACTAAAGAACATTGCATACGATCGACGGTGCTTGGCATTAACTACAATTACATTAGAATTACCTCGGAACTACCGCTACCCTTAATTGAAGAGTGATTTTCTATGAAGTTTAAGACTTCTAAACGGGCATAAGGTCAGCTCAAATGGCCGACCAACTGATATAGGATAGTAGATCCCTATGCCTTATAGTCGCATGGAGCAGTAAACACAATCGATAAGAGGAAATCGTTTCCATAGCAACAAATAGTTTCTAATTAGGCGTAACGACGCTAGCGGAGTCGTAAAAAATGATTAACGTCGCCCTTGTCCTTTATCCAGGCTTGGGATTGGCACTAGGAGCCTACCACCAGAGATTAGTGGCGGAGTAGTCATCAGTCTGCATAAAATTGCCTTGACCAAACAGTAAACATCCGTTCAATAGAACGCAGATGTTTTCGGCTGAATTTACCAATTGAATATTAAATTTAGGCCAAAACCTGATTTCAATTTTTATGCGTTGAAAGTTTCGTTTGTGCGGCAAAAAGTAGATAGAGCTACAGCTATAGAGCACTATTACGAAATGGACCAAGACACGAGTCACGTGGCTAATGCACAAGTAAAAACAGGGACATTGCCTATTGTAAACTGTAATGTAGCGTGCAACGGGGGCAGCTGCTCCAGTCGACAATAGTGGGTATATCTGTCCTGCACAGGATGGCCTCTCCGTTTCCTCATTCACCAGAATCTCCATTGACCCTGTGGTCTAGCAGAAAACTTACAAGAACGTAGGCCTACAATCACACAGCTACACTTTCAGCCCGTTAAAAAGCATGAAGGAAATACGACCGATATAATTATGACGATCCCAGCTGTGCTCCGAAGATCAGGCAGAAGGCGTCGAACCCCAGTCGTGTGCACGAATCCTTCCAACGTTGTCGGTTCTCGACTCTTGCGGCGAGGACCTGTCGTCGACGTCCTTCGGGCATCTCTCTTTGGACATCTCACTCCACTCCTTATATATACTTCTCGGGAGAGGACTCTACAGGGTGACTCTACAGAGGGACCTTATAAGGGAACTCTAAAGGGGACCCTACAGAGGGACTCCACAGAGGACTCTACAGAGGGGACCCTACAAGGGACTACAGAGGGGACTCTACAGATGGACTCTACAGAGGGACTTTACAGAAGACTCTACAGAGGGACCCTAGAGGGAATCTACAAGGAGACTCTACAGAGAGGACCCTACAAGGGACTCTACAGAGGGATTCTACATATGGGACCCTACAAGGGACTCTACAGAGGAGAGGACCTGTCGTCGACGTCCCTCGTAAAGTTCTCTACACAGAGAACTTTACGGGGGACTTTACATGTGCAGAGAGGACCCACAAGGGACTCTACACAGAGGACTCTACAGAGGACTCCACAGAGTCTATAGAGGACTCCACAGAGGGGACCTACAGATGGACTCTACAAAGGGATTCTACAGGGGACCCTACAAGGGACTCTACAGAGGGGATTCTACAGAGGACTCTCCAGGGGACTCTACTGAGGGACTCCACAGAGGGGATTCTACACAACTCTACAGAGGGGACTTACAGAGGGGATTCTACAGAGGGATTCTACAGAGTGGACTCTACAGAGGACTCTACAGAGGGTACTCTACACATGACTCTACAGAGGTGATTCTACAGGGGACTCTACAGAGGGACTCTACACAGGACTTTACAGAGAGGATTCTACAGCGAACTCTACAGAGGGGATTCTACAGAGGAAAAGACTAATTCCGCTACAGTAACATGTACGAAGGTCCAATCAGACAACAGAAATCCGTTTATTAACACTTTATAGTAAATTATTTCTTGCAAAACTTTGAATAGGACATAAATAAAATGTTGTAAATACTGTTTTGCTAGTGAGCGATAATCGGATCGTTTGAAAGATCGTATCACGGATATTTATAAACTGCTGAGAGCTAGAGCAGACAGCGTGCGACGTAGAAACGACAGCCGATGATTTTTCATTTTCCGGAGAAGATCTTGGTGCGACATCTACAGTTGGAATTCCATACGCTGCACTTGCACGAGTAGCCAGGACAGCACTGAAGGACGGGGTTCGTCGTCGACTGTGCACACCAATCGTCCCAACGACCACACAAGTCGATCGACTCAACCACCGCTGACCTGCTTTTCAACAACAATAACAACACTTGACTAATGTCAATATTTGATCTGATTATGATTCTATTGTGATGCGCCATCGCTCGACGTCCTGTGCGTTAGAAGTCACAAATTACGATTAATATTAATTAATGAAACTCGACTTCTTTGATCTCTTACATTCACTATGATTAACAGAACATTGCAAAGTTGTGAAGTAGCGGCATTTTCTGTGGATACGACACTAGCGAGCACTATAGTACTAAGCCCCATTTCCACTTGAATGTGCCGTCATTGGAATGGCAATTCAATCTTCAAGTCAACTCAGCCCGCACTCCATCTAGGGAAGGTAGATGTCACGAATGTGTTCTGACGTTGGAATGCCGTCATAATCTGTAGGGTATTCATCAGCCATCAGAGGCTCTTCAACCCTGTTAGCAGGCTGTGACCACCGTTGCTTTTTAGTAATTAATATCGAGGAGTTCTGCAGATGTGTTACCTAACTTCACTTTTCTGCGTCGTCATGTAGAGCCTGATTCATCCGACAACCCAACGATTCCCACCCTAGCATGATACTTCTCATCGGCTTCACCTACCTCGGATTCTGACCTGGCACCGGAACGGGCCATGCATACAACCTGGCTGTTACGGACTTGATGTCATATAGGACCGGTGAAAGGTTGGTTTCCCCGCGCGGCTTTTGTATGGCGCTGAGAAATTTCGGAGATTTACATTACATTTACATTAAGCATATATAATTATATAGGCAAACGTAATGAGCCTTTGTTGGATCCTCCTGCGTCTGATGAATTGAAT
>OY744614.1:365259-400259 GCA_963556255.1 Allolobophora icterica | reverse complement strand
GCAGGGAAGAGAACAGGGACGCAGCAGCAGCAGCCTGGGAAGCAGCAAGTGCCCAAAGCCCAGCCAAGAAAGACACTGCGGAATTCAGACAGACAGACAGAAATACAGACAGACAGACACACAGACAGAAAGTCAGACAGTCAAACAGACAAACAGACAGATAGGCAGACATACAGGCAGACAGACAGAGGTGATAGGGTTGATTACGACTGAAGTAGTTGGTGGATTATTTCGTCCTTAATTTCGACGGCTAATGGCAGAAATTGAATCGACTCATTTGCAGCAGCAGCAACAGAAGCACCAGAATCGCCAGAAGCATCAGCAGCAGCAGCATCAGCAGGATCCTGGGAAGCAGCAAGTGCCCTAAGCGCAGCCAAGAAGGAGCACGCATGGCATTCATCGCTGAAGTCGTTTCTCTGCCATCGTTGTCCCATTTCGTGCTCTCTGAAGATCATCACTCGCCTCGCATCTTCAATTATCTCTCCAGGCATATCTGCATCCCCTCTCTTCCCCTATCTGTCCTCTTCCTTTCCATGTCCTTTTCCCTATCCTGTCCTTTCCCTTCTCTGTCTTCCTCCCTTCAATGTCCTTTTCCCTCCCGTGCTCTCCCCTCTTCCGACTAATTTCCAATCCATCTACTCATTCAATCATCCATCAATCCAAAGGCTACACCAAGATTTCCCTCTTTCATTCCCCGTTTACTGATGGTGCTCTCTTTTAATATCCTCAATTCCTGTAACACTCCTCCCCGTCTAATTACCTCCTCCTTCTTGTCCTCCGCCTAAGTTACTCCTCATCCTTCTTGTCATCTGCCTAATTCCCCCTCCTCCTCCTTGTCGTCCTCCGCCTAATTCTCCCTCCTCTTTCTCATCATCCGTCTAATTTCCACCGCCTCCTGCTCCTCCTGCTCCTCCTCTTCATTATCATTTATCTGCATGTAGCCACAATAGGATGCTCGTCAGACTGAGGATATTTCGTCATCAACTCTCTGAAACCCAATCGGCTGACGCCAGCGGCTAAGAGATTCGCTGCCGTACAACACGAAACCATTTACGACCTCACCTCTTGCTCTTCTTCATCCTCCTTTTCCTCCTCTACTTCCTCCTTCTACCATCCTCTACCTCTTCCTCTCTCTTCAATCAGATTCGTTTTCTTCCTACTCCTCCTACTCTTCCTCATCTTCTACCTTCTGCATCTCGTCTGCCTCCTCCTCCACCACCTTCTGCATCTCCTCCTTCTCTTCCTCCTCCTCTACCTTCTCCATCTCCTCCTGCACTCCTTCCTTCTCCCTACCTCACTCATTCTTTCCCACCTCTGTTGAAGTTGCTGTCGACGTCGTATCGCAGATTATAGTAGCCCCTATTTCCACCCCTCTCTCTCTCTCCCTCTCTCTGCCCCTCTTTCTCCGTTTCTCTTCCCTCTCCCTCTCTCCCTCTCTCTCTCCTTCTCACCTTCTCCCTTCTCTTTCCAAAAACGTCTGATGTCGTCAAACGCATTTCACACGTCACTGAATTTTACGTAATCCACGATCAAACGGTTTGCATCTGAGGAAATGGCAGCTCAACCAATTCAATCAACGACCAATCAATGAACGAACTCACTTATGCAGCGGACTGACCACCAAACTCCTTCAATCAACCAATCAAAGAAGTAATTAAGTAACTGGTCAATCAGAAAAGGCGTTAGATAAATTATTTCTGATTGCCAGTTTAATAGTATCCAACCAGGTGCAGTGAGATGTTGATTGCAGAGGACAATTCAGGGTGTCCAACACTTGGAAACTATAGTACAACGGAATCTCCAACGATAAGGTCTATGTGTGTACGTATGTGTGGATGTCTGTATGTATGTATGTCTGTATGTATATATGTCTGTATGTATGTATCCATGTATATGTGTATGTATGCATGCATGTATGTATGTATCTATGCATGCATGTATGTGTGTATGTATGTATGTTTGTATGTATGTATATATGTGTGTATGTATGTCTGCATTTGTGTGTGTATGTATGCGTGTGTGTTGCTATAGATGGTACCCTTATAATTTAAGTAATTGGTTCGAACTATAGGAGTATGTTTTTAAAATGGTTTATTTACATTCAACAAACTATATATAAAAGTCTACTTTTCGTAGCGACAACCAACCGTCCATTACAGTTGCACAATCGGTAGACAACTACAACCAACTGCGTCAGAAGACTACACTTAACAGGCGCCTCAAAGAACAGCATCGCTGTCGGTCTCAACGGACGAGAGACAACGAGCTTTTACAAGAGGAAGAAACCTTAGGCGGTTATCTTAGAGAAATTCTAATTACAACACGAGACTTGGCGAGCCACTTAATTACCCAAAGATCCACTCGGATCGGAAGACAAAAAGCCAAGCTGAACGCTCCCTTGAAGACCACGCTTGTATAGCAACAGATCTTGAACCATCCACTCCATACACGGAACTGGTCAAGCATAACATCTACCCTCATATCTGAATATAACAATGAGACAAGAGAGTAAGTATGCAACAATGTAACAATGCACTGGCGTAAACTTGTCCAAAATATTGGAGGGGCAAAATATTGGTGGGCAAAATATTAGTGGGGCAAAATATTGGTGGGCAAAATATTGGTGAGGCATGGGGTCTGGACCAGAGGTGCAAAAAAAGTTTTTTCAAGATGAAACGTTGTTTGTTGTTGTTTTTTCGGTTTTTTGGTTTTTATGGTTTTTGTTGTTTTGGTTGTTTTTAAGTTTTTCTGATTTCGGATCATAAAAATCACGAAAAATGGCATAAACAAGAGCTCAAACTCAGTAAATTCAGTTGCGATTTCCGAAAAATTCAAAATCATTTAATCAATGCTATTAAAATAACTTCTATAAAAATAAGAAATTTATTTTTTTAAACAAAAACAAATTTTGTGGTTTTCTTTTTGTTGTTGTTTAAAGCAAAATCCGAAAAAGATTTTTTCACCTTCTGGTATGGACAGTCAGCAAAGGCTTCCGGTGTTACGTTAATGCGTATGAAATAGGTGTTTTGTTTACATGTAAAATTTGTTTCACATTGAAGATATTGAAGATAAAAATAAATCTTTTTTTCCATTATGGATTTCTGATAGTATTTCAGTTCTGTGTCTCTGTTTTTCTGTTTCTGAAGAGAATTTGTCTGTATTGAAACATAATATTTTAATATTTGAAGAAATTCTCCTCTCGATTTGGGTGGGGGGCATTGCCCCGGCTCCTCAATTATTGGGGGGCACGTGCCCCGGCTGACCCCCCAGAGTCTACGCCTATGTAACAATGTATATACTTATAAGCATGTATGCATGTATGTTTTTATATCTGAAGGCTCTTGATTACGCTCCTTCTACGCATCTCGTAAAAGCGTTGAAGGATAAAAGCAATTTTCAGACAACCAGTGAATCAATTGACACAATTCAGTCGACGCTATTAGGCCTACGCTCCACACGACCAATCCTCTCCTATAATCTTCTCTCCAAAGATTTCCAAGGAACAATTCCAGTCCACTTTCCAGCTGCCCTGCGGTCGGGATTTTTAGCCTCGTTGTCTCTCTAGTAATCACAATCTTAAACTCCAAATTTCTAAAGCGCTTCTCTAATGCTAAGCTCAGGGCAACAGATTATTCACACTATACGTCGATCATTTCATGTAGCGCTCTTTCAAAAGACTCCAATCAGCCTCAGCGGCTGACAGAAGAGACAAAGCAGAAGAAAAGACAATCCGTTCAAGGAAGACAACTCACAAACACCGACGAAAGCTGCTTTCCCAGTTGACTGAATCTTTTCGCAATCGAACATTAGACGGATAAAAATGTTCATCGGGTAACATACAGATCGTCGCCACATCCATACACATTTATGTCTGCTTATGTGACTACATGGACGTGCTGCACGTGCATGAATTTATATTAAGCCATATTATGTTTGTCTTTGCCTCTCTGACTGTTTATATACCTGTCTGTCTGTTTGTCTGTCTGTTTGTCCTCCTTCTTGTCCTCCGCCTAATTCCCTCCTACTTCTCGTGCTCCGCCTAAATTCACAGTTGTCTGTTTGTCTGACTGTCTCCCTGCCTGTCTTCCTCTCTGTCTGTCTGTCTGTGTCTGTCTGTGTCTGTCTGTCTCCTGAGGCATTCTGTGTTCATCCTTCCTTCCGTCCTTCTTTCCCTTTTCCCGTCGAGGCATTCGTTTCTCTCCGAGAGATTCTTAATCCGCCGTTAGATAGCGGGGGATGCTAATGCGTGGGGGCGTCACTTGCCACAAGAGGGTTGGGGGCGGTTGAGCGGTCGATTGCCTCTTGCTTGTGTCGCCCTGTAAGACGCAGGGGATTAGGACCGTCTGAAGACGCCCCCATACAATCGAACAACCCCCACAGCCCTAACCGAAGCACCTCTATACTCCAGGCGGAGGGATACACAGTCAATGCTTTGGTTACGTCTGAAGCCACAGATGGCGGCAAAGCACCTGGCGAACGCCATCTATCGAACAAGTGCGTCATCGTCGATCCTTATGAAGTGCTATAGTAGTGTTATTCAACTGCTAATCGCGTCCTCTTAACAGCTACTTCAAGGTTGACTGAGGACCAGTCAAAATTCCGTTTAGGTGCTTAGATGAAGGAGGAAGAGCATTCGTTTCGGTGAAGTTCTGGTTTCAGAAGAACGAAGCAGTGCGGTCAGCGAAGGAAGAGGAAGAAGAAGAGGAGGAATGGAAGGAAGATGAGGAGGAGAATGAAGAGGAGGAGGAAGAGAAGAAGGAAGAAGAGGAGCAGGATGAAGAGGATGAAGAGAAAGAGGAGAACGAGGGAGAAGAGATGGAGGAGGAGTAAAAGGGGGAGGACAAGGAGGAGGAGGAAGAGAGGAGGAAGAAAAGGAGGAGTACAAGGAAGAGGAGGCCGAAGAGCAGGAGGAGGAAGAGCAGGCGAGGATGGGGAGTAGGAAAAAGATGTCATGTTGCTAATGCGATCATTCGACCTATCTCCTCAGATTCCTCATTCCTCGTAGTCTATACCAACAAAAACCCCAAACATCACCACATAACCCCTGTTCTGAAATCACTTCATTGGCTAAAGGTCCCTCAGCGCATCCATTACAAAATTGTTCTCTTACCCACAACGCCCTTCAAACTTCTCAACCTTCTTACATTCGCCAGCTATTCACCATCCAACTGCTCAGATCTACTCGGTAATTTTAGCATATCTTTCTCTATCTCGGCCTCCAGTCTCCTCAGGGGCGGCGCTAGGCCTACACCAGGGCGCGCCAGGGCAAATGCCCTGGTAAAAAGCCTTTGCCCTGGTCGATGCCCTGCCAGAATTTTTGCCCTATCCAGAATTTGTTTCTGCATATTTGTTATACCCTGATATAAAAATTCACTTAATTCACTGAAAATGCTAAAATTTGCTTTATAAAATAATGGCAAAAAGCGTTCAGCTCCCGGGGGCTTAGCCCATCTGACCCTCTGACTATAGACACATATAATAGTGCTGGGGCGATTTATGGCAAGCGCGGTAGTGCGATCTTATATGGTCAACATTTAAGCTCGCGCTACCGCGCTCTCCATAATTCACCCTTTGCACTGGTTATTTGTATGACTGCCTTGGCTATGCCCTGGTTATAAGAAGTGTCTGGCGCCGCCTCTGAGTCTCCTCCTCTCTGAAATTCTGCAACCGCTGCTCAGGCTATGCTGCAACTGCTCTTTGGAATGATCTTCCCAAAGTTCTCGGCCAGTTTGCTTATTCTCCTATAGATCTCGCCAGTTAATTTAACTCTACTCCGCTTACACTCTCCTCCGCTGCTTTCCGCTCACGACTAATATCCTGTCCTGCTTCTATTCCTGCACCACCACACGACCCCTATTCATCACCATGCTTCTCCTATAGGATTGACCTACCCGGATGCACATTAGCATTCTATGTACGAATTCAGATATGAATATTCATGAGTAATCATGACGTAATACTGAGTAATCATGACGTAATACTATTGATTGGATGCTGGGTAGATTAAGAAATATGCAAAACTAATATGATTCAGGGTTAGAGCTGTAATATGCCAAAAATAATTTCTGTCGACGTCAACAGCCTTTGATGCTATAAGATGTCGTTAAACTCTGGATCCATCCAATATGATTCTGACGATTCTGCTTATGATTAATAATGACTAAATATATCGCTGCTAATTTTTGTATAACAGTCATTAACGTATAATCAGCTTTTCTTTGATAAAACCCATCATTAGTTAAGCTTTCCATGATCTGTACAATTGATCTACTAAAGAATAGAAATTAGTAATCAGTAATCACTGTAGATTATGATCATAGCTCCTGAATTTTGTTCGAATTCTGTTTTCATGATGTTAGGGAATAGTGACATTATTAGCCTAAATCTTGTTATTTGCCATTGCTTGATACTGAGATGGGGGGAGGACCTCATCTAGCGGGACTTAGGTTCCTTGGAGATCTCCTTTTGACCCACTGTGTTCCAGCTATACTAATTATAAATGAATGATTACTACTCTACTGCTTATTATTTGTTACATGTCATAAACGTGATTTTGTATCTTACTGTTAGGCATAGGTGTAGACTCTGGGGGAGCCGGGGCACGTACCTCCCCATAATTGAGACGGACTGTACACCCACTGAACAAGTGTAGAATGAATAGCCAAATCCCCCACCCCAATATTTTGGACAAGTTTACGCCAGTGCTGTTAGGAGTAAACAAACTTGATTGATTGATTGAAGCGTCAGTATGAAAACTTGCTTTAATTTTACGGAATTGGAGTCTCTGTAACCGTTGATTAGTCTTTCTGACGATCCATTGTGTAGCTGACAATTTCTCGTAAGAACGCAGTCACGTGCAAACTTTTTCTGCGCATTTTAGCTTTGCTCAGATTTCAGAATTCTTTCTTCATTATTTGCGATACATTCATTTCCAAAAGGCAACTTGAGAAAATATCCGCTTTCCGCCATCTTGGCTTTAATCGTGGGGCCAGGACCAGACTAAGGCCAACGTCATCTCCAACATCCATTCAACAACAGGATGTCATTACTCATGAATATTCATATCTGAATACGTATATAGATTGTTAATATGCTCCCCGGATTCCTACGTGGCACCGGAACCGGCAAGGCAGTCTGGCTATTGTGGACTTGATTTGATATAGCGCCGGTGAATAAGTTGGTCTCCCTGACGTGGCTTTTGTGTGGCGCTGAGAAATGTCGAAAATTAACATTTACAAATATGGCCTTATTGGTAGTCTCCCGAGATTTGCCCACATATCTGCCTTCATTCGAGACACACTTTGGTCGGAGTAGCAGCGGTAGCTCCTTCATATCTCAAGACTTTCTGTACCTCGACCTCTTCTCTCCTGGTCGCTCCACTCTCCGCCAGAGGCCTTCTGCATGGTTGTTTCTTGCATGCACGGGGCTACTGCTCAGTCTATTGTTGCTAATGTTGGCCCTTGTATAGTTGGAATCGTCTCCCGCAGGAATTGCGGCTTCACCTCCTCAACCTTTCTCTTCCTCTGTTTCGGAAACGCCTGAAGTCCATTTTATGTGTTAGCGATAGCACTGACTTGGGTTGGGAGTAGAGCCCTGCGCCGAATTGATGGTGTCGGCGGCGGCGCGCCGGTTATTTTGGGCCGCCGCGCCGCCGATCATCAAAAATCGGCGGCGGCGGCGGCGCGGCGTGCCCTAGTCAGAATACTTGATAAATATGAGTCACTAGGAACAACCGTTTGTCCTGTGGCCAGTGAGAGGGCCAATTTCTCTAAAGCCACTCCATGACAATGAAGCTAAACTACACACAAAGGGACTGAAAGAGAAGTCACCTATAGACATTTGCCTTACAAATATGAAAATCCTTAATTACACTGCACAAATGTATAGGTTTTGACCAATTATAATCAGATGAAGCAACATGCATTTGCATATTGCATAAATACACTTGCATATGCTCTGATACAGTAGAGGCCTACACACCAAGTCACAGCGAAGTTGCCTGATGACAGCAGACTCCCAGTCAAAGAGGCTGTTGTCAAGACCAGGAGTGAAATGTAAATATATACGTTTTCTTCTATTGTGATCGAATGGCTGAATAGATTCCATCATTCCAGTCAAAAGTATTCAATAAATTATGCCTTCCATTCTGCAGGAATTAGTTAAACGGCATATCTTGATATTGATAGCACTTATGAACTCCTCTAACCTTACAAATTAAGCCCAAAATGTACACTATTGTAATAAGACCACAGACATCAAAGACTACAATCAACAAGTTATAGAAGCTATTCAACATGAAGGTAAAGAACGCGGGTACAGTAGTACAAGTACACAGACATTCATATTGCTTTTGTTGTCAAGGTATTAAGGAAATGGCAACAGGAACAGAAGAATCAAACACTGGCTACTTGTAACAAGGTATTGCTTTAAATGACTGAGTGTATCATGGCACAAAAGACAAGATCATCAAAGTATAATTAAAAAGGAATGTGGTCAGAAAGACCATACATTCTTGGTATGAAGATGGCCATTTCTATATCGCACTAAAGTAACACTTTATCACGAAATCATGGAAAACATGAAAAATGCAACGATAACAATTAAACACATCAGACTGCGCGCCGACAAATTGTCGGCGGCGGCGGCGGCGCGCCGATATAAAAAATCGGCGGCGGCGGCGACCACGAAATGTCGGCGGCGGCGGCGCGGCGCGGCCGGCGCAGGGCTCTAGTTGGGAGAGCATCTGAATCATTGAGCGGTGCTTTTATAAAAGTTCGATTACGATTACGATGATCAGCGATAAAACTATCAATAGGATCAGCAATAGGATCAGTACAAGAGGAAGAGCAACAGGACCATCAATAGGATCAACACAGTACAATCAACAATAGGACCAGCAATAGACCAGCCCGATAGAATCAACAATAGGACCAGGAATTGTGTCAGCATAATATGACGAACAATAGGATCAATAAAAGAAGATTAGCAATAGGATCAGCATGAGGCTCAGAACGTATCAGCACAATGCTATTCTTTCTTTCTTTCTCCCTCTGTACCATCGCCAGCATCTTCAACGACAATCCTCATACTTTCCATTTATTTATTAAGCGCTACTATCCAATGACCAAGCATCAATCGATAGCGCTGAGCAATTCTGAGTGCAGGACTTGCTCAAGGTCCCTACGCAGTAACCGTCGCAGGGGAGGAAGATCGAAATCGTATTCTCTGCGTTACAAGACGAGTGCTCTAACCATCGACTCTGCCTTGTCCCAAGGGATGCTGGCGGTGGCCTAGATATTCTCAGAGGAGAGGTAAGGGTGACCTTCAGCTTACAGTGTGTCTCCACGCTCCTCCTCTTACTCTTCCTCCTCCTCCTCCGGCTCTTTCTCTTCTTCTTCCTCCTCTTCTTCCGCCTCCTCCTCCTCCTTCTTTTCGTCTTCCTCCTCCTCACTCAGATCCTCTTCGTATTTCGAGCGTGCTTCGTCGAGATTAACACCACGCATGATACGATGAGGGACAGACATACAGAGTGACAGAAAGAAAGAGACAGAGAGAGACACAGAGAGACACAGAGATACAGGGAGACATATGCATCAAGAGAGGCAGAGGGACAAAGAGAGGAGAGGGAAATATGACGCAGAGAATATTTGCAGATGGCACCAGGAGAAATATGAAATCCACACAATCATAAAAATACACAGACGAGTACGAAACTGTCTTTCTGTCTGTCTTTGTCTGTCTTTCTGTCTTTCTGTCTGTCTGTCTTTCTGTCTGTCTGCCTTTGTCTTTCTGTCTGTCTTTGTCTGTCTGTTTGTCTGTCTTTCTGTCTGTATGTCTTTGTCTGTATGTCTGCCTTTGTCTGTGTGCACACATATTGCCCTTGACTTCTCAGTATAATTTTTTTATTCGCTGTTTTTGAGACGAAGAACAAAACACGAACTTCCACGGCCCAAACCTCTCTCTATCGTGCCTCCGTCTCTCTCACTGTCTAACTGTCTCTTTCTCTGTGTCTGGCTCTCTCTGTCTGTTTCTGTGGTGTCGTCGAACATTGTCATCGAATGACATTATATTTGAGCGACCTACCTCTGCTCTTCGCAAACTTCCGTCTCTCTATGTTTCTGTCTATCTGTTTAACTGTGTCTCTCTCTCTCTCTCTCTCTCCCTCTCTCCCCACTCTCTGTCCCACTCTCTCTCTCTCACTTTCTTTTTTGTTACTCGATCCGATGTTGCAGTACAGACAGGTAAAAAGCAGACGGACAGCCAGGTAGACAGACGGACAATTAGACAGACAGCCAGGTAGACAGACAGACAAGTAGACAGACAGCCAGGTAGACAGACAGACACATACATACAATCAATCAATCAGTTTCTTTTTATTGGTCCAAAGAAACACAAGCAATACCAAATCAATACATTGGTTCATAAAGAGCGTGATCCAGAGGGCACAAAAGGGAAGCCCCAAAGGAACGAGAGACCCTTAAGGTCAGGGCCACCTATGTAACACAAAGATAATAGTGATGCTCGCCGACCATCAAATAATAGTTAAATCAGGAATCGTTGAGCATATTGTGGATAGTCTCGCTATAATACAAGTCAGTATAATGATTTTATCATAACTACACATCTCAACTACATAATAGCTAACAATAGGTACCAGTGGCGGCGATCTTGTTTGACAGGTGGGGGGACACTTTAGAAATGATCTGGTCAAAGAGTTTTGACATGAACTGGTCAAAAAAGAGGTCAAAAAATTTTTGATGACCTTTTTTTAGTGTTTATTAAAAATTTGGGGGACAAATGTATGGTGTGTCCCCCCCACCATAAAAGGTGGGGGTCTTGTCCCCCTCGACCCCCCCCCGGGATCGCCGCCCATGATAGGCACACGATTGGAAAAAAGCTGAACCAAAAATTGAGTTAAAATTCATCAACAAGCATGTAAGCTGCTAAACAAGCATACAAGAAGAAAGACAGTAAGAGACAGAGACAGATACAGAGAAAGAGAGACAGAGACGGAGAACGGCGATTTACCAATGATCCTGTCTTGGAGTTGAGTTACCTCCGATTGTCGTCGTTGTCGCTGTTGTCTTTAACTGTTGAACAACAGGTGGTTGTCCTGTTGTCGATGCAACCGACGACGACGAGAAGAAGAAGAGTCCGGTCGAAGTAAAGCGACGCTGTCAACGGCTGCTGAGACAGAGACAACTGATGAGGATGAAGAGGATGCAGAGGATGGAGTCGTTCCTCGCACAAGCATCGACCAAACGATGCCATCAGCCTCTGCTGTACACAGCAGCCTCTGAAGCCACACACACACACACACACACACACACACATATATATATACATATATATATATACATATACACATACAGAGAGACAGAGAGAGAGAGAGAGAGAGAGAGAGAGAGAGAGAGAGAGAGAGAGAGAGAGAGAGAGAGAGAGAGAGAGAGAGAGAGAGAGAGAGAGAGAGAGAGAGAGAGAGAGAACCAGCCAAACACAAAGACAACAGTGTGTATAAACAAAGCGACAGAGTCTATATGCTTTGTTAAAGAGAAGAAACCATATATCGGATATCGTCGCTTAATATGAAAACTCCTACCAACGCTTCATCAGCATTCATGAACAGATCACGCAAACCATTGGGTCGATTCTAGAACCATCGTCACCCACAACCACACCCACCCACCCACCCACACACCCACACACACCCACACACATCTATTTGCAGCTTTACTACAACTACCTCTACCACTACCCCCACCACCACACCACCACCATTACTACTACTACTACTTCTACTACTACTACTACTATTACTACTACTACTATACTATTATAATTTTCTTTGCACCCGTGGTAGTTCTGTTCCCTCAGGCTATAAAATTATGTCCGAAGATTATTATTATTATTATTATTATTATTATTATTATTATTATTATTATTATTATTATTATTATTATTATTATTATTATTATTATCGTTATTATTATTATTATTATTATTATTATTATTATTTTTATAATTATTATTATTATTATTATCATTATTATTATTATTATTATTATTATTATTATTATTATTATTATTATTTTTATAATTATTATTATTATTTTTCTATACTGCATTTGCTACGCGTCCAAGGTCAGTTAATCTGAAACTGGGAGGCAAATGACTTGCTCAAGTTCCCTAAACAGGAACCGTCTCAGGAGATGAGGATCGAACCCTTACACTTGGCGTTACAAGGCGAACGCTGTAACCACTCGGCTACACCTGTCTGCATTCAGGTATACAGCCTCAAATGCCTGTAAAAACTACAAGTAGTTCCACGGCCTGTGCTGTGTATATATTTTCGGATGTATTTAAGTATGTATATAGATCGAGATAAGTCGTTCTAATTCTTCTGTTCGTTGCCTTTGTTGTCTTCCGACGATCGTTGTCCATTGTGTTGCATCACAAACAACCATCGTCCCATCGTCGTCGTCGTCGTCATCGTCGTCTTCATTGTCATCTCAGACTCAGGCGCTGCATAAATAAACTGCATGTCGTATACAGAAGATATTTACGATGTACACAATAGAGGTACATGAAGCATATAACAGACATATAACAGACATTTACGCAAATATTTATTTGATATATATATACACACATATATAAACACGTACGCTATATATATATATATATATATATATATATATATATATATATATATATATATATATATATATATATATATATATATATATATACTTACTTTTTGTTTGTGAGTGGAATAGTTAAGTTTAGTTAAGCTTTTTCATATGCCTTGTTCTTGATGAATAACTCGCCTCCCTCGTGGACTTCTCCTGCTATTGGAATGCTGGGATGTTACCTGTAACCTATAGGAGGAAGCAACTTTAACTTCGACAGTCTCTTGGACAACGTAACGGAACCAGGTAGTTGTCCCCACTCAGCGGGATCTTCCTTGCCTTGGGGGGGGGGGGGTCACCTTTTGCGACCAGAGACGTGAATTCTCTGCTTGTTGTTTGTACAAACGTTATTTGGAAGCAACAAAATTTGTTGAATTGAATTGAATATATATATATATATATATATATATATATATATCCTTTCTCTCTCCTTTCTCTCTTCTCTCCCTGCTCTCAATCGATTTTATTGCTGAGTAAAACACACACACACAAGTATATATGTATATATATATATATATATATATATATATATATATATATATATATATATTTGTATGGCTTGACATGATATATGCGAGCCATAGTTCGTAACTGTGTTTTACTCCGCAATAAAATCGATTGAAAGCAGGGAGGGAAGAAGAGAGAAAGGAGAGAGAAAGTAAGAGAAAGAGAGAGAGAGATAAATAGAGAGATACATACAGAGAAAGAAAAACGATTGACAGAGGAACGAGAGAGGGAGAGATAAGGAGAAATATAGGAAAAAAGGAAAGGCATGAGAGAGAGTGAGAGAGAGGGAGAGACAGAGAGACAGAGAGAAAGAGAGAGAGACAGAGAGACAGAGACAGAGAGAGAGAGAGAGAGACAGAGAGACAGAGAGACAGAAACAGAGAGACAGAGACAGAGAGACAGAGACAGAGAGACAGAGATAGAGAGACAGAAACAGAGAGACAGAAACAGAGAGACAGAGACAGAGACAGAGAGACAGAGACAGAGACAGAGAGACAGAAACAGAGAGACAGAGACAGAGAGACAGAGACAGAGACAGAGAGACAGAAACAGAGAGACAGAGACAGAGACAGAGACAGAGAGACAGAGACAGAGAGACAGAGACAGAGACAGAGAGACAGAAACAGAGAGACAGAAACAGAGAGACAGAGACAGAGACAGAGAGACAGAGAGACAGAGACAGAGACAGAGAGACAGAGACAGAGAGACAGAGAGACAGAAACAGAGAGACAGAGACAGAGACAGAGACAGAGAGACAGAGACAGAGAGACAGAGAGACAGAGACAGAGAGACAGAGACAGAGAGACAGAGACAGAGACAGAGACAGACAGACAGAGACAGACAGAGAGTACGTTTTTTGTGTGGGAAGACAATCATCTTATCTGGCGAATCTTACATCAGTTCATTCGCCACCAATGGAACCCAGAGAAATCAACAACGTCCACCCCTCACCAACACACCCAGACGCACACAGACAGACAGACAGACAGACGTACATAGGCACACAGACAGACGGACAGACGGACGGACATTGAGATTGAATGTGTATCTGAATGCGATAGTGATGACCTGAGAGAGGCATAAAGCTTTGTCTCTTGGGAGATCTGTGTGTATTGTTGAGCGGAGGACGAAGATCCTCTCGTCGGCGGAAGAGAAGCACCGGGACGAAGAGAGATCTGTAGATGACGTAGAACACTGAACGCTGATGAAGAGCCAAGGGACCACTGCTGCTGCTGCTGCTGCTGCTGCTGCTGCTGATGCTGATGCTGCTGATGCTGCTGTGTTCGTGATGCTGCTGGTGATAAGAATCGATGGACCTTTGATCGATCGATTCGAATCGATTAACGATCGATCTGTCATCTTCTGCATTTCGTCCATTGTTTCTTTTCCCCTGTTTCGTCCATTCTTCTTTTCTTTGTATGTTCGTCGTGATGGTGTTGATCATGGGCCTATAACGACTCACTTAGGGCTGGACAGCCAACTGTAGTCCCTAATTGTTCGTTTATATAATAGGCTATTGTGTATTATGAACCACTAGAGTATACCTACAAGAACAGCCATACTAATTCCGGCCTATTCAATATTGAATGTGCTGGTTCGTCAGTTTGGAAAACAAGCGCTACCCGTGAACATCCGACAGTCACCTAATGTGAAACTATGTCAGAAGGAGAAAGGAATTCTGTTAAATACTTGACACTGCTAATGTGACTGCACACCATGTATTCTCTTATCCAGATTGTCATAGCAACGAACTTGCACATAAGTAAGTAGCCTTCATTTGCAACGGACAAGCGCACATGCATTACATTGTATACAACGATTGCATACAGTTTTAAAATAAACTATAACAGGAGCAGATTACGAAGTCACACATGCACAACTAAATATAATGAAATCGATTAACAAAGCTGCTTTTAGAGAATTTAGATATAACAAGAGGCAGCATGAAAGGATGTGTTTTCCTGCGAAGCGAGTACTTGTCCTCACGAGGAAGTGGCAAGAGCTGATGAATGCAGTGGCCAAAGAACTGCGATTTCTGGAAGAGCTTCCTTTCTGCTCGAGCAATCAGCTCTTCTGCGGTATTGGTCTTCTCACATAATTGCCATCTGCGATCCTTTTCAGAGCTGCATTAATATGCGTAGCCTAATATCATGTGAGGTGAGAAATCCAGCATAGGCAGGCCGTGCATACATAAATATAATTTCGGTTTTCTTTCTCACTTTAGTTTCCATTCATGTATGATTTAGTTTCATATGCATAATATGTTCTCATTGTGCCTTTACAGCTCTCACCTTTAGTTTGTAATGTAATATAACGCAATGTAATGCAGTCTTGTTGTCAAGACCTTGAACCTCAAGACCAAGACCAAGACCAAGACCTTGAACCTCAAGACCAAGACCAAGACTTTGAAACTCAAGACCAAAACCGAGAAAAATACCAAAAAAATCACAACCATATCCAGACTTCTATTCTTTACTAAAAAAATAAATTGTCAAGTCGGACTACTCGCTATTTTTAATTAAAACATGAATCTTTTAATTTGTTCAAACAAAACAACTCCAAATTCAGACTGCAGAGAATTCTGAATTCGTATTTACAAAAGTCTCATGCGAAATGTTATTCCGTATGCCTGTTGCATTTTATAAAAACGAATTCGTTCAGAATTTTCTGACCAAGACGTGACCTGTGGAGGCTGTGGGCCTCATAAAATTTCTGCCATGTGAAAAATACGTTCTACAGTGCTGAATTCACTGGCACACAGAGCAGCTTTTCAAGCACTGGATGTAAATGTAAGTCTATTTTGAAATCATTATATGGTAAATAACCGGAAGTCAAAATAATTGTCCTAAACAACAGCAAAGCCTCATTCACACCGTGTAAATACTACAGCAATTGTATTAGTAATTATTGGATAATTTTTTTTAATCCTTGCCTTTTGTTAAATGACTGTTCATATTGTCAAAAGTCTTGGTCTTGGTCTTGCAAAACCAAGAAAAAGACTTTGAGCCTCAAGACCAAGACCAAGACCTAGACTTTTGGTCTCAAGACCAAGACCAAGACCAAGACTTTTTAAAACGAACTCGAGTGCACTCGAGACCAAGACCTTGGTCTCGAGGACAACAAGACTGATGTAATGCAATAGAACACTTCTACATCGCTCGTTATAAGAACCTCTCAGAGTCGCGGTTTATTTCCAGTTTTACAGTTTATATACGGTTGCACATAGCTTGTTTTTCATCTATATAATAAAAGTGTCATATCTTAAACATCGAATACCATCCAAATTTGACCTGTCTTAGTAGGCGAACCTATTTAATTAAGCAGATGCTGGTCGTTTTAGGTCTGCCTGTTCAATCCCAGATTTTCGTAAGCACCACCTGTAAAATTCGATATGCTAAACTTTCTGGGATCAATAAAACTGATTGATTGATTGATTGATTGATTGATTGGTAGCGCAACCCAAAGGAACATAAAGCAAGTCTTACAGGAACCTAAAACCAAACCAAAGGAACATAAAAGTATGCCTTAAGAGAACCTAAAGGCGACCCGAAGGAACCTGAATCGAACATAAAAGTAAGTCCTATACAGTAACCTAAAGGCAATCCAAAGGAACCTAAAAGTAAGCCTTAAAGGAACCTCAAACAACAACGACAAGAATCGAAGCATCTGACTCCATTTAAAATGCCGTTGCGTCTCTTCTGATTCCGTCTACATCGTCATTTATTTTGCGCCAGTTAGGCCTATAGTCTTGACTTCACTATCATCCGCCTCCGCTTCCGTCGGGTGGGACGATCTCTGGCCGTGGATGAGGCGCCAGGTCTAGCGCCCCCCAGCGATCCAATTATCCACAACTGCTTGCTTCTTGTCGTCTGTCATCTCGCGCAGTTCTCGTTTAGATCTCGCGCCGATGACAACGTCATTTTCACGTCAACATGACATTGTCCGCAAAAGCAATTCAGAATTTCGTCTACGGGAGAAACAGCTTTGACAATAATCAAACGTTTCTGGACTCACAAAGCCACGATCCAGGATAACGCTAACGTTCACTGGTAACCATGGTTACTGTCGCTATGGAGAAATCGAACTGAGTGGTCAAAAAAATCCAATCTTTCATCGCACCACCAAAACTGGCAACGTTTGAAAGTCCTTTCCATCTCTCTGCGCCTTAAACACTTAACACTATCTGAAATTATATGTTATTTTAATTTTAAAATACAGCAAATTGCAAAGCAATATTTATTTGCGTTTTAACACTTATACAGCGCGCTTTAGGAACCTCACATAGACGCTGTCAGACGGCTATATAACAGATCTAAAAAGGTGCGCATTAACTAAGGAGCTGATACTGTTTGCTGAGCTATTTGTGGCGGTAAATACAAAATAGATGCAATACAATACAATTCATTAGAATAGAAACGATCAAAAAGAACCTGATCATGACTCTTATTGTTGCGATGCCGTACAAACTGAGCTAGCGAAATCCACCCTCTGTCGACGGACAGACAAAGGCGAAGAACATATCCGCATCAGGACAGCTGGACTTCCTGTAGGGTATCGTGTGGCTGCTGGAAGGGTAATTCAGCTGCTAGCGAAGTCCAGCTGTTAGATTTAGGACGATGAGGGACCGTATTCACTGACATCTCAACAACGGCCGTCGTTTCTCTTCTTCCTCTTCCTCCTCCTTCTCCTCCTCTTCCTCTTCCTCTTCCCTCTGTTGATAAGACAGCCTTTATGCTTTTCAAATCTCACAGAAAGGCTGGGCTGTGGGATTGCCCTATTAGTCTTACTATAAATGATCATAAAATTAACCAAGTTCAGAGCACTAAATTTCTAGGAGTGATAACTTGGGACTTGCACATTAAGAGTATTGCAAATAAGGTCGCAAAAAATACAGGAATAATTTACCGTGCTTCAAACAAACTACCACCTGTAATACGCACCCAATTATATTATTCGCTTATTTACCCCTATCTATCCTACTGTTGTATAGTGTGGGCCTCCACCTATGCCTCAAGGCTTCATAAGTTGGGTCTCTTGCAGAAAAGAACCATACGTACTATTAGCGGAGCTCCCTGGGGCGCACATACGGATCCAATATTTATGTCTTATAAAATACTAAAAATTGATCAAATTAGGAATTATCAAATAGGACTACTTATGTTCAAACTTACAAGAAATCTTCTACACAACTTAAGAATCTTTTTAAAATTGGCTCTGACATCCATTCCCATGACACTAGGAGTGCCGCTAAATATAGGCCAGTATTTGCACGCACAAACACACGCAAATTCTCGATTAATGCTTCTGGACCTCATATATGGAATGCCCTTCCCCTTCACTTCAGCAGGTGGGGACTCTTCAGAGCTTTAAAAAATCACTGCGCCATTACTTACTAAATACCAGTAATTGAATCGTGTATTATATTAAATGTACGATCCAATTCCTATCTATTTTTATGTTTAACCTTGATAGAATGTCTGATCCTTGGCTCAGTATCTTTCCTGATCGTTTGCCCCATTGGACTGAGTCTCCGACAGTTTGTCTTTTACCTTTTTTTTTCCTGCGTTTCTTATAAATTTTTGTTCACTGCCCAAGTGTGGCAATCAGTAGCGTAACTATGGGCCCGCAGGGCCCGCAACTGCGGGGGGGCCCAGGTAAAAGGGGCCCATTTTCAAACCTGAAAAAATGAACTATTTTAATTAATAAATGCACAGCAGAAAGCCGGAAACCGAAACTCCTTGTAAACTCCTTAGCCTTGTAAAATCAATAAATCATGCAGGCAGGCAGATGATGTGGAATATTACTATTGATGCGCGGTCGGCGCATATTTTTCTAGGCTTTGATTTAAGCTAGTGAACAGTGACTCGAAGGCAAACTATAATCGCCAGATGACGCTGAAATTTGCAGTTAATTCACTCAATTAGTTTCACTTTTCGTCTTTGATTTATGCTGACGTCATTAGTCTCATTGCCAAGTTTCCGTCGGCCATCGTTGTTGATATTTATTTAAAAAGTTTGTTTAAATAGATTATTCTACTATGTACATGCAAAATAATTTGGATTTACTGCGTTTCCTATAATGTTTGTTCACTGCCCAAGTGTGGCAATGTTAATTAAGACTTTTATTCTGCTATGTATATGCAAAATAATTTAGATTACAAGCTGGTTTTGTTTCGCGCCATTGTATATTGCTTTGCAGATAGGTGTCCCTGGTAGCGGGAGCTTTTCCCTTTTGGGACATCCTTTTGTCACCAGATTCCTATGAAAGTATAATTGTATGCACTTTACGTTGATTATTGGTTTCAATAAACGAGTTTGTCATTGTCATTCCCTCCTCTTTCCTCTTCCTCTTCCTATTCCCTCTTCCTCTCCGTTTCCCTCTCCCTCCCTTCCCCTTGCGCAGTCATGTGTAGACAGTGTAGTGTGCACGGCACAAAAGAGAAAGACATAGAACGAGAGAGAGAGACAAACAGACAGACAGACAGAGAGGGAGAGGGAGAGAGAAAGAGGAGAGAGGAGAGAGGAGAGAAGAGAGAGGAGAGAAAGAGAAGAGAGAGACAGACAAAGACAGAGACAGAGAGAGATACAAAGAGAAAGATGCAAATAGAGAAAAACAAAAACAGAGAGAGAGACAGAGACAGACAGAGAGAGAGAGAGACAGAGACAGAGAGAGGCAGAGAGACAATAAGAGTTCGAAGGAGGGATAAAGACAAGTACCAATGTGCTCCACTAGTTCGTCCGGTTTCTTAACTCGTTGAGCGTCTATTCATCTTGTCTACATTGATGCGATATCAACTCGTGGCGCTATAAAAGTTAAATGAGGACTATGTAGGCAAATGTTGCGGAAGACGCCATCTATCGTTTGCTGAAGTCACAACGATCGGCGATGGCTAGGTGGCGCTTCATCGTCGTCTTGTGTTGACATCTCATCCGATGTCTGGGGTCGCCAAGAAAAGGTCTTTTGCTGTGAATGACGACAACACCTGGACATCACAATCTGTTGCAGGGACAACTCTAATTAGAAACGGATGTCTGCGGTCTACCTTTCTGTCTGTCTGTCTGTCTGTCTGTTTACCTCTCTGTCTGTTTGTCTGTCTGTATGAGTCTGTCTGTCGTGCGGCGGTGGTTACTGCAATTACAATTAGTAGTGCTAATAGCAGTTGCAGTAAGAGTTATTGCGAATCCTTTCTCTACACGTATGTCAGTCTGTCTGCCTGTGACAGACAGACAGGCAGACAGACAGACAGACAGACTATTTATCTCAGGTGGTGATGCTGGTAGTTTTCGTAATAGTGCTATTAGTAGTTGTAGCAGCTGGAGCGATGTCATTATGACATATTCATTCACGACAAATATCTTTTATCTTGCGACCGCATCTTCATCATCGTCGTTGTTGTAGTCGTTGTCGTCGTCATCATATCTTCATCATAATTACCATCTGCAACAACATCAGCTGCAGATGCTGAGAACGCTGTTGACCTGTCCGTCATCGGTAGGTACTTGGGAGAATGTCGCGACATCGGCCATTAGCCTCCAACAGGTGTTCCCCGGCTCGTAACAAATGTCCACTACGGATGTACTGACCATATGGTCCAGTAATCGTGTCCACCAGCTGGACACAGTGAGTGATTGATGGAGGACGCAGTTGGCAGCGATCTACATACAACGTCACACCAATCGCCAGCTGGTCATTCATGTCAGCATCCCTTCATTCAGTCTTCGTCTGAATCAGAGGTGACAAGGAAAGGGTCGGGTGAGAAACTCCGCTCTCGCGCTCTTCCTACATCGAATTCGATTCATCAAAACAGAGACCGAAAATAGACCAGTCGAAAACGGAAGAGTCAAAAAAGGGAGACGAAAGACTGCGAAAGCAAAAACGACAATCGAACATCAAAGGTGCCGACAACAGATGAAAGAGTTCGCCGTCGAACATGAACGAAACATTTTCTTAAAGTGGCTTCGATCGGTTGAAGTCGAAAACTACAGAGAGGCGAGTCTTAAGAGAACGCAGAAGAGATTGAGAGCAAAGGCAGATGACAAATCGATGACTTCGATGGAGGTTATTGAATTCAACCTCAACAAAGTGGAGTTCTCAGCGACGACGAATCCTCCTCTGGCTGAATGCGCGTATTGACGACCAAGAGGAAAGAAATCGAAGTCGTGACGAACGATTGGAAAGGTCAAAGGTCACAGTCGAAGCCATTCTCGTCATCTGCTGACGACGTCTTTAACACTCTCCATTGATTCTTCTTCACGCTTCACGCGGCTCATCTTTCTTCGTTACCATGGCGACCGTCTCTTAATTAGAACTGGCGCAGAGTAAATCATTCGTTCGTTGAAGGCGTCATTAGACTTCAAGGAATGCGGAGCGTCGTCTGGGCGCTGGTTCTGTTCTTTGTGGAGGTCAAAGGGGAGGTCAGAGGTCACGTGAAGGAGTTGAGGTACGGACGGACGAGCGGCCTTGACCTTGATTGTCGTCACGATGAACTCATTCGGATCGTCTCCGAGAGGCTCGGTTACTCGGCCGGAGGTCGCCAGAAGGGGCGTCCTCACGGGGTGTCCTCCTCCTCCTGCAACCCCCGTCCGATGTGCAGCGTGCCCTACTCGCAGACCAGCTGGTACTGTCGGGGTCGCAGTTCGTGTCGGGGAATGCCCGTCGAGAGAAGACCTCTGCACCGGTTGACCTGTGGAAGCGACTTCACCAATTGTCTGAGAGTAGAATACAAATGCGTCAAAAGTAAGAGAGTCTGTGCTCTCGATTGTCTTAGACTGCGGTTATTTTGCATCAGGTCATGTCATGCATGTCATCTGACGTCATCTCATGTCATGTCATTTGACGACATGTAAGTTTACGTCATGCCAAGTCATTTGACGTCATGTCATTAGAAGTCATCTCATACCATGTCATATTACGTCATGTCACATTTAATGCATTGTCATTTGACGTCATGTCACCTGACGTCATTTCGTGCATTGTCATTTGACGTCATGCCATGCCATGTCAATTGACGTCATGTCACTTGACGTCATGTCATGTCATATCATCTGACGTCATGACGTTCTGTCTTATTCTTCTGTAGAACGGTCTCTGATGAACATCTGTTCGAACTCCCTCTATCGAGACCTTTCGTCTGGGTCCATCACAAGCCCCGCCTTCCCCGACATGTACCCACTGAGGCGCAACTGCACATGCGCACTGGCTGCTTCCGGGACCGGGACCATCGTGCTGAGCAGCGCCTTCTTTCTGCTGCGCTTCAGTGAACCGTGTCGCGACTGGCTGAGCATCCGATCGGATGGAGAGACGCAGCAGAAGCCGGATACGGAGGCTGGAGGTGGCAGCAAGAGAAGATGCGGGTATCTGCCGCACATGGAGCCAGTGACGGGAAGAAACATCGTCATCAACTTCCACTCTGATGCGAGCGATCAGGACATGGGATTCTGGATGCACTTTGCAGGTCAGGTCATCACTTCAATCTCTGCTGCTGCTGATGGGGGAGGGGGTTGCAGCAGCTGCTGTTGTTGCTGTCGACGATGATGACGATATCGCGCTAATGATGACGTATAGACTATTGCATTGTACTGGTCCGCACAGGACCAATGGTCCACTGGTCCTGCAGCAAGGGCAGGATTTAGCAGTGTTCCCCCTATAGGTCCACACCGAATGCCGCCTCTTTCCAAAACTCAATATATAAGTGAAATTACAGTTATCGATATGCTGCCGGTCTATATGTAGAGCCTTCAAAAATTGTATCACTTATTAAAAATGGAGCAAATTATTACTTATTTAAAAAAATTGAAGGGCGGTATATACCGTCCCAAGATATTGCCGCCTTAGGCCCGGGTCTAAAGGGCCCAGTGGTAAATCTGGTGGCCCTGCCCTGCAGCTGGCCATCAGTTCTATGCTCGGCTTCTTATCTTATGACCATCGGTCTTTTTAGGCAGAAGGAATCTGAAAATTGTGCGCTATATCAATTAGTCGATTGGTCGCTGTGTGGATCAGTTGACTCCGACAGATACAGTGTTATGCAATAATTATATGGACGATATACTGATGCATTAGAACCATGTTAGAAACGTAATATATATATATATATATATATATATATATATATATATATATATATATATGTATGTATGTATAAAGAGAGACAGACAGAGACAGATACAGAGAGACAGACAGACAGAAATTGGTACATTAGTTGATGAAGTAATCCTCTGTTTCAGCAACTGATTCGAATTCAAAGATCAACGTCAAGTGTGGACGTCATCTCTTCGCAGCAGACGACTGGACACCGTCCACCCCCACCCCAACCACAACCACCACCACCACAACCACCACCACAACCACTACCACCACTACCACTACCACCACCCCCACCACCACCACTACCACGACTCAACGGCCGATCATCTTGTCATCTGCCACAGCATCAGCAGCAGAAGATGTCATCTGGAAGATGACCAGCCGAGAAGAGAGAAACTCTGAGACGACGACCTCTTCTTCCGTTCCATTTCCTCCTCCCGAAGAACGGACTCAAACGACGATCATTGCGCTGAATCACACCACTCAAGACCAGAAGACGGGAATGGCGACCACAAAGACCCAGGACCTCAGAAGTAGATCTGGTCTTGAGAACCACGACGGCAGACCTGGACTTGAGAGCCTCGAGGGTATTACTGGTCTTAAGGACTTCGATAGTGGACTTGGCCTTGAGGGCCTAGGTGCTCTGAACATCACCTCGACTAAGGAGAAACGTTTGCCGGAACACGAATTGACGAAGGTCGTGGAAGAAGCGATAGGAGTGGCAACGCCAGTGGAAGAGAGTCCTTCCAATCTTCCACTCACAACGAAATCAGTCGATTCAGACGAGAAACCACAACGACACAATGCAAGCACAACGCCGACTACTTCCGGTGGAGATTTCCAGAGTGTCACTGAGTCGCTTGTCAACTGGAAAAGCCTTCTGGAAGAGGAAACAAACGGTCAGCTTTTCCAGAAGGATTCTCAACCGACTACTCCAAAGAGATCCGCAGACATTTCTCCAACTCCAGGCTTCAAGCGGAAGAGTTTAGCTGACGGCGAAATTGACGTAACAGACAAAAGTGTAGACGTCACTAATGAAACTGATGACGTCGGTGGCGGTGCAGGTGCGCGAGTGGTTGCTGAAAAGAACGATCATAGAATCGGAGAGACTGATGAGCTGCTGAGGCAGATTCCGATTCCAGATGATCCACTTGTGGATGCGATGAATGGAAGAAAGGAGGAGAAAGATGAGCAGGATGAGAAGAAGAGGGACAGAGAAGGAGATAGAAGGGATGAGAAGGAAAGAACCAGAGACAAGACGCTGATGCATCGCAATGAGGTGCAAAGTGTTGCTGAAGCTGGTCTCGCTTGGAACCAGTCTCCGGCAGTTGATCCAGCTGCAAGGTCAAGATCAGGGTCAGATATAGATCCGTCTGACTTGACGGAGGAAGAGTTGGCGATCAGCGACGAATCGCTGTTAGGGGTGATCGAGAAACCCAAGAGGATTCTCGAGACGTCTGTTGAACAGACACCGGAAGTGTTCTACGATGTGCTTCCGCCTGCAACCGGAGTCCTTCGATCACCTCAGGACCCACGCGGCCACGACGAACAACGTCGTCTGAACGCCATCTCAAGGAATGCAGCAATATCAGCGGCACCTATGGGCGACGCGAGGAGTTGGGTTTCCTTGGAAACGGATCACCATGACAACGAGAGGCTGTCGTTTGATGGAGACAAATGGGAGACGGAGAGTTTAGGTTTAGCCATCGAGAGCAGAGTGATGGAGGAGGAGAAGGAGAGCGATGGGAAGAGAGCGGTTGACGAGGCAGAGAGTGGACGGGAGCCGATGATGTCTCCCATTCAGTCACCTCAGCCTCTGCATCCAAACAACGAAGGCAACGACGAAGATGATGATGATGGAGATGATCTCATCGGAGGCAAACACATCACTTGGGGTAAACATCTGTCTGTCTGTCTGTCTGTCTGTCTGTCTGTATGTATGTATGTATGTATGTATGTATGTATGTATGTATGTATGTATGTATGTATGTATGTATGTATGTATGTATGTATGTATGTATGTATGTATGTATGTATGTATGTATGTATGTATGTAAGTATGTATGTATGTATGTATGTATGTATGTATGTATGTATGTATGTATGTATGTATGTATGTAGGTATGTATGTTTTTAGAGGTTCCTCCCAAAGAATAAACGACTCCCGCTTGGGTACAAAACTGAATGGTATATTACAATGAATACCTTTTCGAAAAGACAACCAGACTCACTCTAAAACACCTCAGCAGCTTCAACCAAAGCAGTCGAAGAGTTCAACAAACAGTTGCTCTTGCAAACCAAAAACACGGTGGGTCACAATGAACACGAGACTGAGAGTCAAGAGGCGTCTAACTAAGAGGAGTCACCTCACTCGGTTCTCCTTCACAAAAATCTGCTAAAGGAGCCTTGGCAGCCTGACAACTTCAAAACAGAATCGATGGCCAAAGAGTTGATGCACCTTAACAAACAATAGTCAAGCATAACAGGCTGAACCATCCTTCAAGAATCTGGTCTTAAGATTACACAAACAACCTATCACAGTGTACGACTTCTCCCACAGTAGCCAGATTCAACGATGTTTGTATGTATGCATGCATGTATGCATCGGCACCCCGTCAAAATAGCCCGGTCAAAATAGCCCCGTCAAAACAGCCCCGTCATAATCGCCCTGCGTCAAAATAGCCCCGTCAAAACAGCCCCGTCAAAATAGCCCCATAAAAACGCCAAAGGCAAGCAGTTCCACAACGGCTAATAAGTTGAATGTTATAAGAATGTTTTGAATCGCAACAAAAGTATTAGCAATACTTCAAAGAGGTGGTTCTGACACATACTGACTAAATACAAATTAATTTGTTAATTGGAAATCTGATCAGTAATTGGCAAGATCAAAAGGTCGCATAATCTTAGTATCTAGGCTCTTGCTTAAGACATCGACATTAACTTTCTTTTTAGATGGTCACAATTATTACCTAATACCTAGAAACTTTTGTTCGCGTTTCGTAGAAAAACATCAATCAATCAATCAATTTTTTTATTGCAACGATATAACATAGCCTACATCAGTTCAACATTGGTATGTTACAAGAAAACGTTGACAAAGGGAAGTCCCAGAAGGGATGGAAATCCCACTAATAGGAACACCCAATTTTGTCAGTTAATTACGTTGAAGATAGAGGTTCGATTGAGAGAGAGTGATAAGCTTAACTAAGTGATTAAACAGAGGTAATCATAAGCATACAAAAACAAAAACAGTGCACAGTGTTTTGATTATGAATATTATAGTCTTAGATTAACAGTTGCAAGACGGCATGTAATCCAGTTTAAATCAGTTCCATGAATTGTCATAAATTAATCCATCCGTTAATTGAGAACGCAATAGTTTTTTTTTAAAGATGAAGATTTGGGACCAGTTGAATATTTGTGGGGAAAACATTTCACATTCCATGCTAGTAGTCTGTTTTTTTATAGTAGTATCTTTTATTAGTATCTTCTTATAAATGAATAAATCTTGTCGAATACATTTTCACTGTGTTTTCTGTCGTTTAAGACGGGACTGTTTTGACGGGGCTGTTTAGACGGGGCTATTTTGACGCTGGGCGATTTTGACGGGGCTGTTATGACGGGGCTATTTTGACGGGGCTATTTTGACGGGTCACCGTATGCATCTGTATAAGCGTGTATGTATGCATATATGAATGTTGACGGGGAAGAGACGCTAGATAAATTCTCAGAATGAACGACCAAGCAGACAATATAAATGGATGAACCAACTAAGAAACAAGCGATTTTTTCAATTCTTACCTTAAATCTTAATTCCGCCTTTCACTCTCCTCTCCTTTTCCTCTTCCTCCTCCTCCTCCTCCCATCGATGTTCTTCCACCTCCTTTTCCTCTTCCTCCTTGTGCTTCATAATCACATGAAATAGTGATCTGGCGTCTGTTGAATGTCTCCCTGTCTGTCTATCTGTCTGTGTCTACCTGTCTATGTCTATCTGTATTCTATGTCTGTGTCTACCTGACTGTCTTTGTTTATCTGTCTGTCTATCTGTTTGCGTCTGTCTGCGCCTCTTTGTCTATCTATCTATGTCTCTCTATCTACGTCCGTCTATCTATCTGTCTCTGTCTGCGTCTGCCTGCCTGTGTGTCTGTGTCTGTCTGTCTATTTACCTGTCTATCTGTCTGTATCTGTCTATCTGCGCCTGACTATCTGCCTGTGTGCGTCTGTTTCTTTAGTCGTCTTTGTTCTGGCGATCGTCGGTTGGTTTGTCTTCGTCTCTCTGTTCGTCGTCGCTGTCTACTACATCCGGTAAAAGAAGGACTGCGTTGTTTTTCTTATATTGATTTATGAAGCGCATTTATTAATCACTCATAAATAAAGTCACTGACAGACAACAACTTCAATCCTTCAAACCTTCGTATCTTCTTAAGTTGTTCACGGTCCAACCACTTCGCTCAACCCGCTCCTCTTCCACCCTAAAACCTCTCCGCCCTTCCGTCACCTCATCACTAACATTTTCAAATCGCGCCATGGCCATAGCTGTTCTGCCTCTCTGGAATAAACTCCCACCAGTACTACGAGTAATATCAGATCCATCCAACGAACTCACCAAAACCTCACCTCTTGCTATCTCTCCCAGATCTTTCGCTCAAAACTAAAAACACTGCTCTTTTACAAATCCTATCCCGATTCCTACTCTTCCCCTTACCTCTCTCAACTCTAAACACCCTCCGCTTTAGTCGTCTGACTGTTTGCCTGCATGACCCTTTTAGATCTTAACCCAGAACCAATTTTGACCCTACCTGCCAATCGATTTTTTTTACTAATCATCACTATTTCACAACTACGACTGCGATACAATCATTATGTGGCTATCAACTGATACCATTAGATAAAATATCCATATGTTGCATCAGTTGTAATTTTTATGTTGCTTCATTTCTTATTACTATATTGCAACATAAGTCATCTTCATATTGCTTAATCTGTTGCTTTTATGTTGCCTTGTGCTGCACTGTGTTTGCTTTAGCCAGTCATTTACCCAGCGCCACTCTTTGGATGCGTTGCATACTTGACCAGAGTTTGTCTTGATCTCCTGCGCAGGAAACGCCGACGACAGGAACTCTGTTCCTCTTCCCTCTTCCACGCCACTCCATCCTCTTCCGTCTTCCAACTTCCTCATCTCTCCAAGCGCAGAAACATCTTCGCCGATTCATTCACCAGTCTCCACCAGCATCTGCCAGGCTCCGCCTCCTCCTCCTCCTCCTCATCTTCCTCCTCGCCAGCCTCCTCCTCCTGCTCATCCTACGAAACGGTCTGTGACGTCAGCGCGACGACGTCATCACCGTCGAATGCAAAGTCTCGCGAAAAGAACTGGCAGAACGGCAACAAGAACAACTCAAACAGTGGCGCCATCTGCACCGGAAGTATGACTGCAAAGACCGGAAATCGATCGCTTCCGCCGACGCCTCCTCCTCCGCTCACTCCCGCGGGAGACGGGAAGGAGGAAATGGAAAGGGCGGAGGAAAACGGAAGAGAAGGAAAGAGGAAGAGAGCAGAGGAAGGAGGAGGAGGAGGACACGGAGGAAGGATGAGGAAGACGGAGAGAGATGCAGAGGAACCTGGAAGGTGGAGAGATTGCTTCGGATTGAAGGCGATGAGTTATGAACTGGAGAGAGTCAACTCCAGACCAACTGGCGTCGAAACGGAAGCTTTTCCACGTGGCTCGATCGGGAAAGGGATTCGAAGTGAGTGCAACTCTCAGCCTGAGTCTCATCAGCGATGGACTTTAAAAGCTCTGTCAACTACTGCAAAGGTCCTCTCGGCTACTTCGAAGCGACAGGCGGCTATTTCAAAAGAAGAGGCGGCTACTTCAAAGGAACAGGCGGCTATTTCAAAGGCCCCGTTGATACTGTTTGGAGGATTGAGTAAATCGCACGATCTCATCACCCAGCGCAACAGTCTGTCTCAGCAGCCGGAGTACATGACGCGAATCGTTCCACCTGGGTTGTCATCGGTTGGAGCAGAAAGAGGAGGAAGCAGAGGAACCGCGGATGAAACAACAGGAGGAAAAGGAGGATGGAAAGATGGAAGAGGGAAAGAAAAGGTGAAACTGACAGAAGGACACAATCGAAAACTCTCCAGCTTTGCTCGCGGTAATCAAATCATTCGACTAACAGACTGATTAGTTAATCATATTTCACTAGGACTAAGGACTATCCCATCATCTTCATCATCATGATCACTCACTCACTCTGTCGCTCAGTCGCTCATCCTCTGCTTGGGCTTTGTGCTTCTGCTGCTGCTGCTGCTGCTGCTGCAGCTGCTGCTGCTGCTGCTGCAACAGAGGTCATTATTACTAGAAGATGACAGCGATCAGGTGTGGTCATCTGAAGCAGTTCAACGGTCAGCGTTGGTCATCGTCTCCGCCTTCCACACCCTTCTGTCCACCATTGCAATTCGAGAATGGCATGGCCTCGACCTCGAGGGCTGTGTGGCCATCCCTGGAGAAGAAAGGAATCCTCTTCCTCCTTCTTCTCCTCCTCTCGCATCATTGATGACGCTATCGATCCAACAGGTGACCAGCTGATCTTCGGATCAGAGTGTGGCGTTCAGTTGGTGGATCTCTGCTATCGGTCGATCCATTGGACAGTTCACAGAAACAACGTCTCTCTCTCTATCTCTCTTTGCGTCTTTCTGTTTCTGTTTGTCTGTCAGTCTGTCTCTGTTTCTTTTTTTTCTTCTGTTTCGCTCTCTCTCTCTCTCTCTCTCTCTCTCTCTCTCTCTCTCTCTCTCTCTCTCTCTCTCTCTCTCTCTCTCTCTCTCTCTCTCTCTCTCTCTCTCTCTCTCTCTCTCTCTCTCTCTCTCTCTCTCTCTCTCTTTCTCTCTCTCCCCTCTCTAGCTGTCTATCTATCTATCTATCTATCTATCTATCTATCTATCTATCTATCTATCTATCTATCTATCTATCTATCTATCTATCTATCTATCTATCTATCTATCTATCTATCTATCTATCTATCTATCTATCTATCTATCTATCTAATCTATCTATCTATCTATCTATCTATCTATCTATCTATCTATCTATCTATCTATCTATCTATCTATCTATCTATCTATTTATCTATCTATCTATTTATCTGGCTGTCTGTCTGTCTATCTATCTATCTATCTATCTATCTATCTATTTATCTGTCTGTCTGTCTGTCTGTCTGTCTGTCTATCTATCTATCTATCCATCAATCTATCTTCTCTTCTCTGTCTCTCTTCTCTGTCTCTGTTTCTGTCTCTGTCTCTCTGTCTGTCTTTCTCTCTGTCTTTCTCTTACTCACTCTTTCTAGTTCTCTCTCCAGCATATTATTAACCGTGAAATTCCTCTGATGTAGAGATCCACAGTGAGCGTCTATCTATAGGTTCATCAGTCGACAAAGACTGAGAAGTTCCTCCTTCGCATTCGTTTTGCTTCACTTGTAAACCCGACACAGAGACCGAATCTCAGTAGCTGCGGATGAACAGTTAACACTTCATAGACTTTATTATTCATCAGAAAATTGCATTTGAATATCGCAATTGTGATTCTTGTAAGTGAAGTCGAACATAATATGGAACCACTTCAAAAGGAACAAATGGGAGACGCCGACATTCTAAATCTACTCAAACAAAGAGTGAAGAATAGAGCGTAGAATAGTTTATACCTGATCTGCTATAGCTACACCTTGATTCTTTAAAGTTTTCGGTGGAACTAAAACGAGTTGTTTTCCACCGATAAAATGTATCAATGGCTGTGTCTACGCTATAAACTTCTTCATGCATCGATACAAGTTACGATTGATTAGTTATCTGTCGCCAAGCATTCTGTTAGAAGGTGCAGCTGGACCTCTAAAAGTGGACGATCGGAAAAGAAGACGAGGAGACTAGACATTAGCCAGAGGATGGGGGATGAATGGAACCGGTTACAACAGGAAATAGCAGATGGACACGAAGCTTCAACATTTCAGAGATTCGACAGTTGGATGGAAAGATTATAGATGTGCAATAAGAACTCACATAGCTTACCTGGTCTATTAACTGTAACTCAACTCTAAATAACTAAGAAATGACTAGACCATAGAACACATGCCTTTTTATTTACAAGCCGATATCAGAAAATATAATTAAACATAGATATAATTTACCATCAATAATATCTACACCGTGTCTCAAAATAAACTGTGCAAAATTGTTTCTGTCAGAACTTTGTCAAATTTCCACCAATTTGAATAATTTTTGGTAGGTAGATGGCAAAATAGCTGAAATATTATGCTATACATAAATTTTCCACCTCACCTGACTCATGTCACCGTACTACCTTGTTAAACACAGATGTACCAATTTCTAATAAATTATAACGCTTAAATTGTATTACATGCAACAAACTATCTGACGACTTAATTAAGATCCGGGTGTCAAAGTGAATGGGGCCTACTATCGCGACAACCTTCTTGCCCAGAAGCTACTGCCAGACATACGCCGGATATCCCAGGGCGAGTTTTTTGTCTTTCAACAGGATGGCGCCCGGGCGCATCAAGCACGCGACACTCTCTTTCCTGGAGCGAGAAACGCCCGACTTCATACCTCTAACACTTTGGCCGCCGAATTCACCGGATCTTAACCCAGTCGACTATAGCATATGGAGTGTGCTGCAGGAAAAGGTTTACCGCTCCAGAATATCCAACGTCGACGAACTCAAAACGCGTCTGATCGACGAGTGGGCCCGCTTTGACCAGTCGATCGTTAATGCTGCTATTGGCCAGTGGCGTCGCCGTCTAAGCGCTTGTGTCCGTGTAAGCGGGGCACATTTCGAGCACCAATTCTAACACTTTCAAGCAGATCTGTCATAACAATTAAAAACTCTGCTAAGTAAACCATATTTTACTTTACTGCGTGCTAATTAAGTCGTCAGATAGTTTGTTGCATGTAATAAAATTTAAGCGTTATATAAGAAATTGGTACATCTGTGTTTAACAAGGTAGTGCGGTGAGATGAGCCAGGTGAGGTGGAAAATTTATGTATAGCATAAAATTTCAGCTATTTTGCCATCTACCTACCAAAAATTATTAAAATTGGTGGAAAATTGACGAAGTTCTGACAGAAACAATTTTGCACAGTTTATTTTGAGACACGGTGTATATTTATTTATTTATCTATTTATCAAATAGACATATATACGATTCAATTATCTGTTAAAAAATTCTTCAAATGTAATAAATGGTAATAAATATTCCACGCATGTGACAGAATAAATAACATTTTTACTTTTAAACACTCAGTTTTAACACAAAAGCAGAAAATCGGAGAATTCCGAGGACGATGCAAAGAAAGTAAAGTCTCCCTCAACCTCCCATCAGATCGTGTGCCATGATGAGGGAGTGTTGCTGGGAGGGAGGAGGGAAGGATGGAGGCAGTAAGAAATGGAGGAAGGGACGGAGGAAGAGACAGACTTACTAACAAGAGTTTACAAGAGACAGACTTACTAACCGCTGTTTGTCTGTCTTTCTGACCGCCGGCGTCGGGCTTCCCCGTGGGCGAGAAGGAGGGAGGGATGCCGGGATTCGGCCTGTCAAAACGTTAATGGTACGATGGACACGCAGATCTGGGAAATTATATGAGATAGTTCCGATTAAATCTTCTCTTTTGTCAATAAATTAAGTCAACTTCCTCTATATCCCAGAATTCTCGTGTGTGACTAAATTTGACTTGTTGTACTTGTTAACAGTCTACTAAAATAAAATAATTAGCAGTGAAAAACAATTTGACTTGTGTCATGGGGTCCGAACAGTACTCTGCACAAAGCCCGAAATATTCTAAGGCTGGCACTGATTACATTATACATTTGTAATACACGTAGTAAATACATCATACAGGCCTACTACACATAATTCTGGAAGGATTGAAAGAGGTTTACCGTTTAAGCAGGGTCCGATTTGTCAAAAAAGAAGCAGGGGATCGGAAATCTATATAAAAATTACTAAGCCGAAAACACTGGCGGCGATCTTGTTTGACATGTGGGGGGGGGCACGGGAAAAAAGAAGCAGGGGGGTCGGAAATCTATATAAAAATTACTAAGCCGAAAACACTGGCGGCGATCTTGTTTGACATGTGGGGGGGCACGGGAAAGTTTTGAACTGATCTGGTCAAAAAAGAGGTGTTTTCAGTAGGAGTTTTAGCTAAAGTAATCTACTAATAACAACAGAGCCGGTTTTAAGGTGGTGGGCCCATGGGCGCCCAATATGGTGGGGCTCTTTCTGCAGTGGATTTGTTGCCTTTGTTGATACGCAGTCTTCAACAGGGACAACCCGCATACTAACAGTTATTATATGTCACATACTGTCATACCGGCAAAGGTGCTAAAGGCAATGTTTAAAATTTTTGATTTATTGTTATTTTTTAATGTATATAAATGAAAATAAATTAGGAAGATCATTTTGCTTATAAATAAAGTGTATTCTATTACATTCATAGATGTGCAATAATTTCTCAAATACAAAACAAAAGGATAAGCTTTAAGAGTCTTAGCCAGTTTTTAATAGAAGTTGTTGATAGTGGGAAGCGGGACCTCCAAACTAAGAACAGATAACTTGAGTCAGTTAATTAGGTCTAAATTTGAATAGGTCCAATAGAGACTCTGCACGCTTTTCTATTGGCAAAGTCATCAATAAACTGATTAAAGTCCAATTGAATATCACTCTATATATGCTCAACACTGCAAGATGGATAAGTCACTCATGTGTCATACTTGTGCGAAGCCTGTTTTTAGGCCTAACTATCTTCATCTTAGAGAGTGAGCGTTCAGCACTATACAGTTGTGACCATGATCACCAAGTAGGCTTACACTCTTAGCATAATTTCCACATTTGGAAATGAACTTTTAACACCTTTGTCGAGAATTGGTACATGAACTGCCCCTGACATGTTGAGGTCTGTGCTACCTGTCTTCTGTTTACACATTTTGACAAAATAAGAAAACTGCATGAGCTAATTGCCAAGGTTTTCATCGAGGTCATCGCACTATATTGCTACAAGAGTTTTCGCTGAGTTGTGTATTTCATCATCACTACATGATTCAATCCTAGATAGAAAAGCAAACCTTGAGCAGAGTAGTTCGTATGATGCTAGTCTTCTTGTCAACTCGGTTGTGAATTGATCAACGATGGGCAGAAAAGTGTCAATCTGAAACTTCTCTGAAGCAGAGTGCGCAGATTCTGGCGCTCGACCATAATCCAATGCTAGGAGACGTGCGCTTTGATGACATGTTCTTGTTGAGCATATTCTGCTGTTACACAACAGAGTGAGACTAGATTGAGCAGGAACGTTGTTGAACTGGCGGTTGTTCGACAACTGCAGTATCACCAGTGACACCAGGCTCAAATGAGCCTGCATTTTAACCATCGTCCACGTGAGAGCAAATGTACTTATATCTGTTGCTTAAGGAAAGCCGTAATAGGAGGCGTCTTTGCAAGTATATTCTCTCATTTTAATATGTGCTTTTTCTTTACTTAACTAGCGTTTTTGAGAGCCACTAGGCCGATTAGTGCCCTTATGTCGATCTAAAATTCGATTCATATCTGTCGGCTGAAATCACAGACTCTTCAAATTATATCATGTAATACTGATTTGCAAATTCAAACTGTATGATATAAAGGTCGAATCCTATAGGACTGTGTGCCTCAAAGCCACTACCAG
>OY744614.1:323571-365059 GCA_963556255.1 Allolobophora icterica | reverse complement strand
GGAACGGAAGAGGGCGAGGAAGAGGATGAAGGGGCGTGGATGTAGACGTGGTAGAGTTGGAGGTAGCCCCATCGAGGGCAACTGTCACAATTCAGAGGGTCATCGATCCAGATGCGAGGTCCAAAGGGTTTAATGGATGAGTCCATTCCGGATGTTGCCCTCTCCTTCGCCTCGTTTCCGTAATATGTCAGTTTAGCTGCAGAAGAGAAGGATTAAAAGTGAACTGATAAACTGAAATGTGTATATCTATTATAATATCATTCCTATATTATTTAAATGATATTAATGTTATTTATAAATCCTTTCTATAGACAAGTCCTGTGTTCTGTCCGCTGCGGTAGAGGAAGAGGAAGAGCAGGAAGAGGAGGAGGAGGAGCATGATGAAGGAGCATGAGGAGGAGGAGGAGGAACATGAGGAGGAGGAGGAAGATGCTGTGGTTATCGTAGATAGAAAGGAATGATTGGAGATGGGACGGTAGATAGCTAGGCTTTCCTAGTCAAGACTTGCTTTTCTTAGTAAAGGAGTTACGTGAGAGTGTTTAAATACCATGGCGAATCTGCCAGTAGAGAGTAACAGATTGATAATTTTGGTGATTGCAGATCAAAGAACGATTACTGCAATTACCTTTTCCTCAACCTTGAATCCACCCAACTAAAGAGTCTGCAACTTATCCAAAACTCACTAGCCCGAGCTGTCACCAGAACGCCTAAGCACCATTGTATCACTCCCATCCTGAAATCACTTCATTGGCTAAAATCCCAGAGCGAATCTTCAAAGTCCTATCATTAGCCCACAACTCGCTGCAAGACTCGCAGCCCAAATATCTTCGCGAACTCTTCATCGTACAGCCACCCGTTCTACCCGATCATCTTCTTTCTATCTCAGTCTATCTCGACCCCTAGTCACTACTCCTCTCAAGTTCCCCTATCGAGCCATATCCTAAACTGTACCACGTCTCTGGAACGATCTTCCCTGAATTCCGCAGATTTTCGGTTTTTTTCATCATCACTGCCAACCACCTGCCTTCATCTGCCTCACGCTCTTCTATCTATCACCCCTCGGACTTTCAGCTCAAAATTGAAGTTTCACCTCTTCAAAAATTTATACCCGGACTCACCTGATCCTTCGCCTTCCAATTCTCGACATAAACGACACTCTCCCATTACTCCACCTCCGCCTTAGCAGCTACTCTACCTCTCTTGATGAACACCTCACCTGGAAGGATCATATTAAGCACATATCCAATAAAATTGCCAAGAATGTGGGAATATTATCTCGTATCTTACCTGTTACCCCGGAATATTATGTTTAATTTATACTATTCCCTCATCCATCCGTATTTAGCCTATTGCAATATCGTATGGGCCTCAAATTACCAAACTAGGCTGCAGAGATTGTGTATACTACAGAAGAGGGCAGTCCGTATTATCACCGGTAGTCCCTACAACTCTCACACAGGACAGATATTTCAAGATCTTCGTATTTTACAAATTGACCAGATTAATAAATTGCAGATATGTGAATTTATGTTTCGCTTTGCCAATAATTTACTACCACCTGCCTTTAAAGATTATTTTCCTAGTGTGTCCGACTCACATTCTCATCACACCAGAACAACAGGTGATTATCGAGCAGGATTTGCTCGGACCAACTCACGGATATTCTCGATTAAATGCGCTGGCCCTGTTGCATGGAACAGTCTATCATTTAATACTCGTAAACTGCCTAACTTCAAAAAATCTTTGCGCGCACTCCTACTGGAGTCATGGCTCATTCAGTTTTGTTGTGTTTAAAATTTTCGTCATTGAGTTTTCTTGCACAGACTTGTGATTATCATTTCTATTTTGCTTATCTTAGTATTCGATTCCTTAACTTGTTCTTCGTGATATTCGTGTTTTTTCGTGTTTTTCACCATTTGTTTGTGTGCACTTGTGTCATGTCTAGAGGGCTTTTTTGCGCCGGAACGGCGTTCCGGCACCTTTTTCAGCTACCAAAAAATAATTTATTTGTTTTAATAATAAAAACAACAATTTAGTTATTTTAATTTAATTTAAGTGTTTTTGAACTGTTTTCAGTGCTTATTGAGACCCCTCCAAACCCCAATCCCATTTTCTCGTGATTTTAGCTCGCCCATAATTGTTGCGTTCCGGAACCTATTGTTCCGTTCCGGAACCTTTTTTTCTAGAAAAAAGCACTGCATGTCTAATGCACTTATTGATTGTATAATGTTAACCGTTTACTGCAATTGCACTAATTTTGTTTTGGATTCCACAAAAGAGTTCTATTATTGTTTCTTTTACCTGTTAATCATATAACTTGATCGATGTTACCGTTCAAAGTATTGATTGTACTGCCATTTACTTGTATTGCGATAAATGTTAACTAGGTGGCCCTGCTAAGCGGGATCAAGATCCCTTTTGGGTCTCCTCTTGTTGCCAAAGTTCAAACTCTATGTTGTATTTTCCATGTACTTGATATGGCTTCAATAAAAGGATTGATTGATTGATTGATTGATTGATTGATTGATTGATTGATTGATTGATTGATTGATTGATTGATTGATTGATTGATTGATTGATTGATTGATTGATTGATTGATTGATTGATTGATTGATTGATTGATTGATTGATTGATTGATTGATTGATTGATTGATTCTGATCCTTGGCAACCGGACTCGGACCTCCTTTTGGCTATCCTTTGGACAGCCACTCTGACTCGACGCAGCGCTAGTGAATAAGCTGGTGCCCAGCACTTAGCTTTTGTGTGGCGCTTGAGAAATTTGGAGTCTGCGATTACGATTACAATTAGGAGGAGAAGGAGGAAGAGAAGGAGGAAGAGAAGAAAGAGGATTAATAGGTGAACGAGGAGGGAAAAAAGGAGGTGGAGGAGGAAGAGGAGAAGGTGGAGAAATGGGAACATGAAGAGAATTAGTAATATGAGGATGAAGAAAAGAAGGAGGAAGAGAAGAATGAGGCGGAGGAAGATTAAGAGAAGAGAAGGAGGAAGAGACGGATATGGAGGAGGAAGAGAAGAAGGTAGAGTAATAGGAGGATGAAGAGAAGAAGGAGGAAGAGACAAAAGAGGGGAGGAGGATGAAGATAGGAAGAGTTACAAAAAGGAGATCAAAATGTCGATAATGAATGATTTACTCACAACTGACGAAGGAAAACTGAAGGCTGCTGCTGCAGAGAAAGAAGAGAAACTTCAGATACATCTTCTGATCCATATGTCTTCACCGGCTGATGCAACTGAATTAAAAGAATAAGCGGAAGACAAAGAGATCTTGCTTTCCGCTTCTGTCAATAATTCAGACCGTATTGAATGATCGTCCAATATGCATATCCTCAATGTTTGTTTATTCGCTTTCATCAATAATCCTTTGCACTGGCTGACGTAACAGCCTATTACCATTATCCATTCATTTATCTGTTGCCTCATTAATTATAGCAATTCTTTACCGGTTGGCCTTCCGATAGTCCGTCTTTTTGCCCTTCAATCGGTACTTAACGCAGCTGCTCGCCTCATTACTCGTTGTTTTCTATTCTCGTCCATCTCTACTTACATGACTGATGTCTTGCATTGGCTTCCTGTGTCCCCTCGTATCCACCTCAAGATTATAACGCTATTCTCTAAGCAACAGGACTTAGCTATAGCCTACCTTTGTGACCTGATGCGCAAACCTCTCTCTGCTTCTTCTCATCGACACCTACTTTCTCTGAATCGGCTTGATCTGTTCGTTCCCCGGGTGAGGTCTGCCTTGGCTCAATCTCGCTCTTTCGCTGTCGTGGGTCCATCCTTATGGAACTCCCTTCCCTTGATACTGTGCGGGACCCTACTTACTAGCTTCTCTCTCTCTCTCTTTCTCTCTCTATGTCTCTCTCTCTCTCTCTCTCTCTCTCTCTCTCTCTCTCTCTCTCTCTCTCTCTCTCTCTCTCTCTCTCTCTCTCTCTCTCTCTCTCTCTCTCTCTCTCTCTCTCTCTCTCTCTCTCTCTCTCTCTCTCTCTCTCTTCAAGTTCAAGTCTTTTCTCTTCCGCTTGGCAGTCTTGTATCTTGTTGTCAAGACCTTAAACCTCAAGACCAAGACCAAGACCTTGAACCTCAAGACCAAGACCAAGACTTTGAAACTCAAGATCAAGACCAAGACTTTGTAACTCAAGATCAAGACCAAGACTTTGAACTCAAGATCAACACCGAGAACAAGGCCCAACAAAATCACAACCATATCCAGATTTCTATTCCTTACTAAAAAAAATTGTCAAGTCGAACTACTCCGTTTTTTAATTAAAACAGGAGTCTTTTAGTTTATTCAAACAAAACAACTCCACTTCTATCTGTCTGTTATTCTCTTTGTTTGTCTATTTCTCTTTCTTTCTGCTTCTGCCTCTGTCTCTGCCTCTCTCTGATTCTGTTTCCCTCACTCACTCCCTCACTTCCTCACTCACTCCCTCACTCACTCGCTGCCTCTCTCTCTCTCTCTGAGTCTCTCTCTGTCTCTGTCTGTCTGTCTGTCTCTGTCTCTCTTTCTCTCTTACTAACTCTTTCTGGTTCGTTCTTCAGCATACAATTAACTAACCGTGAAATTCCTCTGATGTAGAGATCCAGAGTGTGCATCTAACTATAGGTTCATCAGTCGACAAAGACTGAGAGGTTTCTCCTCTGTATTCGTTTGCTTCACTTGTAAATCCGACACAGAGACCGAATCTCAGTAGATGCGGATGAACACTTCATAGACTTTATTATTCGATCAGAAAAAGGCATTTGAATATCGCAATTGTGATTCTTGTTAGGTGTAGTCACACATCTACATGAAACCACTTCAAAGGTAACAAATGGGAGACGCCGATATAGACCTATAAATCTACTCAAAGAGTGCAGAATAGTTTATAGCTGGTCTGCCAGCTACACCTTGATTCTTTAAAGTTTTCGGTATACACTTACCAATTTCTATTCCACCGATAAAGACGAAGGTATGAATGGCTGTGTCTACGCGATAAATTTCTTCATGCATCGAAATAAGTTACCATTGATTGGTGATCTGTCGCAAACATTCTGTTAGAAGGTGCAACTGGACCTCTAAAAGTGGGCGGTCGCAAAAGAAGACCAGGAGACAGGACATTAGCCAGAGGATGGTGGTTGAATGGAACCGGTTACCACGTAAAATAGCAACTGCACACGAAGCTTGAACGTTTGAGAGTATCGGCAGTTGGATGGAAAGATTATAGATGTGCAATAAGAACTCACATAGCTTACCTAGTCTATTAACTGTGACTTAAATCTGAATAACTAAGAAATGACTAGACCGTAGAACACGTCTTCTTATTTACAAGCCGATATCAGAAAATATAATCAATCATAGATATAATTTGCCATCAATAATATCTATATTTATTTATCTATTTATCAAACAAACATATATACGATTTAATTATCTGTTAAAAATTCTTCAAATGTCTTTGCATAAATGGTAATAAATATTCCACGCATGTGACAGAATGAATAACATTTTTACTTTTAAACACTCAGTTTTAACACAAAAGCAGAAAATCGGAGAATTCCGAGGACGATGCAAAGAAAGCAAAGTCTCCTTCAATCTCCCGTCAGATCGTGTGTCATGATGAGGGAGTGTTGCTGGGAGGGAGGAGGGAAGGATGGAGGCAGTAAGAAATGGAGGAAGGGACGGAGACAGACTTACTAACCGCTGTTTGTATGTTCATCAATCCGTCTGTCTATCTGATCGGGCTTCAAAACGTTTATGGTACGATGAACACGCAGACCTGGGAAATTATATGGTTTCGATTAAATCTTCTCTTTTGTCAATATAATAAAAGTCAACTTCCTCTATATCCCAGAATTCTCGTGTATAGTTAAATTCTACTTGTTGTACTTGTTAACAGTCTACTAAAATAAATAATTAGCAATGAAAACAATTTGACTTGTGTCCTGGGGGTCCGAACAGTAGGCTACTCTGCACATAGCCCGAAATAAGGCTGACACTGATTACATTATACAAATACACTTAGTAAATACATTATATACTACACATAATTATTATGAAAGGATTGAAAGAGGTGCACCGTTTAAGTAGGCTACAATGTAACATATTTCTTATGTCGTTCGAACGATTGGAATAAATAAATTGTGAAAAAGGTCCCACATTTCGGAAAATGGTCTCAGGAAGAGCGATCGCTTCCCCTCCTCCCTTTGCTCCGCCTCTGTATATACTTGTATTTCTAACGTGGCTGAGCGCTGGTCCGAGTTGAACACGACACCATCACTGTTTCGAGATATCGTCATCAGCATGTTGGCGCGCAATGAGTGGAGACTCAGTGGCAGAAATGATGGGTCTACCATAGTTTGGAATACTTTTAGGCTGACGACATCTAGGGTCAGTTGTTGCAAACACTTACTGCAATTCACATTGTCACACAACAGTAGATGTAAACCATTGTTGTGTTTTTCATGAAGTGACCGACCTGTTTAACAGTCGCTCATCTTCCTTTGACCTCCTAGAGAAAACTGACGCCATGAAAAGTAGGCTAATCTAAACCATGATAACGTGAAATTTCTCCCACGACACCTTTCTTAAGGATGATGACTGAAGATTGAGGATGATTTTATTAGCGTTATTGCAGATTTGCTGTTGGAAATGTATAGGCCTAAACCAATAAATTATATTTTCACACGACTTATTAGGAGACATTATATTAGCAAATATTATTTCTGCTGGGATGATGCAAGTAGAAAATGAACTGTTTATGATCCAGTGGTCCAGCAATAATCTGGATTGTGGCTTTGCTTGTATTATGGTTTATATCGTCCATCCCACAACTGTAGGTTGTTCTTTGATGTTTTGCAATATCAGTTACTTTCTGTCGAGTGTTAAGCAAGAGTTCAAGAGATGAACTGTATGAATCCTTTAGGAATGCTTTAAATATTCTTCGGTTTTCAATAAATTTAGAAGGCAACGTGGAACCAATAATATAATCACTGAATTTATTAGCAATTTCTAGTCTATCAGAGATGTCCATTCCGCTTATATCATGTGTGTCACGAGCAGGAGAACTATTGTTATTATTTAATAATATTATTATTTACTAATAATAATCTTATTATTTAATAATAATTATAATATTATTTAATAATAGGTTTCTCAGGTTTTTAGATTATTTTGAAACCATTATTTTAAGAATCACTGTTGCCTACTGGAGGAGACGGTGCTCGAGGAGGAGAACGAGGGAGAAGAGGAGGAGGGCTTTCCGGAACTGGATTTGGCTGTTGGCGTTGAAAGATCTGGTGTTGATTGTCAGTTCAACCGAAGACTTGTATAAAAAAAAACTTCGCTAGAATGGATCGGTCACGGTCGACTGAACAGCCAGAGAGCCGACGGAAGCCATACTGGTCAGTGGCTAGCCAACGATGACCCCGATGGACATTTCGTAGGGCCACGAATGTTCATCGAAAGCGTACGTCTGTCCGACCGTGAAAGACGACTCTAACGAGATGTACATGCTGCAGGCACCAGAAGACGAAAAGGAGTAGAAGACACCGCTGGGAATGTACCAACCGAATCGATGGTTGCTGTCCACCTTTGGACCATCGCTGATCGACACCTGACAACAAAACAACATCTCCATCACTCCTATAAACATCGACATTCTAGTGGTTCGTGCCCTCTAACGTTCAGTTACTTGTAGCACAGTCGAGTATCGGTCCTAAAGTTGGACTTAACTAGAGATTTCATGGTTGTGTGGCATAATTCCAAAACAGTTACGGTTGATCAATTCTCTGCGCAGACTTCAGTCCTGTCAGTTCCGTTTGTTTTTTGGTCGTATTTACGTTTATGTGTAATGTATGTATGTAAGTACATAATATATCTCCGACGCGATCTCAGCTCTACAAACCAGAAATCTTGTGAACTGGACCCGCTTCCTCCGTTTATTCTTAATAATGTTTTGGACGATTATTGTCCCATTTTTGATTTATTTGTTCAATAGATCTCTAGCAGAGGGCAGTCTCCCTCCATCTTAGAAGCGGGCTATTGTCTTCCCTACCCTTAAAAAGCCTAATCTTGACTCACAAGTATGTTCTAACTATCGTCCTATTTCTAACCTTTCTTTTCTCTCTAAAACTCTTGAGAGACTAGTCTCACTTCAGCTTCTCTCCTATCTTGAACTGTCTGGATTCCTCCCTTCTAGTCAGTCGGGGTTCAGAGGTCACCATTCTACGGAAACTGCCCTCCTGTCCCTTCTCTCGGACATTTATACTGCCATTGACAGGTCTCATTTGACGCTTCTAGCACTCTTTGATGTTTCCTCGGCCTTCGACATGGTTGACCATGAAATCCTACTTCGGCGTCTTGAACTGTCTTGTGGTCTTAGTGGTCTCCCTCTTCTTTGGTTCAAATCTTACCTCTCTGACCGTACTCAGAGGATTGTCCTTGGTGACTCCAGAACTGCCTGGGTTAGGGTTGAGAATGGTGTCCCACAGGGTTCTGTCACTGGCCCCATTCTGTACTTACCCTACACAGCTGACATTCCTTCTATGTTTACTAAACACCTCACCTCTGATCACCTCTATGCAGATGACGTTCAGATCTTTGTCCAAGGCTCATCCTCTCAGCAGATCTCCCTTGTTGGATCCATTGATTCCCTGTCACATGATCTCCAATCTTGGATGTCATCAAATCGACTTAACCTTAACTCTTCTAAGACCCAACTTACCTGGTTTGGCACTAAGCAGCAACTTTCTAAACTTTATATCCCACTTCTGTCATAAATATACCCTGATTTTTCATTTTCATCCAGTGTTCGGGATTTGGGTGTCACCCTTGATAGTACCCTCTCGTTTTCTGAACACCTCTCCCACCTGACACGTTCCTGTTTCTATCACCTGAGGCGTTGGAGGGCTGTCAGAAGATCAGTTTCCCCTTCAGTGTTTACTACTATGGTCCATGCCTTCATTTGCTGCCGCATTGACTATTGCAATTCATTGTTTGCTGGGTTCCCTAAAGCGCGCCTTTCATCTCTGCAGTCTGTTCTGAACGCGGCTGCCAGGCTCATTGCCCGTTCTCCTCGCTTCTCTCACATAACTACCTTTATGACTGATGTACTTCACTGGCTTCCTGTTGCTTCCCGCATCCAATACAAGGTCCTTCACCTGGTCTCTAGGACTCAACTGGGAAAGCTCCTAAATACCTATGTGACCTAATGCGTAAACGTCTATCTACTCTCTCTTCCCGCCCTCTTCGGTCTGCTGACCGCCTTGATCTACTTGTCCCTCGCGCAAGGACTTCGATGGCTCAGCATCGTGCTTTTGCCATCCTTGGCCCTTCCTTATGGAATGACCTGCCCCCTCTCTCCGTAGCAAGATATTGCTTGGGATCTCGCCCTCTTCTCTCCGCTGCTTAAAGACCTTTCTTTTCCCTCGGGGCTGACACGCTGGCAGCGCCTCTGAATGGTCTAAGCTGTGAGAGGCGCTTTATAAATAATCATATAAGATAAGATAAGATAAGATAAGATATGTTTATATCACTTCCAGGAAATATTCCATATATATTGCAAAGTAACGATGGGTCGCCTGCAAGAAAATAATTTGGGTCATACATACTCATACCACAAGATCAATGTTGAAATGGCTAGAAAAGACAGACAGACAGACACATATGCAGACAGAGAGTTAGACAGATTGAAATCTTACGGTATATGTTTTTTCTGGACCCTGATTGAGAATTACGCTGCGGCTGTAAATAAGTGTGTAGCAGTCGCTGCTGATTTTCCGAAAAATGTAGAGCTGGACGGAAGTGACCGTGGTCAGCTGATCGAGCCGGAAGTAGAAGGCGGTCACCTTTCCACTGACCAGTCTGACCGACTCGTCTACAACCATCATTGGCGGAAATGACTTCGAATCTGAGCGGCGGATGAGATCATGACCGCGGTAGACTTCGCTTGCTTTACGCGGAGGAGCTGAAGACATTGGATGAGCAACACGTAAGTCTAGGTCATCAACCGAGAACTGTCATTATATAGGACCTGTCACTTAATAGGACCTATCATTTAATAGGACCTGTCACTTAATAGGACCTATCATTTAATAATTTCTCTTTCTTCTCTCTCTTTATTTCTCTTCCGTCAGGCCGGGGCCGACGATGAGTCCTCAACTCATTTAATAATACCCTTACTGAAATCCCAAGGTGGGACCGGCTCTGATCCATTGGCTAGAGCGCTCGTCTTGTAACGCAGAGAGCACAGGTTCGATCCTCCTCCTCTGAGATGTATAGAGACCTCGAGCAAGTTCTTGACTCACAGTTGCTCAACGCCATCGATTGATGCTTGGTAATTAGATAGAGGTGCTTAATAAATGCATAGTAATGATTAGATTGACTGAATCCTCGGACAAAGTCAGCTAACCATTGTCTAGTTGGATTCCGATGGAGAATCTGCCTCTTAGGGCGCTGTTATCGACGCATCTTGAGTCTCCGACCGCCGGAAGTACGTAGTTGTCGCGGTAGAGCAACCTGAAGTAGGTGCGATGGGCCTTCGCGGCCGTATTAGGGTCTTCTTCTTCAAAGTCAAGGGCAACTGCACTTCCGTTGCCTTCGCTTGTGAAACCGATGCGATCCATCTCATTGACCTCGACCAACTGACCCGCATCCGGAGCCACCTGCAGCAGCAACGGATTCGACTTAAAATGGTATCAGCAGAGAGAGAGAGTAGGGGGGAGAGCCAGAGACAGACAGACAAACAGACAGGCAGACAGGCAGACAGACCAGAGCCGTAGCAACAAAGAACGTGGCCCCCTCCGAACCTACGTCCGGGCCCCTTACAATGCGGAAACTGGAATGCGGTAATATACAATATACAGGGTTCATATTATGTATACATAGGCCTACGCCCTAAAGTGTACATATATTTCAATAGCATTTTTTATGTGATGTATCAAAACAGTATCATAATGACTTCACGCCGTTCACGGTTATTTCTTTGCCACTTTTAGGGAAAGAGGCCCCCTCCGGTCGGAGGGTACGGAGGGCGGTCTGAGACAGAAAAAACAGGCAAAAAGCAAACACACAAACACACAGAAGAGTCAGAGAGAGGTATATGTATACGCAGAGACTGAGAGAGGGAGAGCGAGACAGAAAGACAGTGGCGTTCCGAACGGGGGGCAGAGGGGGCGAGTCGCCCCGGGCGGCACTTTTCTAGGGGCGACAAAATAGGGTAAAAGAAAAAGAAAAAGAGTGAATTTTGGATATAAAAAGGAAAAGTAGGAGAGAAAAAAGAAAAATATGGAAAGGAAGAAACCGTCACATTAGTCAAGTCAGCTTGGCTTCCGTTGATCGTTAGGGGCGACATCACATTCTCTACATTAAACACTAAACAGAATTGCAGTAAAGGGAGCAGAATCGCATAATCTAGCAAACAGAGTAACAGACTACATAGGCCTACTGGAAACTTTAAAGTATATTCTTGATTTTTGCCGCCCTTCATACTCATAATATATATATCTATATAATATACATATATATATATATATATCATATGTATAGGTATCTACACGAATTAATTACTTAGAAAAAATGTAATCACAAACTATCAATATCGCCACCACAGCATTTCTCCACTTAGTTTAGACCTCTTTTTAAAATTAATATTAAAATTTTTCTGGTTTTAACAGAAATTGACTGCATTATTATGTCGTTAATTTTGAAATGATCACTTATTGAAGTCTTTTTCTTTTAACATATCACAGTGAGTCAGCGACAGTCGAAAGTCATGCAATAAAATGTTTTTAATTATGTAATAAAATAAATTTCAGTAAGTTGAAAATGTATAGCTAAAACGGATAATTACAAAATAAATACAGTGAAAGGTGAAAAATACAGAAAGGCTAGGCCCCTATAAACTACACAAATAAAATTGAATAGCCTATGTAGTATGATCGTTATGCAATATCTTAGAGAAAATAGCATATAGAAAATTAAGTGTCCAAGGGCGGTATATTGGGCCCTCGCATTTCAGCTCCATACGCCACTGCAGAAAGAGACATATACAGAGATCAACTGAAAGAGGGAAGGAGGAGAAGGCATAAGCCGAACGGGTGAAGAGGATGTTGAGAGAATGGGAAGTGACTGTTGATGACCCATCAGTTTCCTATGATGTATCCTATGACCTACATTCTAAAAGACCTGACCTATATTTGAAGCAATATTAGTTCAGCTGACCAATGTTACTTTTGAGTTAAAACACAGAATAATTGATTGAGTTTATTTAGCGACTTTTTCAAAACCTTGTAAAGTTTTCCTGGTTCATAGTTGTCGAGGCTTTTCTGCCACTTGAGAGTGTAGTTACCAAAGGTCGTCATTTTAGACCAGATCTGCAGGAAGAGCCTCGGTAGGGGAACGGAAGAGCGTGAGGAAGAGGATGAAGGGGCGTGGATGTAGACGTGGTAGAGTTGGAGGTAGCCCCATCGAGGGCAACTCTCGCAGTTCAGGGGGTTATCGATCCAAATGCGAGGTCCAGAGGGTTTAATGGACGAGTCCATTCCAGACGTTGCCCTCTCCTTCGCCTCGTTCCCGTAATATGTCAGTTTAGCTGCAGAAGACCAGGATTAAAAGTGAACTAAAAAACTGAAATGTATAACTATCATAATATCATTCCTATATTATTTAAATGATATTAATGTTATTTATAAATCCTTTCTATAGACAAGTCCTGTGGTCTGTCCGCTGCGGTAGAGGAAGAGGAAGAGCAGGAAGAGGAGGAGGAGGAGCATGATGGAGGAGCATGAGGAGGAGGAGGAACATGAGGAGGAGGAGGAAGAGGAGGAGGAGGCTGTGGTTATCGTAGATAGAAAGGAATGATGGTAGATAGCTAGGCTTTCCTTGTCAAGATTTGCTTTTCTTAGTAAAGGAGTTACGTGAGAGTGCTTAAATACCATGGGGAATCTACCAGTAGAGAGTAACAGATCGATAATTTTGGTGATTGCAGATCAAAGAACGATTACTGCAATTCCCTCTTCCTTAACATTGAATCCACCCAACTAAAGTGTCTGCAACTTATCCGAAACTCACTAGCTGTCACCAGAACGCGTAAGCACACTCTTAAAACTGCAGAGTTTTCTGAGCTATGATTTTCTTAGTTGTCGTCATTAACTTTATCGAACTATAAAAAATCGCTATTGCAAGGGAAAATTTAGTTTACTCAGTAAACTTTAGCTGAAAGAGGTAACTTGTGTTTTGGTAATTCTGCTAAAAATGCACAGATGCTCAGCACACTGGAAATCAAATTGGGCTAACGTGTCCTAACACAGCGCGTGTCTGTATATCTTTTCCGAACACGTGTGCATTCTATGAAACTTTGCTGAAATAGCATCCGCAAATTGGTAGTGTAGGATTGGCGTATCAACTACGCCGCTAGTTCACTTAACCAGCATTTATCGGCAGCAGCAATATGCAGTCCTGGCTAATGGGCTTTGCTCCAATAATAGAGCCCTCGGCTATGCATCAGTTATCTGCTTCGGATTTGAACAGCATTGATTGGATGTTGAGCGCTCGTGAATAGGCTGGTGCCCTGCGCTTGGCCTTCGAGTGGCGCTTTAGAAGTTTAGAGATTACGATCAGAGGCGCCGCCAGGCTTAAAAATTGGACGCACACCCCTCCCGTCTCCTCCCATCCACACCCGTCCTCTGTCTGCTATATATATGAAGTTATTTATACATACTGTATGGTAAACCAAAATTACACGGTAAAATTGTCACGCATATATCGGTGCGATGCCTAATCATTGTGTGGATTTGATTTGGTGGGTGGACGCACGTGCGTCCAGTGCGTCACGCAATTATCAAGAAATAGGCTGCACGATTTATGAAATGATGATTATCCACACTTGGATTAACAACTATATTATTCTAGAAACAGTTCCTCTTTCGAAATTTATATATTGTGCATCCCGGCGTATTAACCGAATCAGCCTAACGTGGAAAATTCTAACACCGCAACATGAAAAATTAGTTTTGCTTGTTGTTGCTATCTGCTCAAAGTTTTACACATGCATGGAACAATGCGAATCACGTGTGAATAGGGTAGGCCTACATGTGATTCACACGCGTTTCACGCAGGATATTATTGTTGGAATTCATCGTTTAAATTCAGGATTTATTAGATTAAATCAGAGTTCCGTAATCTCCCATTATAAAAATCAGCCCGGATAGGATGTAGAGTACATATAGTTCTCAAGAGAGTCCTGCTTTAGCGCCACCTAGAGCCTAGAATGTGTATAACAAGTTAATTCTAACACCCCAACTTTATGCACACTGAAAAATTAGGGCAAAATCCTATTTCAGCAACCCCAGGCCCAAGATGCATTTCAAATTTAAATATTTGGACAGTCCCTTTGTTAAACAGTCGGCAATCATGTCTGTTGTTGCTTTCTGCTCAACACGTATATCTCCAAGAGCAATCCTGTCTCTGGGTGTTGGACAGCAATGTGCTAGGTCTTTGATCGATATCCAGAATTTCTTGCAGGGTCAATCGTATGTTTATTATCGTAGAAAATCTTCATTGGTTTTCCTGTAGGCCCTAAGCTAGCAGTCTGTCGGAGATATCGAACGGTGCTTTTCCCCGGTCGTAGGCCTATCTTTTGGAATTTGACTGGAACGTTTATAGGGCCCTAAGTGCCCGATGATTGTACTCTGTTATAATTACGCACAATCAATTGACAGTTCGTGTTAGACACGGCGCACTATATAGAAATTGATTATCACACTCTCGCCGAAAGCGTGGAATTTAAGTTAAGTAAGTAAGTAAGTATATTTATAAAACCGGTTGCTGACGATCCGCGGAAACATTAAAGTCATAAACAGAATTAATAAGAATAGGCCTACAGCATTCTTCCTATAAAAGATTTCCTCATATAATTGTCCACAAGGTTCAGGACCCTGTTATGAGAACTTGGTTGGATAGAAAAAGAATTGAGTTTTCTATAGGTGGCATATAGCAGCTTGTGAACTGATGAAAATAGACCATTATCAGCCTGTCGGCAGATCTGGTCTAAGATGGGACTGTCACCAGGGAGGTGCCATAGTCTGGTCAACACCCTAAGATGGGTTGAAGTTTATTTTTTATCCTGCTGCTGAGCAAACCCCACCATGCTTACAGCATGCGCGTTAGAGGCCTAGGCTACTGTGGTGCGCGAATCTACTCGAACAGGTCTGGGCCCTTAAAGATATGAGTTTTTCAAATGCGTAAGCATACAACGGCCGCCTGGCCTTACAACATATCCGGGTGATATACGTTTCAAAGCAAAGGTTTTCCGTGAACGTTACCTCTCATCTACTCTGGTAACCTTCTGTGCAAATACATTTCTCTAAAGTTTCAGCGCGTTAAGCTTGTTAAAGTAAAACAGGGCACCAGCGTAAACTGGATGAGGAAGTAGGGAACCTGCGTTTTCCATCCGGCCTTTTCTCTGGAGCACGTGCTGGAAGAATCGGGATTCACAAAATGTAAGTGCATGCATCTAAATAACTATTGACATTTGTGTTAACTTTATATAATTAGAACCTTCACCAGTTAAAAAACAATGTAACGCGCTATTTATTTAGAAATTTTGCGATCTGAATCATGTCCGACAGTAACTGTTGGACTAACGTGCAGTGCCTGCGTTAGAGGCGTGCCGCGTGTGACCGCATGGTTCGCACGGGTCCGCAACTTAAGGGGTCTGAAATGTCACAGAAAATTAACATGAACAAGACACCTTAATAATAATATTATAGTCTCGATTAAATCTTCTCTTTTGGCAATAAAATGAAAGTCAACTTTCTCTATATCCCAGAATTCTCGTGTATAGTTAAATTTGACTTGTACTTGGTAACAATCTACTAAAAGAGAGTGATTTGCAATGAAAAACAATTTGACGTGTCATGGGGCCCATACAGTATACTCTGTACGGAGCCCGAAATACCCTAAGGCCGGCACAGCTAACGTGCCTCGGCCAATATTCTGCATAGTAGGCTTCTAATCGAAATTGCCTCGAAAAGTTAGATTTTTGCAAATTATTTCGTTTTAAGTTAAAGAGTCGATTTCGGGCTAAATTGCATAATTGAAATTCTCAGTTGCAAACTTGATTCAGTGACATGAGACTTTGAGTCAGACTGTACTTTTTGGAGGGGGCTTTTGTCCGGGGGGGCTTTTGTCCGGGGGGCTTTTGTCCGGGGGGGTTAATGTCCTACACTCATAATTTGTTGACTTGATTGCGTGACTGGAAGCCAGCGATTCGAAACAAAACTTGTGACTCTCTCTAGTGGTATGCTTACACCTTTGATATGGTGTCTAGAGTTAACCCTCGGGCTACCAAGGGGGGGAGGGTGGTTACCACCCCCCTACGTTTTTCTGCAAAAATTTTTGTTAGCACATGGAATATAATTTTGACATTTTAGGTAGCTGTAGGGGGTCCATTTACACACATTTTGAGGTAAAAGTCGTGATGATATCCCACGCCATAAAAAAGTTACACCCGATATAGCCTAGGTACCACTTTTGGAATGAGGAATTTCTCTAGTCAGCTGTTAGCTGTTGTCGACTATAAAGGTATTCATTATTCTTTCTGGAAGAGAAACAACTATGCCATTCTTTAGAGGGAATGTAGGGCTATATTTACTTGCTTAGTTGTTTGTCTTTTGATAACCGGAAGTTATCATAATGAATAATAATACGCTTTATCAGTGTGAAAATCACTGATGCAACATCACAACGTAAACCGATATGGTTGGGTATGGGGAAGGGCTATAAACAGTTGAAGCAGAATGCTAACAGAGTAAAGCAGTGCTGTGAAGTGTTCAAGAAGCCGGTTTACAGGAAGCATTCGCACAAAACAATGGAAGTAACTTGCAATAACTGCAAGGACCACTGACGTATTTGACTGCCGGGAAAAATTACATAATTTCTTGTTTCATGTTGAAATAGCTGTATGCCTTTAGATTTTTTTGCCTGTAACTAAAACAGACTTTGGAATAGTTTGTATTGTTGAAAATTAAGCCTCATTATATTTAGAATATTCTTGGATACATAGTTCATTTTCAAAACCCACATCATTTATATTCTTTTATCCAAAAAGTACAAATTGTGTGGGATAATATCAGATATCGTTAAATGGACCGGTGCCTTTGTTAAAAACTATATAATTTCGAGATGCATTCATATATTTTACAACTAAATATACCATTCTTTTCAGAAATGAATGCTGAATCAAACGCTGTATTACATGATATGATATTTGAAACCAAACACGAAATTCCGGGGGGGTGGTAACCACCCCCCTTGGTAGCCGATGTCGCAAAAAAACCTTGGTAGCCTGAGGGTTAAGGATCATTCTCTGCTTATTTTCCAATGCATTTATTTTCTGTGTGTGTAATAACGCTTTTAACTTAAACAAATAAATGAAATATTATTAAATTGACAGATTGATCGAGATTTTGCACCCGACTTCAGCTAACACGTTTAGCAAACATTGACCACTGTGGCCATAAAACTCTGGCCGAGGATGCAGTACCTTAAAAGGATGGCACAAGTGACAACCTGATGACTCCTTGCATGTCTCTGGTAGGTATATCCATTTTAACAGTATTTTTTATTAAAGTACTGTGTGATGATAATGACGACGACAATAAACATAACTGTGAAACACAGACAGCTGCATTCATGTGATTGATCGTCTAATTATTGGTTCTTTAATGGAATGAGTACATTATGGTTTCGGGTAACACTATGTCAGGGCCTACTATGTAGGGGGGGGGAGGAAGCAGACTTCTTCCAATGTGTGCCAGGGGGGAAAAGTTTCCCCCCTAATGAAATGGATGTTGCTGTTCGATTGACGATTGTAGGACATTATCCCCTCTGGACATAATTCCCCCAACATTATCCCCCCGGACAGAATCCCCCCGGAGTAGGACATAATCCCCCAGGCTAGGATATAATCACCTATATTTTGATATATATATATATATATATATATATATATATATATATATATCATGACACGTGGTTAGGGCGAAAAGGACTAAGCCATTGCTAATCACCTCAACTTCAGCCAGAATATATTTTCAGTTTGTTTAATAAGAAGAATATATTTGCAGTTTGTTTAATCCTGACATTAACAAGCCTTAAGTTAAGAACTAGGTAACATTAACAAGTCTTAGGCCCTAGCTAACTTTGTACCTAAGTGACAGAATGAGACTAACAAGTCTTAATTTTACACCTGAATGACACTAACAAGTCTTTAGTCTATATAGATACCTTTACGACATTAACAATTTAACAACCTGATACTAGGAAAAAACAGGGCAATTATGGTTTATCAACTAAATGTAGAAATAGGATAATTGCAGAGATGGGATTCTGTCCGGGGGATCATGTCCTACAGAAAATGGGGGATTTTGTCCGGAAGGATAATGTCCGGGGGATAATGTCCATTCAAATCGATTGACAGTACTGAGTCAACTGTCGACTGTAATCGAGTCTCTAGACTAAAGTTAACGTATTATGATATTATGTCATATTGTTGTTAATGCTTGTCTACAAGTTCATAATAAGTTGATATAAAATTTCTGTTATAATAATAATAATAATAGTAATTATATTCTTTATTATTTCAAAACGACAAACGCAGTAAGATTACATTGAAACATGAAAGTACAATCAATCAACATATTAATTAACACACGGTTTGGCAGCCATGCAAGGCGCCGCCCTAGAGGGGGGCTACGGGAGTTGAACTTCGTACCTTTTGCTCTCCTGGCCATGAGTGTTACCACTACTCTATCCTCCCTTCCACGTCAGAAGATGTTATTATTTTTTTCTTCTTGAAGCATTACCGGAAGTGAGATCTATAAATTGAAGAAAAGCGTTCATAATCCTGTTGATTAAAAAAATCTAGTTGGTCAATGCTACAATAATATTGCTGTGTAGTGCAGTGAAAATGGGATTATCAGGTCTTGAAATATTCTTGCAAAATAACTGTCAGCTGGATAACACTGTAACAGGCTTAACCGCTGCATTACACCAGAAATATGCATTCATAATGCAATCTTTAAAACCCCAATATTTGGGATATTTGCTGAACAGTGTTCCATATTTTGGAATTTTTGTCCCATATTTATTACAGCCTGTCCCATAATATTTTTACAGTGCACTGGGAGCAATGCAGAAATTAATTCAACAGTTTAGTTGAACTAAAATGTTTAGTTTTCCAAAACCAGTTTTCTTTCTTAAAAGATGCTCTTAAACTCACCTATATATGGCAATGTAGAAATTTTTACAGTGCACTGTGAGCCCAGCAGAAATTAATTCAACAGTTCATTCAGTGGCTTCTATCCCCCCTAAACAACCGGGCTCAATCCCTCTCCTTCCCCCTCTTTCACAGAACACCCTGTAAGCTGGAAGCAAGTCCCCTTACTGTAAAGTGTAAAGCCCTTCCATACCTCGCCTTCCCTTCCTCCCCTGCCCCTCCCCACCCCAAACCTCACCCCTTCTCCCCTCTCCCTTTACCACTGCTGGTCCGGGGTCCTCCCAGAACATTTTTTTTGATTTCTACACTGCCGTAGGTGAGTTTTAGCTCATTTTTGGAGAAAGAAAACTGGTTTTGGAAAACCATACATTTTAGTTCAACTAACTGTTGAATTAATTTCTGTAGGGCTCCCCGTGCACTGTAAAAATGTTATGGGACAGGCTGTAATATATAGGGGACAAAATTTCCAAAATATGGGACACATGTTAAAATACTGGGCAATATGAGACACTGCTTAGCAAATAATTATATGGGTTTCTTAAAGACTGCATTATGAATGCATATTTCTGGTATAATGCAGTGAAAAAGGCTCCATCCCTGCCTATTGCAGTGTTATCCAGCCGACAATTATTTTGCAGGAATATTTCAAAACCTGATAATCCCATTTTCACTGCACTACACGACAATAGTTGTAGCATAGACCAACTAGTTTTTCTTAATCAACAGGATTATGAACGCTTTTTTCAATTTTTTAGACATTTTTTGCATCCTACATCAACAGTAAAATAGCAGAACATAATGGTCAATAGCTAAAGAAAAACAAGTAATGATGATACACTATAACACTGCTTAGACACTGTAAACTTAGCATAGGCTTAATTTATGGGAGGTTCAAGCGGTACCCATAACCCACTTTTTGGACTGGGGGACCGTACCCCACTATTTAAATAATGCCAATCAATATTTTATTATCACTGGAATTAAAAGATGGCTTGTTTTACTGACACAAAAATTAATGAGAATACTGGCAGAGTAATATGTCCTAAATGGTCTCTCGATGCAAAAAGCGAAAGTGGAGAAGAAATTGGTAACCCCACTTTTTAGACCAAAGTTATGCTCCTGAACCTAAGCAAATATTGCATGGCTCATAATACTGATACAACAATCTATAACACTGAGTCAGTACTGTCAGTGGAACAGAAACATCCATTTAACTGGGGGGAGGGCTTTCCCTCTGACACAAATTGGAAGCAGTCTGCTCCTTCCCCCCCCACCCCCTACGTAGTAGGCCCTGCAGAGAACTGTGAGCAAAGACTCTGTAACTTGTAGGGAGTGTGATAAAAATTGAAAAGAAATACTCACCCCCTGTTTTTCACTGGGCTCAGCTTGCGCCCGCCCTGTATATGGATAGAAGCCCCTGAGTTCATTTGAACTAAAATGTTTTCCAAAATCAGTTTTTTTCTCAAAAAATGTGCTAAAACTCACCTATGGCAACATAGAAATCCAATTTTTTTCGGAGGGAGGACCCCGGACCCCAACTTCAAGGGGAAGGGAGGGAAGGGAATGGTAGAGGATGGGGAAGGAGAGGGGGATAAGGGGTGGGGAAGGAAGAGGAGAGGAAAAGGGAGGGGAAGGGGAAAAGGGGTAGAAGAAAAGGAGGGGAAGAGGGGGGATAAGGGAGAGGGAAGAGGAGGGGTTTAGGGGAGAATGGGTGGGACGGAAGGGGAGGTAGGGAAGAGGAGGTAGGGAAAGGAGCTTACCGTAGGGGGATTGCTTCCAGCTTACAGGGGGGATAGTAGGCCTTGCACTATGTTCGAGCATGCTATACTAACTTAATTTTGTACCAATGCACACCATGGTACACGTCAGTACAGATTTGGTGGACCGTGGCGCCCTGGTAGTTTAGTGGTAGGATGTCAGCCCTGTTGGGGCTGAAATCCAAAAGGTTGACAGTTCAAATCCTACTCTGGGCACCATGGCAACCAATAGCCTTAAAGCCCTATCAAGGTTTGAAACGAGAACAGCACAGGCATGGTATCATCGCTAGTACTCATAATTTTTGTCATAATATTTGCTCATTATGTTTTTAGACACGTTATGACCATTGCCTTAAGTCTTCTGCCTTCCTTGTTGCACAAGACATCCAGCGGCAAAGGCAAGAGGCGTTCATTGTGGAAGCCGTTTGTATCCGAGTCCATGAACTACTTTACCTCACTGATGTCCAGAAGGTTTTTATTATTTACTGCTACTTTCTGATTTTATTATTTTTAAAAATGTTGTGTATTTGTAATTTTAGTGTCGATGTTAAGAAGTTGACAACTCCATTACTGGTTTTCATCACTGCATTTACCATGTAGACCCACACTGGCCTATTTGTAGGGTGCTGGACTCTCAACGAGTCAACCCCAAGATCACGAGTTCAATTTATTTATTTACTTACTTATTTATATTTTTTATTCTGTTTTACAATCATAGCCCATCTCTCTCCTCTACAATGAGGAGGGGGGATAGAGTAGTGGTAACACTCATGGCCAGGAGAGCATAAGGTACGCGGTTCGACTCCCGTAGCCCCCCTCTAGGGCGGCGCCTTGCATGGCTGCCGAAACCGTGTGTTAATTACTTAAGATCTTGATTGTACTTTCATGTTTCAATGTAATCTTACTGCGTTTGTCAGTTTGAAATAATAAAGAATATAATTATTATTTTTATTATTATCTGCTATCAGACAAGTACTGCTGGGAGTGCGTCAAGCGTAACCACGCAGGTGGGGGCATAAAAAAGTACATGTGCATACAGGGAGAGAAGAGGGGTTCAATTTTTTCTGGATTTCTGCATACATACTTCTGGCCTTTGATTGTGGATCAGCTTCCTTCTTCGGTCTGGGCTGCCCTACTATCCGGTAGTCCCTTCTCAGCTTTTCTTTGTCCTAAAACTTGCCTTTATTCCAGAGGACTTCCACACTGGGAGTGCCTGTGATTGGTGAGCACTGGATAGAGGCGCTTCATTGTGGAATCCGCTTTCTCCTGCGGTGCGGGCTGCACTAACTGGTGGTCCTGCCACAGCTTTTCTTTGTTCTAAAAGTTTCTTTTATTCCAGAGGATTTTCGCACTGGGAGCGCCTCTGATTGGTGGGCACTGGGTAGAGGCGCTTTTTAAGCTTTGAAATACAAAACAGTACAATCAGTGCTTCTAGCTAATATCCCATTGTGCGTTTCCTTTGGTGTAATAAAGAATGTACTTACTTGCTGCCTGCTCTGGGTGTTGTGAATTTGAAAGCATGCACTTTTCTTTATTTCTTGTTGAACTGATTGTTTTCGTTTGAACACTGTTTATTTCTATGAATGCAATGTATTAATTTTTGTTTTTCTTACATTTATTTTAACAGCCTGGTTTAAGTATGTCTCAGTACATCAAGGAGAAGGCTGATAACCAGACGAGGACAATTTCACCTACCACCACGGGATGAAGTCGGGCGTGTAAAAAAATGAAGATCGTCTGAGTTACCATCAGCAGCCACCTGAGAGCCACCTCCCACGTTGATGAAATTCTTGAAGCCTGTGCTAGTTCCCTCTATGCGTTGCACGTCCTGAAGCGATACATTTGGTTGCGGAGGCCACCATGGTTGGCCGACTCCTATACGCAGTATCGGCCTGGTGGGGCTTTGCTGCAGCCCCCGAGCGTCGGCTATTAGAACGATTCCTGGGATACCTGCCAGAAGGTTCACCAACTGTTACGGAGCGGGTCAAGCGGGCAGTTGGAGGCCTGCTCCAGGCAGTGGTCTGGAATGACTCTCATGTTATTCGCAGTTTTTTCCACCTATAGCCAACCGTCGCCAAGGCTTGAGACCCCGCGTCCACCCATTCGAACTTCCACCCAAAGACGATACGAACTATATACCGAGAGTTCTATATAATGCAGTTTATTTAGCCCCAATAGCTAAACTTTGTCAAGAACTAGTACATTATTTTAATTTTACTTTTTATTTTTCTTCTCCAGCATATTCATCTGTTCTTAGTTGCAGTGTGCCAACCAGTTTTACTCAATAAATGCATGTACTATATAATCTGGAGCAGAAGGGGTTATGGCTGCAAACCCATGTAGTTGCATTCATCCAGAACCCGAGCAATCTCGATAAGGGTTCTGTTTCTATGCCGTGATTTCTCTGGATATTTATTTTGGAGTGTCCAATGCGATGACTGCAGACATGCTTGAAGACTTTCTTTGTGTTTGATGTCAAATTTCCTGACGCTGCAAAGTCAACTTTGCTAATCCTGCAGAGGGTGGTGTATGGACAAAAGCGGAACAAACTAGAACAAAAGTGCTGCAGTTGTTGGCCGATTTACATTGTATCTCTTAATTTAAACATTATTTATTATTAAGAACTATTAAAATGAAATAATCGTTTATTTACTTAAGAAATTTTGTGTGCATGCTCTAGACGTTGGAAGTGTATTGAAGTTACATTAATTTGTTATGTTAAAGTGTTGGAAAATTCATGGAATTTTTAGTCTGGGACATTTGTAGTTTTTGGCAACTTTACGCACTTCAGTCATGTCTCGTGTTTCCTGCACAAGTATGAACACTTATGTTTTGGCATAATAAAGTTTAAACTTGTTAGTTCAATATAATGCAATCCTTACAATATTACTGTTCCATGAAACAATATTTTTAGCCTGGATAATCATCGTAAGAAAGTTCATTGCAGCAATTGAGGTCCCATATTAAAGTATTAAGTTAAATAAAAAATAAAGTGCTAGTTTGTTTTAGCAACATAAAGCCTTTTTTCAGTTGAAAAACCGATTCTTGGCCAAACTTGAAATTTTTTTCAACTCTGGTTTCATTTCGTTCAAAAACTGGCAACCCTGTCTTAATGTGGGATAATTTTTACATTTTACAGTTCTATTTGACATCACATATGAACTCTCACCTAACGTTAAATGTTTTCACGTTATGCAATTTTTCACATGACAGGTTTTCATGTGCCATTCATGATAACATTCTGATCTAGGTATAAGTAGCAAGCTTCATCAAATATTAAAACTGACGTCGTTGGCTCTGGTCTCCGATCCGCAGCAATGAGGATGGTCGTGATGATGATGATGATGATGATGATGATGATGATGATGATGATGATGATGATTCATCAAATATGAATAACTTTAACTGTAGAAACCTATGAGTAGGTCTCTAAAGAGGCGCTATATAAATTTCGAGAATGAATGAATTATTGAACTATGTGAAGAAAGCTGCCACTTCTGAAACGATGCCGATCTAACAATATAGGCGAGCTACATAAACTATGAACAAGTTAATCCAGCTATACAGGCACATATGCGTCTCGTTAGTTCAAAGTAGTGTTCACTATCCCATATTTGCCCGTAGTTCGCATAATGAATATTTACACAGGCAGCCAAAGTTGCCACTACAGAGATTTAACAAGATTCCGCTATGCATCATTGACAGGCCCAGTTCGCATAATGAATATTTACACAGGCAGCCAAAGTTGCAGCTACAGAGATTTAACAAGATTCCGCTATACATCATTGACAGGCCCAGTTCGCATAATGAATATTTACACAGGCAGCCAAAGTTGCAGCTACAAAGATCAAACAAGATTCCGCTATACATCATTGACAGGCCCAGTTCGCATAATGAATATTTACACAGGCAGTCAAAGTTGCAGCTACAAAGATCAAACAAGATTCCGCTATACATCATTGACAGGCCCAGTTCGCATAATGAATATTTAATTATGCGGCCAAAGTTGTAGCTACAGCGCGCAGACCAGGTCTGACAGTCGCGCTAAGTTGGTTGAACTGAGCATTATGATCATCAACGTACGTGTGCGTATTCGCCGCTCGGAAGCATTGACTTGAAATAAGCGAACTATCGCAGCCGCTGTCTGTATGCGCCAACCTATATAAGGCAATTTCTATAGGTGAACCACAGGCGTGCTAATTCAAATCACCAGCAGCATTCAAAGAAGAATAGGCTTCGTATTTTACGGCAAATTACCTACATTCGGATAACCATGAAGATTTACGTGGAACAGATCAAGGCTTAGGAAGCTAATTTTTACCTATGAATTTTAGTTCTTTTGTCCGCGGATTCGGCTGACATAACTTGGCAAATTTAAGAGTGGTGCACCATTGTATCACTCCCATCCTGAAATCACTTCATTGGCTCAAATCCCAGAGCGAATCTTGAAAGTTCTATCACAAACCGACAACTCCCTGCAGTACTCGCAGATCGCAGCCCAAATATCTTCGCGAACTCTTCATCATACAGCCAACCGTTCTACTCGATCATCTTTCTATCTCAGTCTATCTCGACCCCTGAAACTATTCATCTCAAGTTCTCCTACCTCAGAGCTTTTCAAACTGTGGTCCGCGGACCAGGAGGGTACGCGAAGGATGTGGCGGGGGTCCGCGAGAGCGTACTGAAAATATTCATTAATGATTAACACTGCAATGTTTTAGCATTAACAGCCTCTGTTTTCAAATTCAAAGGCCTATTTATTATTATCAGTAAAGCAGTTTCATATAGCGCCCCTTCCAGATTGCTTACTCAGGAGCACTCCCAGCCCAACCACAGTCGAACAACACCGTTTTGAGGACAGCAGGAAACAACTAAAATGACCAATCGGTAGTTGACGGAGCTTGGTCGGGAGCCCATTCCAGATCATAGGGGCAGCCACAGAGACAGCACGGCGCTCCCGTATGGCTGTCCATGCGCAGGGAGCAATAAGTTTAGCTAGCGCAGCTGAGCGGAGAGAAGAGCTCCGGCAGGTATGAATGGGCCAATCCCTAAAAGCACCGCCGGATCAAGGCAGAGATTCGGTAAGTGATGCGCTGTGGGTAGAGGATCCAGTGGAGGACATCCCTTATATACGCAGACACCATGCCGAAATTGGGGATGCGGCCTACAAGACGGGCAGAAGAACGCAGGATTCCATTGTAACAGAGTATGGATAAACTTTTTGAAAAGTAAGAAAACAGTGCTTATCCACAATAGCACTAAGAATTGACAGTTTGTGCAGAGCACTGACATTAGGCTATCGGGTTTTGGTATTGATTTCTTTAAAATGACTGTGTTCCATAAATATTGAAGGACGTTAATAACAATTTATTCAGTATTTATATTATAATAATCCTCAGCGTCATGAGCAAACTTGTATTGTGGAAATGGTCTGCCTGTTATTTTGATTAAATTTTAAGTGAAATTTTACTTTTTAAATTCTTGGGTCCACGAGCTATGGTTATAAAAATAGGGGTCCCTGGTCCAAAAAAGTTTGAAAACCTCTGTCCTACCGAGTCATATCCTGAAGTTACCTGAACTGTACCACGTCTCGGGAGCGATCTTCCCCCTGAATTCCGCAGGGGTTCTGTTCCTCCATCATCACTGCCAACCAACCTCCTTATCTACCTCACGCTCTTCTATCTATCACCCCTCGGGCTTTCAGCTCAAAACTGAAGTCTCACCTCTTCAAAAATTTATACCCGGACTCACCTGATCCTTCGCCTTCCAATTCTCGACCTAAACGACACCCGCCTTAGCCTCTACTCTACCTCTTCTCACCCTTTGGCAACCGGACTCGGACCTTCTTTTGGCTATCCTTTCTACAGCCACTCTGACTCGACGCAGCGCTAGTGAATAAGCTGGTGCCCTGCACTTAGCTTTTGAGTGGTGCTAGAGAAATTTGAAGTCTGCGATTACGATTACAATTAGGAGGAGAAGGAATCAAGAAGGAGAGGTAGGAAGAGGAGTAGGAGGAAGAGAAGTAGTAGGAAAAGGATGAGGAGCAGAAGGAAGAGAAGAACGAGGACTAATAGGAGAACGAGGAGGAAAAGAAGGAGGTGGAGGAGGAAGAGAAGAAGGTGGAATAATGCGAGGAGGAAGAGAATTAGTAATAGGAGGATGAAGAGAAGAAGGAGGAAGAGACGAAAGAGGGGAGGAGGATGAAGATAGGAAGAGTTACAAAAAGGAGATCAAAATGTCGATAATGAATGATTTACTCACAACTGACGAAGGAAAACTGAAGGCTGCTGCTGCAGAGAAGGAAGAGAAACTTCAGATACATCTTCTGATCCATATGTCTTCACCGGCTGATGCAACTGAATTAAAAGAATGAGCGGAAGACAAAGAGATCTTGCTTTCCGCAATAATTCAGACCGTATTGAATGATCGTCCAATATACATGTATTTATATCCTAGATGTTTGTTCGCTTTCATCAAGTCCTTTGCACTGGCTGACGTATACCAACCTACTACCATTATCCATGCATTCGTCTGTTGCCTCACTGATTATAGCAATTCTTTACCGGTTGGCCTTCCGATAGTCCGTCCTTCTGCCCTTCAATCGGTACTCAACGCAGCTGCTCGCCTCATTGCTCATTGTTTTCTATTCTCGTCACTTACATGACTGATGTCTTGCATTGGCTTCCTGTCTCCTCTCGTATCCACTTTAGGATAATAACTCTACTCTCTAAAGCGCCACAGGGCTTAGCCCCAGCCTACCGTTGTGACCTAATACGCAAACCTCTCTCTGCTTCTTCTCATCGACCCTTACGTTCTCTGAATCGGCTTGATCTGTTTGTTCCCCAGGTCAGGTCTGCCCTGGCGCAGTCTCGCTCTATAGCTGTCGTGGGTCCATCATCTGTCTGTCTGTCTGTCTGTCTGTCTGTCTGTCTGTCTGTCTGTGTCTCTCTTGGTCTTGCAAAAGACCAAGACGTCTTGCAAAACCAAGACCAAGACTTTGAACCTCAAGACCAAGACCAAGACCTTGAACCTCAAGACCAAGACCAAGACTTTTGGTCTCAAGACCAAGACCAAGACTTTTAAAAACGAACTCGAGTGTCCGCTCGTATCCACCTCAAGATAATAACACTAATCTAAAAGCAACAGGACTTAGCTGCAGCCTACCTTTGTGACCTGATGCGCAAACCTCTCTCTGCTTCTTCTCATCGACCCCTACTTTCTCTGAATCGGCGCTTGATCTGTGAGGTCTGCTGTAGCTCAGTCTCGCTCTTTCGCCGTCGTGGTTCCATCCCTATAGAACTCCCTTCCTTTGGTACTGCGTGGGACCCTACTTACTAGGTTCTCTCTCTCTCTCTCTCTCTCTCTCTCTCTCTCTCTCTCTCTCTCTCTCTCTCTCTCTCTCTCTCTCTCTCTCTCTCTCTCTCTCTCTGTTTCTGTCTCTTTCTCTGTCTGTCTGTTTGTTTGTCTGTCTGTCTCTCTCTCTGATGTTCATCGTTTAAAGTCTTTTCTGTTTCCCGGTAGGCAGTCTTGTTGTCAAGACCTAAAACCTCGAGACCAAGATCAAGACTCTGAACCTCAAGACCAAGACCAAGATCAAGACTTTGAACCTCAAGACCAAGACCAAGACCTTGAACTTCAAGACCAAGACCAAGACTTTTGGTCTCAAGACCAAGACCAAGACCAAGACTTTTAAAACGAACTCGAGTGCACTCGAGACCAAGACCTTGGTCTCGAGGACAACTAGACTGCCGCTAGGTCACACGCTGAGAGCGCCTCTGAATAGTTCACACTGTGAGAGGCGCTTTACAAATTCCCAGATACCATACCATACTAACAGGTTGTGCGGAATATTCTTCCTTCCGTCCGTCTCTCCCTCTCTCCCTCTGTCTCTCCCTCTGTCTCTCCCTCTGTCTCTCTGTCTCTGTCTCTGTCTCTGTCTGTCTGTCTGTCTGTCTGTCTGTCTGTCTGTCTCTGTCTCTGTCTCTCTCGAGTTCAGCCATTGTCTTTTGCATAAATTTGTCTCATGATACGAAAGCACAGCGAATTCTTCTGCAACCTTTACAAACATTAGTCACTGTCACGATCGGGTTTGAAAACGCATTTTCTCCTCATTGTATGCTAATACTCATCCACAGCTAGAAAAAAACGGCTCTGACTGACTGACGCAAGGACAGTCCTTGCGTCAGTCAGTCAGAGCCGTTTTTTTCTGCGTGCAAATCAATCACTTTCTATTTCACTAGTTGTTTAAACCCGTTTTATTAACGGAGAATCGGGCGATAACAATGAAAGCAAGTCTTCGGCACGCGAGCCCTAAGTAAATTGCCCCGTTTAAACCCGTTATGTTCTTTCGTTTCCGCCTGTTAGCCACCTAAGTAAATTAGTTTAAGCCATTTTCAAGCTGTTAGATTAAAACAGCAGTTTACGGTATATTTAATTCTACGTTGGATTAAGGGTGAAACGAACGTCCGTTGGAATCTCGCCCCTTGTAAACAGTGACTAACAGAGAATCGGGCGATTAAAATGAAAGCAACTTTTCGGCATGCGCAGCCAAAAAAATTGGCCCGTTTAAACCGTTAAGGTCATTCGTTTCAGCCTGTTCGCCACCTAATTAAATTATTTTAAGCCCGTTTTAAGCCGTTAGTTTAAATTAAAAAGCAACCGTTTACGGTATGTTTCGATTTACGTTGAATTAAGTGTTAATCGAACGTCCGTTGGAATGTCGCCATTTGTGAACAGTGACGTCATTGGTCGTGAATATTCATTAGTTAGAAGCGGCCAATGAGAGGAGATTAAAAATAATTCACTTCACGAGTGACTTCATGACACTTCTGCTCGTTTATATTATTAATAAGGGTTCCGGAGTGCTTCACCGAAGTATGTCTTTCACACTTTTTGCATCTGATAACAGACTTGAGTTTCATCGACAGACAGCGCCTCAGCAAAAAGTCTTTTGCTCAGGCGCTGTTTCTGCCTGGGAAAGACGCCGCTGGCTAAAGGGTTAGGCGACTGCTCGCCTGGCAGACGGTCGATCACAACCTTTCATATCAGCTGTTTTTTACGGATGACTGCATGCCTGGGGCCACGGGTGGTAGAGGATCCCCTACCACCAGTCGAGCGTGGTGCCAGTCGAGCGCGACGTCGTTCACATTAATTTTCAATGCCCACAGGATTCACTCGAATTACTCCGAAGAAGTCAATAACACTGTGACAAATCATAAAAAACGCATTCATTTACTGCAAAAAAGGACAAAATGTGACTTCAAATGGCCTGTTTCGGCACAAAACGCCGCCTCGTATAACCTGGGCGGGGATATTCGTTTGTTAAAGATAGGCCTACGTCGGTTGCACTAAAACCCTTATGCTTTCAGCATTGGTGTTTCAAAACTGGTGTCACTGTTTGAGTCCAATCTACTCGATTGTTGCTATACCAACTGGTGTTAAACGATGTCGTATGCCAAGTCAAGGGCTATAGTATTTACATTCTGTCCAAGTTTTTCTCTTTTAATGGCTGTAATCTGTAGCTCTTTTAGCTTGTACAAACGTTATGAAGATAAGACAGCATTGGCACTTTCAGACGTTATCTAACATTTCTCTTAAATTAGATATCACATTTGACCCTTATGCTGACACGTGCCTCAATTGTTGGCACTGATTGAGCATACATCAGGGAACTCGGTGTTCCAGTCTGGAGTCTGCTGGGTCGGCGATCGTTGCGCTCTGCGATCCATGGATATATGCAGGTGCCACGCTGTCGCACTTCAACTAGAGCATCGTGCCTTCTCGTATGTTGGACCGTCCTCCTGCAACGGTCTGCAACTGCAGTTACGTATCTACTAGTAAGGGAATAAAAGGAAGCTGGTGGTTATCAATAGACGACCATGGAAAGAAATTTGGTCATTTCAATTGTTATCCTTGACTCTGTGCAGCATACATTTGCTAACTGTTTTAAAAAGCACATGTTTAGATCTCTTAGATAGTCATAAGTAGATATTGTTAGTTAACAAATGCGCTGTGTTAAGTGTTTTCATGCATAACATGCATGCATCACCTAATTATTAAGTCTTCAGACGTATTACTTCTCTTGGCCATCCCAAGCTCGATTACTATAATTCCAGTGTCCTCAACTTTGAATCCAAAACATTTTAGCTTCCGAGCTGTCGCCAAAACACCTAGGTACCACCATGATCATCACTCCCTTCGCTAAAACACACCAATAGCTGAACAATTTTTGAGCGCATCCATTCCAAAGTTTTATATCTCGAACCTAGCTGTCTTAAACTCCCACAAACTCTTCACTATGCATCAAGCAACCCTGCTTTACCCTATCATACTCCTACTTCACTCTTTCCCGTCTTCTTGTATGAAGTTTTCCAACCGATTAAATACCTCGCCCGCACAACGATATCCCTCATGAATTTGTAAACCTGCCACAAACTCCTCTATCTGTGTCGTCCCATTCCGCTGATCCATCCACTCCTCCGATCTCTGAATGAAATTCCTCCGCCTTCTGCTCTCCCTGGTCTTCCTGCAAACAGATTTCGTTTTACACTTGTTGTGTGTTTTTCATGAAGTGACCGTCGAACTGTTTAACAGTCGCTCAACTTCCTCTGAAATCCAATGAAAAAAACTGACACCATGAAAAATAATCTAAACCATAACAAAGTAAAATTTCTCCCATTTCCAATGGATCGTGATTTCGATTTCACTCGAAGCGACCCTCGACTGATGTCTTTATGTGATAAAGGCGTTAGGCTATAGAAGTCACTGAATTGGATCAGACAGACTGATGAGTGTTTGCATTCCATATCCTGTATCACTAAAGACGGTCTCTACTTTTCTTCGTTGTTTTCCTTTGTTTGTTTGGCATCATACGCCAATGGACAGACACGAAATAATCTTATTTGAACATTGAAAACGACAGTAATTGATTTTTAGGTGCAAATTTCATAATGAAGGTTATAGTTTTATATCAATTACGAAATTGATGAGCTTTGTGTGCAATGGTGCATTGAAGCTCAAGGTTCAACGTTAAACTCTCCAGTAGAGTTCAGTCATGCGTGACTTTACTAAACACACAACGGCACGACCTTTGAAGTTCTTTGGGATCAGTGTGATTCTCGTTAACGTTAACGATAACGAAAATGTTCGTTAACGAACAAAAAATGATTTCGTTAACGATAACTATAACTATAACTAAAAAATATCATTAACTATAACTATAACTATAACGAAAATAACACTAACGAAAATTCATTGCTATTTTCGTTAATACGATTTTAAAAAAGTGCAATATCAACTAACGTGAGAACTGAGAACGTGAAAATACAGCCGTTAACGAAAGCAAAATGATTCCTATGTTCGCCTTGGATGTCGGTGAATATGGAGCGCTGTGTATTCATGAAGCTGAATGGACCCATTCGTCAAAGCTCTAAGCAAATTATTGTGTAACGCGTCTTCATAATTCAGTGTGATTTTCATTAACGATAACGGTAACGAAAATGTTTTCGTTAACGAAAGCAAAATGATTTCGTTAACGATAACTATAACTGTAACTAAAAAATAATATTAACTATAACTGTAACTATAACTAAAATGAAAAACCATTAACTATAACTGTAACTGTAACTAAAATAAAATCTGTAAGGAGAATCACACTGTTTGGGATCTAGAGCAGTGAAGCGGCGTCGTCACGATTGATTGGTTTATACTTAGCGACAACAAAACTAAAAAGAGGCGGTCCCATTCAGCGACCGGTTATAATTAATCCATAGTATTACAGAGCGCAGTCAATAATATTAGAAGCTACGCTTGATGAATGTATCAGATTTCTTAATTAGCCCTAAAGCACTGTGTCTTCCAATCTGGATAAAGTCGTTCATGCATAACCTGCCTGTCTAGCTGCCTCGCTCAAGTAACACCTGGGTAACAGATGGTTGCATCTATCTGATGAAAAATGCATGACCAATCGGAATGATTTATCAGTTGATTGTTCGTTTTAATTATCTGTTTTAACTCTTCCGAGACGTTAGCTGTTTAAAGTCAGTTGTCTCTTTAGTGATACCTTTCTTAAGGATGATGACTGAAGATTGAGGATGATTTATTAGTGCTGTCGAAGATTTACTGTTGGAAGGTTATAGGCCTAAACCAATATATTTTCACACGATTTATAAGGAGGCATATTTTTCAGCATTGTTTATTTCTGCTGGGATGATGAAAGTAGAAAATGAACTGTTTATGATTTGGACCAATAACCTGGATTGTGGCTTTTGTTATATGTGAGGGCTTGTATCGTCCATCCAACAACTGTAAGTTGTTCTTGACTAATTCGCAATATCAGTTACTTTCTGTCTGGTGTTAGACAAGAGTTCAAAAGAAGAACTGCATGAGTCCTTTAGGAATGTTTTAAATATTCTTCGGTTTCATTAATTTTAGAAGTCAACGTGGAACCAATAATGTAATAACTGAATTTATTAGCAATTTCTAGTCTATCGGAGATGTCCATTCAAGAGTAGAACTATTGTTATTATGTAATAATATCAATAATATAATTGTTTAATAATAATTATAATATTATTTAATAATAGGTTTCTCGAGTTTGTTTTAGATCAGTTTCAATCCATTATTTTAAGAATCATTGTTGCCTACTGGAGAGACGGTGCTCGAGGAGGAGAAAGAGGAGGATGACGACGACGAGGAGGACAAGGGCGAAGAAGAGGAGGGCTTTCCGGAACTGGATTTGGCTGTTGGCGTTGAAAGACCTAGACTTGTTTGTCGCGTGGAAGTCGACGACGCCATTGAAGCTGTGGATTTACTCGATGTGCCTTCAAATAACAACGCCGAGAGGGTTAGCCTCTGGTGGGTCTCTCTTGAGAGGCGCTATATAAATCTTTGGCTATGGCATGGAAAATCCGTGTGTCTACTTTCTGTACCTGTGCCACGGTCTCCCATTCTACAGCAGACGTCCAACGATCCATGAAGACGTCTTCTAAACTACCAAAGGAAGTGGAACATATCCCTCTTCAAGAAAAACAGTTCAACCGAACACTTGCATAAAAATACTTCGCTAGAATGGATCGGTCACGGTCGGCTGAACAGCCAAAGAACCGACGAAAGCCATACTGGTCAGTGGCTAGCCAACGATGACCCCGATGGACATTTCGTAGGGCCACGACAGTCCATCGAAGACGTAGGTCTGTCCGACCGTGAAGGACATATATAACGATGTATACACGCGCAAGCCACCGGAAGAAGACTTCGAGTAGAAGAGACCGCTGGGAATGTACCAACCGAATCGATGGCTGCTGTCCACCTGTGGACCATCGCTGATCGACACCTGACAACAAGACAATATCTCCATTACTCCTATGAACATCGACATTCTAATTACAGTTACTGGTTCGTGCCCTCTAGCGTCGAGTTATTTGTTGCATAGTCGAGCATTTGTCTTCGGTCATAAAGTTCGGCTTAACGTTAGAGTTCTGGTTTAGAGATTTCATGGTTGTGTAGTGTAGTTCCAATACAGTTATGGTTGATAAATTTTCTGTGCAGACTTCAGCCCTGTAAGTACCGTTGGTTTTTTTGGTCGTATATACGTCTATACCATCACAGCTTAAGAATATTAGCACAAGATCGGGGACTTTGGAAAAAACTGATAGATTATGCATTGGACACCTACGGGCCTTCGGCCCATGGATCCTGATGATGATGATGTAATGTATGTAAGTACATATATATGTTTATATCACTTCCAGCAAATATTCCATATAAATTGCAAAATAACGATGGGTCGCCTGCAGGAAAATAATTTGGGTCGACGCATACTCAATTACTCATACCACAAGACCACTGTTGAAATGGCTAGAAAAGACGGACAGACAGACAGACAGACAGACAGATTGAAATCTTACGTTATACGTTTTTTCTGGACCCTGATTGAGAGATACGCTGCGGCTGTAAGTAAGTATGTAGTTGGAGCTGTAACTGGTGGTTTTCCGCCAAATGTAGAGCTGGACGGAAGTGACCGTAGTCAACTGAGCGAGGCGGAAGTAGAAGGCGGTCACTCGTCCACTGACCAGACTGACCGACTCGTCTACCATCACTCTGGGTGGAGTTGCAAATGACTCCGAATTTGAACGGCGGATGAGATCATGGCCGAGGTAGACTTCGGATGATTTACGCGGCGGAACTAAAGACATTCGACGAACAATATATAAGTAAGCTAATCTGTCATCCACCGAGAACTGTCACTTAATAGGACCTATCATTTAATAGGACCTGTCACTTAATAGGACCTGTCACTTAATAGGACCTGTCATTTAATAGGACCTGTCATTATATAGGACCTGTCACTTAATAGGACCTGCCATTTAATAGGACCTTACTCAAATCCCAATGTGGGACACGGTAGTCAATTGGCTAGAGAGCTGGTCTTGTAACGCAGAGAGTACAGGTTCGATCCTCCTCCTCTGAGATGTATAGAGACCTCGAGCAAGTTCTTGACTCACAGTTGCTCAACGCCATCGATTGATGCTTGGTAATTAGATAGCGGTGCTTAATAAATGCATAACAATGACTAGATTGACTAAAATTAATCCTCTGACAGAGTCGGCTGACCATTGTCCAGTTCGATTCCGATGGAGAATCTGCCTGTCAGGGCGTGGTCATAGACCATTCTCGAGTCTCCGACCGCCGGAAGTACGTAGTTGTCGTAGAGGAGCAACCGGAAGTAGGTGCGATGGGCTTTGACGGGCGTTCTAGGGTCTTCTGTCTCAAAGTCAAGGGCAACTGCACTTCCGTTGACTTCGTTCGTGAAGCCGATGCGATCCATCTCATTGATCTCGACTATCTGACCCGCATCCGGAGCCACCTGCAGCAGCAACGGATTCGACTTAAACTGGAATCAGCAGAGAGAGAGACAGACAAACAGGCAAAGAAACAAAGAAACAGGCACACACACACAGAGAGTCTGAAAGAGGCATAGAGAGATACACAGAGACTAAGAGAGCGAGAGACAGAAAGAGACATAGACAGAGATCGTCTGAAAGAGAGAAGGAGAAGGAGGAGGCATAAACCGGAGAGTGAAGAGAATGTTGAGAGAATGGGAAGTGACTGTGGGTGACCCATCAGATTCCTAAGATGTATCCTGCGACCTAGATCCAAAAGACTTGACCTATATTTGAAACAATTTTATTTCAGCTTACCAATGTTACTCTTGAATTAAAACAGAGAATCAGTGTGATTCTCCTTCCAGATTTTATTTTAGTTATAGTTGCAGTTATAGTTACTGCTTTCGTTTTAGTTATAGTTACAGTTATAGTTAGTATTATTTTTTAGTTATAGTTATAGTTATGGTTACTGGACTTTTATTTTAGTTAATTTTAGTTAGTACATTGTTACAACAAGCCTCAAAGGCGCTCCGTCTTGTCCCTATGGGGTCATCGATTAATTATGTCAACAAAATTTAGGCAGTTTTTGATCTCATCCCCCTTACCAACAACCGTCAAGCATTCAAGGACTTCCTAACAAAATTATGTCATAGAAAATTACCCCACCCAGAAAATTTCTATGACTCTAACAAATGGAAAAAACTGAAATTGTCGAGAAAACAAATGTCGTTATTCAGATTTGAATTTGATACTTAATGGCAACAGTACATGTGGAATCACTGTCTGTCACAGATATTAATGGATTTTTTCCATTCAAAGATACAATCTCGTTTTCTTTTAAATGTGTATTCAATTCGATTTTTATTATGAACATTTCTAATTTGAACATGAACATGGTAACTTTTTTTATAATTTTCCTTTTAACATAGAAAATTAAAATCAAAACAAGTTTCTCACTCTTTAATATTAACAATCGAAAGAAAAATTATCTTTCCATCATAAAGAAACTCGAAATAATTTATTAGATTTTCGAAAAGAACTCATGATATTCGCAAAGAAAACATGCAGCATATTTTCTCATTTTATCTGGGAACAAAAACAGGATAATTTAAAATGATATTTTTAAAATGTCGATATTGCACTTTTTATTTCATTAACGAAAATATATATGAATTTTTGTTAGTGTTATTTTCGTTATAGTTATAATTATCGTTAACGAAATCATTTTTTTGTTCGTTAACGAACATTTTTGTTAGGTCCTATCGTTAATGTTAACGAGAATCACACTGCAGAGAATCATTGATTGAGTTTATTTAGCGCCTTTTTGAAAACCTTGTGAAGTTTTCCTGGTTGATAGTTGTCGAGGCTTTTCTGCCACTTGAGAATGTAGTTACCAATGGTCGTCGTGTTTGACCAGATCTGCAGGAAGAGCCTCGGCATGGGAACGGAAGAGCACGAGGAAGAGGAGGAAGAGGCGTGGATGTAGACGTGGTAGAGTTGGAGGTAGCCCCATCGAGGGCAACTCTCGCAGTTCAGGGGGTCATCGATCCAGATGCGAGTGTCTGCCGGTAGATTGGATGAGTACGTCCTCTCCTTCGCCTCGTTTCCGTAATATGTCAGTTTAGCTGCAGAAGACAAGATTGAAAGCGAACTGATAAACTGAAATGTATATCTATTATAATATCATTCCTATATTATTTAAATGATATTAATGTTATTTATAAATCCTTTCTATAGACAAGTCCTGTGGTCTGTCCGCTGCGGTAGAGGAAGAGGAAGAGCAGGAAGAGGAGGAGTAGGTGGAGCATGAGGAGGAGGAGGAGGAGGCTGTGGTTATCGTAGATAGAAAGGAATGATTGGAGATGGGACGGTAGTTACATGTAGCTAGGCTTTCCTTGTCAAGATTTGCTTTTCTTAGAGGAGGAGTTACGAGAGAGTGCCTAAAGGCCATGGGCAGGCCCGGTTCATCCGTTAGGCAAACTAGGTAGCCGCCTAGGGCCGCCGATTTTTAGGGGCCGCCAATTTTCCATTTTTCCGAAATAAACAAAAAAAATAATCACTGGAAATTCCAAAATGAAACAACGTTTGATTATTTTTTAATTATTGCTCCCTAGATGGAAGTATTATAGTGTTGGTGTAATAAATTATGTTCTATTAAGGTAGGGTTCACCGTTAAGATTAAATCATAAGTTTTGCCTAGGGCCGCCAAATGTCTTGAGCCGGGCCTGGCCATGGGGAATCTACCAGTAGAGAGTAACAGATCGATAATTTTGGTGATTGCAGATTACTGCAGTTACCTTTTCCTCAACATTGAATCCACCCAACTAAAGTGTCTGAAACTTATCCGAAACTCACTAGCCCGAGCTGTCACCACAACGCCTAAGCACCATTGTATCACTCCCATCCTGAAATCACTTCATTGGCTCAAATCCCAGAGCGAATCTTCAAAGTCCTATCACTAACCTACAACTCCCTGCAATACTCGCAGCCCAAACAGGCCCGTATTAAGGTGAGTGCTAAGGGTGCTGCAGCACCCGGGTCCGCAGTTTTAAGGGGCCCGCATTTTCTGAAGTACATTAAAAAAATATATAGAACCTTTAATTGGGCCCGCGCTGATGGCTATATAGGTAATCACAGCACCCGGGCCCAAACTAGCCTTAATGCGGCCCTGAGCTAAAATATCTTCGCGAACTCTTCATCATACAGCCAACCCGTTCTACCCGATCATCTTCTTTCTATCTCAGTCTTTATCGACCTCTGTCACTAATCATCTCAAGTTCTTCTACCGAGCCATATCCTAAGCTGTACCACGTCTCTGGAACGATCTTCCTCTGAATTCCGCAGATTTTCGGTTCTTCCATCATCACTGCCAACCACCCATCGGCTTAACGCTCTTCTATCTAACATCCCTCGGGCTTTCAGCTCAAAATTGAAGTGTCACCTCTTCAAAAATTTATACCCGGACTCACCTGATCCTTCGCCTTCCAAATCTCGACATAAACGACACCCCCTGGCAGCTACTCTACCTCTTCTCACCCTTTGGCAACCGGACTCGGGCCTCCGTTTGGCTATCCTCTGACTCTACGCTGCGCTAGTGAATAAGCTGGTGCCTTGAACTTAGCTTTTGTGTGGCGCATTAATGGGTAACATTATACTTAACTAAAGACTCGATAGCATATCATTGGTATGTAATAGTAACATAATACTTACTAAGGACTAGAAAGCATATCTTGAGGTGGAGTATTCGGAGAATGAAGAGAAGAAGGAGAAAGAGAAGAAAGAGGGGAGGAGGAAGAGAGAATGAGTTTGAAGGAGTTCAAAATGTCGATAATGAACGATATACTCACAACTGACGAAGGAAAACTGAAGGCTGCTGCTGCAGAGAAAGAAGAGAAACTTCAGATACATCTTCTGATCCATGTGTCTTCACCGGCTGATGCAACTGAATTAAAGGAATAAGCGGAAGACAAAGAGATCTTGCTTTCCGCTTCTGTCAATAATTCAGACCGTATTGAATGATCGTCCAATATGCATATCCTCAATGTTTGTTTATTCGCTTTCATCAATAATCCTTTGCACTGGCTGACGTAACAGCCTATTACCATTATCCATTCATTTATCTGTTGCCTCATTAATTATAGCAATTCTTTACCGGTTGGCCTTCCGATAGTCCGTCCTTCTGCCCTTCAATCGGTTCTTAACGCAGCTGCTCGCCTCATTGCTCATTGTTTTCTATTGTCGTCCATCTCTACTTACATGACTGATGTCTTGCATTGGCTTCCTGGGTCCGCTCGTATCCACCTCATGATTATAACACTTGATCTCAAAGCAACAGGACTTAACTCCAGCCTACGTTTGTGACCTGATGCGCAAACCTCTCTCTGCTTCTTCTCATCGACCCCTACTTACACTGAATCGGCTTAATCTATTCGTTCCCCGGGTGAGGTCTGCCTTGGCTCAATCTGTCTCTTTCGCTGTCGTGGGTCCATCCTTATGGAACTCCCTTCCCTTGATACTGTGTGGGACCCTACTTACTACGTAGGTTCTCTGTCTCTCTCTGTCTCTGTCTGCCTGTCTGTCTGTCTGTCTGTCTGTCTGTCTGTCTGTCTGTCTGTCTGTTGTTCATCGTTTAGTCTTTTGTTTTTCCGCGAGGTCAGACGCTGAGAGCGCCTCTGAATAGTTCACACTGCAGTGAGATGCGCTTTACAAATTCCCAGATACCATACTAACAGGATGTGCGGAATATTCTTCCGTTCCTCCGTCCGTTGAGTGCCTTTCTCTCTGGAGTTCAGCCATTGTCCTTTGCAAAAATTTTCTCATGATACCAAAGCACAGTGAATTCTTCTGCAACCGTTACAAACATTAGTCACTGTCACGATCGGGTTTGAAAACGCGTTTTCTCCTCATTGTATGCTAATACTCATTGTATGCTAATACTCATTGTATGCTAATACTCATCCACAGCTAGATATAATAAACCGTCTGTCCTTGCGTCAGTCAGTCAGAGCCGTTTATTTCTGCGTGCGAATCGATCATTTTCTATTTGACTAGTTGTTTAAGGGAATCGGGTGATTAAAATGAAAGCAAGTTTTCGGCATGCGCGGCCGAAGTAAATTGACCAGTTTAAACCTTGACCTGGGAGTGACTTTGGTCAGCAAATCTGACCCCACTTGACCCAAATGTGACTTGAAGTCGACTTGAAGTCGACGACTTGGAGCCAAAACGACTTGATCCGACTTGGCAAAACAATAACCAACTTCCGACTTAAAGTCGACTTCTGACATGGCAATAATGATTACGTACGGCTAATAATGCAATTGTCAAGCCAATTTTGCCTGGCAAGCTTTACTTTCATATAGGGCCTACTAATGAGTAATGAGACCTCAACACCTGATGAATAAAATTGTTAACCCCTGCATGATGATCTATCGAGTCTTAAGTTTTAGTTAAGTATAATGTTACAATTGCATATCGAATAATGAACTATCGAGTCTTTAGTTAAGTATAATGTTACAATTGCATATCGAATAATGAACTATCGAGTCTTTAGTTAAGTATAATGTTACAATTGCATATCGAATAATGAACTATCGAGTCTTTAGTTAAGTATAATGTTACAATTGCATATCGAATAATGAACTATCGAGTCTTTAGTTAAGTATAATGTTACAATTGCATATCGAATAATGAACTATCGAGTCTTTAGTTAAGTATAATGTTACAATTGCATATCGAATAATGAACTATCGAGTCTTTAGTTAAGTATAATGTTACAATTGCATATCGAATAATGAACTATCGAGTCTTTAGTTAAGTATAATGTTACAATTGCATATCGAATAATGAACTATCGAGTCTTTAGTTAAGTATAATGTTACAATTGCATATCGAATAATGAACTATCGAGTCTTTAGTTAAGTATAATGTTACAATTGCATATCGAATAATGAACTATCGAGTCTTTAGTTAAGTATAATGTTACAATTGCATATCGAATAATGAACTATCGAGTCTTTAGTTAAGTATAATGTTACAATTGCATATCGAATAATGAACTATCGAGTCTTTA
>OY744614.1:213571-318571 GCA_963556255.1 Allolobophora icterica | reverse complement strand
CGCCTTACATGGGCCACAAGTGGGAGTAACATTGATACTTTGGATAATTCGCCGGACTTTGTTTAGACAGAGAGATTTTTATTGTACACTTACTTTCTGACATAAAGCAGAATTTTATCGATTGTGAGCTGCTTATGTACACCTGTCATAGCTATGATTCAATGTAACATAACATTCCCCCATTTTAAATTTATATAGCGCCTCTTCAAGATTCCTACTCAGAGGTGGATTTAAACCTGAATTGCCCTCAATTGCTCGGCGCCACACGAAAACCACGTTACGGAGACTAGGTTTTTCATAAGTGCTATGTCAAATCAATTTTGCAATGGCCACAGTCCCTTGTCCGTTCAATCTTCTTTTTTTCTTGCTTGGATTAGGACCTCGTTGAGGGGGGGTAAGCCACAGATTCATTTTTATACAGATTGGAGCATCTTGTTACAGATCGGATGCCCTTCGTGGCATCAACCACAGTTTTCCGCTGTGGACCTAGTCTTGGTGATGAACACATGCCCGCTAGGCAGAGGGTCATCAGGCTTATTTAAATTGAGTCATGTGCTCCCATGTCACAAGGCTGTTATTGGATATTTGCAGCTTTTAGTTGTCAAGCAAAATGCCACTCTTTTTCTACAGTGTGCCCTACTAGCCTTGCCGCTGTTGGTCCGCGACTGCTTATTCGTCAGATATAACCCTGCTTATTTCGCAGCTGACCTCTATTTCTAGAGGTCGTTCCACTATCCGCCACCTGTGGACGCGTGTGATAGCAGTCAGCTCTGCCACACATCAGCTCTGCCACACATCTCTCTGTCCTATGCCAGGCCAAAATCCGGGGAGGTCAAGCAGAGTAGACAGCAGAATGCTAAGGTGGTTATGTGTAATGACGGTTGATGGTTATGTAGCACTGATATGTTTGATTTTAGTGTATCATACAATATTGTCACAGCTCTTACGGTTATTCTACTGTGTAGGGTGCATTGCTTTCATTTGAAAAGCTCTCACTGTCTCCTAATTGGTCGTCATCGGATTCGTCCGAAGAGATTTCACTCTGGCAGGTCTCCTTATCTGCAGAAGTTTCTGTCACAGACTCCGATATTGCTTTAGATGCTGACCACACGGCAATGTACAAATTCCAAATGTTCTCAACAAATACGTAGGTCTTGCGCCGATACACTTTTTTCCCGATTTGGCGACGTGGGTTTTTCGAACGAACAGTCGTGCATATAGACGTGTATGGTCTGTCGACGTGTTCGTTCCAGTCCAAGACAGCCAGATTGCTCCGCAGCTCGTACATTAAATTCCCGTAGTGTATCCGTTTATCCAGATAGATCAGACAAACGTTATTAAAACTTTCCACATAAAATGTGTCGTGGCCTTTGACATAATCTTCAGCGTGCTTGTACACTACCAACGACCGAAGAAAGTCCTGGAGCATTGTAATTGCAGCCTCATTTGAAACAATTCGAACTTCAATCATATGCCCCGGCTCTTTGCAGTGGGAAGTTTCATGGCACTTGCTGTGGTTGTTCTGAAAATGAGGGATGCATGATTCTATGAGCTTACGCAGGGTTTGGGCATCTCCATTGCAATTGTCCATACACCAATAGACGTGGTTTCGAATGGCAGCACCCTTGTCAGAAAGCTCGGGATGCCATGTTTTTCCAATGTTTTTTTGTGCTCCTTGCCCAATTTTTTTCACCCCGGCTGTTATAGGACGGGTGCAGTGCCAGCGGTCATTGGAATTCCTGGCTTGCTTCCTCTCACGTAGGCGCTTGTTGATTGTCATGTTTCGATCATGCACATGATGGGCAACTTTAATGTTGCTGAGATCCAGGCTCTCGTACATCCTGTCGAATCCCACTGCCTCGTGACGCTGTGAACAGTTATCATCATTCCCGTTAATGTGTTGAATATCAACGACTTTGTGAGTTTTCAACCCGATAGCAACATGGTCGGTGTGATAACTATTTCGTCTACAATGATGTCGTGCGTCAGTCATTATAGAGATAGCTCCATCAGGCGACAGTGAAGACTCCTGCGCTCTAGCGCCAAATATAGATTGCTTTCGCAGGTTCTCAGAAATGGCACTAAATGTAACCATATTCCTCCTGCGGAAAAGGTCTGACAATAGTCCAAACCGACTGAAGTCGCTAAAGCGCTCGTACTGTATGGGTGTCATACCAGAGGCCAGGTAGCTCAACATCACTCGGTGGTTGACTTCAAATTCCTTCCGCTCGCTGTCTATTGTGGATGAGGAACTCCACTGAAAGGAGTGTTTTTTCGCACACTCCATATCCACCGACAGCACATGACCACTGTGTGTCCATGACTTCACTGAATACGGCGTCACACATGTGGATGAATGTTGTGAGATTGTGTCGATCAACTGGGCAATGCTGGAGCACTGCCCAACAAAATTCTCATGTGCAGTCTCCAAAGCTGTTGCTGGAGCTGCTGATATTGCTGCTGTGACAGATGCTGGATCAGTCAGTGAAGTTGATTCACTTACTTCTTCCGTGACTGAAGACATCGTGAGTGTCTGCTGCGGATGTTGAGTTGCAGAAGAGAGCTTATTGGTGTCAACATCCATTATGACTTTCACCAGAACTTCTCTCAAACTTTTTACTCCCAACGCCAAGCGAATGTCCTCACATTTTTGCTCAAATTTAAGTTTATCACTGTCGGTTGTAAAAGTTAATTCAAAATGTTTCCTTACAGAAACGTAAGGGTAGCTATAACTCTTGGTAGATCCATCAGACAACCGTTTTTTAAATGTTCGCATGTTGCCAACTGCAACACCTGAAGTCGGTGTCGTTGGTACAGCGTAGTCTCCATCCATCTTTGGAAATAGTTCGATATAATGATACTAATATATGTCCACTAACGAAATACAATGTTATACTACTATAAGGTCCACTACTGAAATAAGATAATAATATAATATACAGACACGAGATATAAGCTGTATCGACTATGCGATTTAAAATGGCTATGAAGTGAAGAAATTACGAAGCTCAACTCTGCTGCAGCGAAATTCAAACTAGAATGAGTACTGCAAACCAAGACTCAATTGTGAAAGGACATTTCCTAAGTTCATTTCCTAAGTTCATTAGCATAATTTGGCATGTGACCTAGTCTCTCTTCCTTAGGCTGTATATTAGCATCTGATACTGGTGCAAATTCTTAGAATATGAAATACAGCTTATTGTCTTTAGTGTTCCGGGTATAATAAGGCAACGGTGACAGCATCAACAGCTGGCATTTATATACAGGTTTACGACCCAAAGCTCGGTTATATATACAAGTGGTCAATTGATCGGGGTAGGCCAGAGGGAGGGTGAAGGGCCTAGGGTGGGGGCTACCACCGATCGACCGACCGTCCCTGCGCCTCGCCTCCATTCCACAAAGCGGACGATGTTGCCTAGGCTATGCATATAATTAAATTCAGCAGCCTATGCTTGTAAGATGTGTAAACCAAAATGAAATCAACGCCCATTGGCCGACAGATGCTTACTTGAACCGCCTACAGTCGTTGGTCACTTCATTCTACGAGGGAAACCGCCAAACCTAAAACCTAGGGCTTTAAAGGCTACACAGCGTTGTCTCTTGAACGAAACCTTTCTTAAAGCTGATGACTGAAGATTGAGGATGATTTTATTAGCGCTGTTAAGGATTTCTGTTGGAAGTCTATAGGTATAAGCCAATATATTTTCTCACGATTTATAAGTACGTATAATTATTTTAGCAATTTTTTTCTGCTGAGATGATGCCAGTAGAAATGAACTGTTCATGATTTGGGCAATGGTTCAACAATAACCTGGATTTCTGCTGCAAAAACAGTTCATTTTCTACTTATATCATATAAGTAGAAAATGAACTGTTTTTGATCCAATGGTCCAGCAGTAACCTGGATTTTGGCTTTGCTTGTATTATGGTTTATATCGTCCATCCCACAACTGTAATTTGCTTGCAATATCAATTACTTCCTGTCAGGTGTTAGGCAAGAGTTCAAAAGAAGAACTGTATGAGTTCTTTAGGAATGTTTTAATGTTGTTGGTTTTTCACTCATTTTAAAAGCCAACTTGTAACCAATAAAGTAATCACTGAATATAATTATTAGCAATTTCTAGTCTATCGGAGATGTACATTCCGCTTATATTATGTGTGTCAAGGGTGGAAGAACTATTGTTATTGTTTTATAACATCAATAATATTATTATTTTCTGATAATAATATTATTTAATAATAATTATATTATTTCATAATAGGTTTCTCAAGCTATTTTAGATCATTTTCAAACCATTATTTTAAGAATCGTGGTTTGCCTACTGGAAGAGACGGTGCTCGAGGAGGAGGAAGAGGAGGAGGAGGACGACGAGGAGGAGGAGGAAGAGGACATTCCAGAACTGGCTTTAGCTGTTGACGTTGAAAGACCTGGACTTGGTTGTCGCGTGGAAGTCGACGGCGCCATCGAAGTTGTGGTTGTACTCGACGAAGTCACTGTGCCTTCAAATAACAACGCCGAGAGTGTTAGCCTCTGATGGGTCTCTCTTGAAGGGGCGCTATATAAATCTATGGTTACGGCATAGAGTAGCCGTGTGTCTTCTTTTTTTAATTATCAAGCACCGTCTCCCATTCTCCAACAGACGTCCAACGATCCATGAAGACGTCTTCTAATCTAAACTACCAGAGAAAGTAGGAACATGTCCCTCTTCAAGAAAAACAGTTCAACCGAAGACTTGTATACAAAAATACTTCGCTAGAATGGATCGGTCACGGTCGACTGAACAACCGAAGAACCGACGAAAGACTTACTGATCAGTGGCTGGTCAACAATGACCCCGACGGACATGTCGTAGGGCAAGGAAAGGCCATCGAAAGCGTACATCTGTCCGACCGTATAAGACGACTCTGGTGGCGAAAGAGAGAAGTGGCAATTACCAGAAGACGAATACGAAGCGAAGAGCTCACTGGGAATGTACCAACCGAATCGATGGCTGCTGTCCACCTGTGGACCATCGCTGATCGACACCTGACAACAAAACAACATCCCCATGACCCCATAAACCACGACATTCTAATTGCAGTTAATGGTGCGTACCCTCAAGGGTCGAGTTAGCTGTAGCACGATCGAACATTTGCCTTCTGTTATAAAGTTTGGCTTAAGGTTTGAGTTCGGGTCTAGAGATTTCATGGTTCGGTCAAGTAATTTCATACATTCCAGAGCGTTTATCGAAGGACACGCATATCTGGGAAACTATATAAGAGATGACAGAAGTTACTTGAGCATTTGCATAAACGATACCTGACTCTGTAGCTTTATTTGTTGAACTTTTTGCTTTTGAAAACTGTTGTGCAAGCTACCCAACAGAGCATTTTGTAATGTGACGTTAAAATTACCTTTACCAATGACAAAAACGTTCAGCTTCAGGGAGGCTTTGCCCATCTGACCCCTTGACCAGACAACCATAATGGTGCAGAGTTAAGGCGAGCTCCGTGGCGCGAGTTTATATGGTCACCATATATGGTCACCGTATTGTCACCATGTATAAGCTCGCAATACCGCGCTCGCCGTAAAAAATTAATAGCCCTCTGCATGTACTTGTATGACTGCCCTGCCTTAGTTTAAAAGAATGTCTGGCGCAGCCTTAAATGCCTTGCTATTAAACAATTAAAAGGCATATATGTTTTCAAGTTTTTTGATACCTTCTGATGTAACTTTTAACAAGGGGCCTCCAAGCTTTATATAGCTTAGGGCCTCGCCAAGTCTGAATCCAGTACTGCGTATACATATGCAATGTATATACAGTATATGTAAGTACATAATATCTATCAGCTCTAGTAAATGTTCAATGAAAAAAACATGGGTCGCCTACAACAAGATAATTTGGGTTGACGCCTATAGTCATATCATAAGACGACTGTTGACATGGCTAGAAAAGACGGAGAGACAGACAGACAGACAGACAGACAGACTTACATTATACGTCTGTTCTGGACCCTGATTGAGAGTTACGCTGCGGATGTAAGTAAGTGTGTAGTTGAAGCTATCGCTGCTGGTTTTCTGCCAAATGTAGAGCTGGATGGATGTGACCGTGGTCAGCTGAGCCAGTCGGAAGTAGAAGGCGGTCACCCGTCCACTGACCAATCTGACCGACTCGTCTACCATGGCTTTGGGTGGAGTTGAAAATGACCCTGAATATTGGCGGCGGATGAGATCATGACCGAGGTAGACTTCGGTTGCTTTGCGCGGAGGAGCTACAGACATTCGATGTGCAATTCATAAGTGTAGGTCATTTACCGAGGACTGTCGTTATAAGACACGCCATTATATTTATATGACCTGTCGTTTAATGAGACCTGTCATTTAACAGGACCTGATATTTATGGAGATCTGTCGTTATATATAACCTATCACTTAACAAGACCTTTCTTTTAACAATATCTGTCATTATACAAGACCTGTAATTTGTAGACATTTGTCATAATAAGGCCTGGTTTCTCAAACGGATCATGGCTTTGAATTGATTTCATTTGAATCGATAATCGATTGATCTCTTTAGCATAACAAATGATGGCGCTATAGAAGTGATTAGATTAGATTTGCCATTGTACCAACTACAAACATATTGTGGGTTCGATTCCGCAGAGGGGATTCCGTGTAAAGACTCTGGACAAGGTTTTGGTTCTGTGTTCAGGATTTGTCCACGGCCGGTTCAAGGGCCCATGAAGTGATATGAGTACCTCCCTCAAGCCTTCATGGTACTCGAGACCTTACCAAATTTGGGAAACGGTAGTCAAGTGGTCAGAGCGCTCGCCTTTTAACGGGGAGAGTAGGGGGACGCGGTAGTATAGTGGTGTAGGTCGGTGCCTTGTAACCAGCGGGTCGCAGGTTCGAATCCACCTCAAGCCACTGCGTAGCGACCCAAGTGCTTCTGAATCGTTGCTTCGAACTTATCGACTGTCTACGAAATACGGAACTCTAATCTCCTCTATTCATTCATTCAGAAAGGGTTCGAGCCCGTACTTCCTGATACGGCTACTGCCTACTGTACAGGGACCTTGAGCAAGACTTTCACTCACAATTGCTCAGCGCCATCGATTAATGCTTGGTAATTAGATAGTGGCGCATAATAAATGCATAACAATGATTAGATTGACTAAATCATCGGACAGAGTCAGCTGACCATTTTCCAGTTCGATTCCGATGGAGAATCTGCCTCGCAGGGCGTTGTTATCGACGTATCTTGAGTCTCCGACCGCCGGAAGTACGTAGTTATCGCGGTAGACCAACCGGAAGTAGGTGCGATGGGCCTTCGCGGCCGTTTGGTCATCTGCCTCAAGGTCAAGGGCAACAGCACTTCCGTTGCCTTCGCTTGTGAAACCGATGCGATCCATCGCATTTACCTCGACCACCTGACCCGCATCCGGAGCCACCTGCAGCAGCAACTGATTCCACTTAAACTGGGAACAGCAGAGAGACAGATAGACAGACAGACAGCAGACAAACAGGCAGACGCACAGAGAGAGTCAGAAAGAGGCATAGACAGGTACACAGAGACTGAGAGAGGGAGAGACAGAAATAGACATATACAGAGATCAACTGAGAGAGGGAAGGAGAAGGAGGAGGAGGCTTAAGCCGGACGGGTGAAGAGGATGTTCAGATAATGAGAGGTGACTGTTGATGACCCATCACATTCCTATGATGTACATGTATCCTATACCTAGATCCAAAAGACTTGACCTATATTTGAAACAATTTTAGTTCAGCTTACCAATGTAACTTTGGAGCAGGGCCTACTATCCCCTTGTAAGCTGGAAGCAATCCCCCTTACTGTAAACTCCCCCTCCCATCCCCTTCCTCCACTACCCTTTCTCACCCCGTTTTCTCCCCTTCACTTCTCCAAACCACTCTCATTCCCTGTTCCTTTACCCATCCTGTACCATTTCCTACCCTTCCTTTGAAGCGGGGGTCCGGGGGTTCTCCCCGGAAAAATTTTGGATTTCTACATTGCCGTAGGTGAGTTTTAGTGCATTTTGGAGAAAGAAAACTGATTTTAGAAAACTATACATTTTAGTTCAAGTGAACTGTTGAATTAATTTCTGCAGGGCACCCAGTACACTGTAAAAATTTTATGGGACAGGCTGTAATAAATATGGCACAAAATTTCCAAAACATAGGGCACATGTTAAAATACTGGGTAAAATGGGACATTGTTCAGCAAATATATGGGGATTTTAAAGACTGCATTATGAATGCATATTTCTGGTTATGAGCACATCGGTATACGCCCGGAGGCAGAAGGAATACGAAAAGGTTATGCATCGGCAACAGGGTCCATCCCTGCCTATTACAGTGTTATCCAGCCGACAATTATTTTGCAGGAATATTTCAAGACCTGATAATCCCATTTTCACTGCACTACACGGCAATAAAATTATTGTAGCATTGACCAACTAGATTTTTTTAATCAACAGGATTATGAACGCTTTTCTTCAAATTTTTAAACTTTTTTTGCATCTTTCATCAACAAAAACTAGCAGAACATAATGGCCAGTAGCTAAAGAAAAAGAAGTAATAATGATACACTACAACACTGCTTAGACACTGTAACCTCAGCAAATATTGTATGGCCCATAACACTGCTAATATCTTCGTTCCGCCCCACAGGCTCGACCACCATCGTCGCCCTGACCCAGGGCCTGGTGAAACTCCTCAGCGAGGACCATTATGTACACTTGATAGCACTCGACTTTTCTAAGGCTTTTGATACGATCCGACATGCGTATCTTGTGGAGCAACTGGCAGAGCTGCCCATTCAGGATTGTAAATTTCCTGACAAACCGAAACCATAGGACAAAATATAGTAGGGTCAAACTATGAAAAAAATGTGGTGAACCCCAAAAAAATTGCAAGAAAACGTTTTATGCTGATTTTCGGGTGCATTTGGTCTGGAAATGAACATACTAAAAGTTTACCAAAATTGGACCATGGGAAAAGGTCAAATTTTGGCGCCAAAAAAGATGGCCGCCAATGAGGAATGAATGACTCAAATGTACACAACTTGCTTAAATTGACAGAAGCAAATCATGTAACAATTTGCTAACAGGTGTTTCTAGACTAATTTGACCCTGCTGAAAACGAAAATCGCGGTTAGCAAGCTGGATTTTTAACGGTTGCATGGAAAAACAAGATGGCGGACAAAATGGTGGTAAATAAGTTCGAATGGCTGTAAGTAAGGTCATGTATATGATGGAGACATGATTTTAGAGTCGAACTTAACATTTTCGGGGTCAAGGAATGCAATGGAACTAAATTCACATATGTAGCACTTCCAAAAAACAAGATGGCGGACAAAATGGTGGTAAATAAGTTCGAATGGCTGTAAGTAAAGTCATGTATGTGATGGAAACATGATTTTAGAGTCTAAATTAACATTTTCGGGGTCAAGGAATGCAATGGAACTAAAGACACATATGTAGCACTGCCAAAAAACAAAATGGCGGACAAAATGAAGGCCAAATATCTTCGAATGGCTATACATAAATCATGTATATAAAGTGGTGTATATGATGGGAACATGATTTCAGAGTCTAAATTAACATTTTCGGGGTCAAGGAATGGGATGGAACTAAAGACACATATGTTGCACTGCCAAAGAACAAAATGGCGGACAAGATGGCGGCCAAAATCTTCAAATGGCTTTGAGTAAAGTCGTGTATTTGATGGAAGCATGATTTTAGACTTTAAATTAACATTTTCGGGGTCAAGGAATGCGATGGAACTATAGACACATTTGTAGCACTGCAAAAAAAGCAAAATGACACAAAATGGAGGCCAGTCTGGAGTAGTGTTTTGTTGTTCAAAGAATACCAAGGAAGTATTGTATTGTATTGTGTCTAGAAATTTTTAAGGCGTTTCTCGCAGAATAGATAACTATCCAGAGGCACTCTTAGCACAGAAGCCTTGGGGAAACAGAAATGCCTTTAGAGATCGCGAGACCGATGAGGAAAACCAGTCATTAGTTTGGCCCTGAGCAGAGAGCGAAGGTCATTTCAGATCGTGGGACCCACTACAGCAAACGCCCGGTGCTTGGCCAAGGCAGTTTTAGCCCTGAGAACAAAAAGATCAAGCCTTTTCACAGAGCGCAGTGAGCGAGAAGGAGATGCAGATAGCGGCTTTGACACATAGTTGGAGAGATATTTCTGGAGAGTACCCTGCTGAAATTTAAAGACAAGGAGGAAGATTTTATAACGGATGCGCGCGTTTATAGGGAGCAAGTGCAGGACATCAAGCATGTAAGTAGAGATATGAGCGAAGCGGGAGAGTCGAGGGTTGAGCCTAGCGGAAGCATTTACAACAGATTGAAGGGGAGAGACGCTGCTTAGGGAGACCCATGAAGAGCGAGTGGCAGTAGTCCAAGCATGAGCAGACAAATGCGTGAACCACGGGGGTAAAGACAGAAGGTGAGACCGAGTGTCCGATGGCCCTGAGACGTCTCAGTTGAAAGAAGCAGGAGCGAGTCATGTTGGAGATATGCTCTGTGAATGTCAGGGAGAAGTCAAGTGTGACGCCCAAGTCGAGGACGATGGAAGAGTAGGTGTAAGCAGGGAATTTCTCAGTCAGCAATGGAAAGTTGAGTGTAGCAAGCTGCTGCTTAGTCCTAAACCAGATCAATTGAGTCTTAGCAGTGTTGAGGCAGAGACGGTTAGTTAACATCCAGTAGTGAAGGTCAGAGACAAGATGGTCAATGGAGCGAACAAGGGAGAGTTGATCAGTTGACGGACCATGTACAAAAGCCTGAGCATCATCTGCATAAAGATGGCCATTTGCCCCATGTTTAGTAAACAGAGACGGGATATTCAGCAGTGAAGAGGATGTATAGAATGGGACCGAGCACCAACCCCTGGGAAACACCAACTTCCACCTCTGTCCACTGAGTCCTGGTTTCACCAAGGACAACCAACTGTGAGCGGTCAGAGAGGTATGATTTAAACCTAAGAAGAGGAACACCAGATAGGCCGCAGGACAGCTCCAGTCGCTGAAGGAGGATTTCATGGTCAACCATGTCAAAGTCAGATGAGACATCAAAAAGCGCCAGAAGAGAGGTGAGAGTGATCAATAGCTATATAAAGATCTGACAGATAAGAGAGCAGTTTCGGTGGAATGGTGGCCCCTGAAGCCATATTGGTCGGCCAGCAAAAGCCCAGCTTGCTCAAAGTAGGGAAGTAGCTGGAGTGAAACTAGTCTTTCAAGGGTCTTTGAGGGGGAAGAAAGACGGGAGATGGGCCGGTAATTTTGACAGGCATTTAGGTCAAGGTTTTGCTTTTTCAAGGTCGGGAAAACAATAGCCCGTTTTTAGGAAGCAGGTATAGGCTGGTAACCCTCAGACTTTACTTACAGCCATTCGAAGATACTTGGCCGCCAGTTTGTCCGCCATTTTGTTTTCTGGAAGTGCTACATATGTGAATTTAGTTCCATTGCATTCCTTGACCCCGAAAATGTTAATTTAGACTCTAAAATCATGTTTCCATCACATACATGACTTTACTTACAGCCATTCGAAGATACTTGGCCGCCATTTTGTCCGCCATTTTGTTTTTTGGAAGTGCTACATATGTGAATTTAATTCCATTGCATTCCTTTACCCCGAAAATGTTAAGTTCGACTCTAAAATCATGTTTCCATCATATACATGACCTTACTTACAGCCATTCGAACTTATTTACCACCATTTTGTCCGCCATCTTGTTTTTCCATGCAACCGTTAAAAATCCAGCTTGCTAACCGCGATTTTCGTTTTCAGCAGGGTCAAATTAGTCTAGAAACACCTGTTAGCAAATTGTTACATCCTTGGCTTCTGTCAATTTAAGCAAGTTGTGTACATTTGAGTCATTCATTCCTCATTGGCGGCCATCTTTTTTGGCGCCAAAATTTGACCTTTTCCCGTGGTCCGATTTTGGTAAACTTTTAGTATGTTCATTTCCAGACCAAATGCACCCGAAAATCAGCATAAAACGTTTTCTTGCAATTTTTTGGGGTCAAATCGTATATTGACCCGACTAATACAACAGAATGATCTCGGACATTACTAACATCAACGCCAGCAATGTTCAGGGGTCTGGTCTGGGCCCTTTGTGCTTCATCGTGGCCATTTCAAAGCTCAAAACAGTCTATCCTCACAATCGTATGATTAAATATGCCGATGAGTGCGATGACACTTACCTGTTAGTATCAGCCAACAACAGTTTTGCAGGTCAACCCTCGAACACAATCAGGGAAGAGTTGGACCATGTAGCAGAGTGGGTCAAGAGCTGCAATCTGAGCCTTAATCAAAGCAAGACACAGGAGATGATAGTTCGTCGTCCAGGGAGGGGGCAGGAGGACGCACCTGCAGAGGTGCCGAGACTTCGGCGGGTCCAGTGTATGAAGATTCTGGGAGTCGTAATGACTGAAAAGCTAGGTTTCGAAGCGCATATAAGGAGCGCTTGCGTCCAAGCAAGACAGTCGATGTATATGCTCTGCGAATCATGACAGCGCACGGTCTGCGATTCCCAAGTTTGCATGGCGTGGTAAATATGACTACATTAACCCGTATGTTATATGCGTCCCCGGCATGGTGGGACTTCGCGGGTCAACAGGAGCGGGATAGACTGCAGTCCGTGTTAGACCTTCTGGTGCGTCTGCATTATCTCCCTGCGGATAGCCCCACCTTCGAGCAATTATGTAGCCTTGCAGACGGGGGTCTCTTCGCATCGGTACTGCATGACGAGGGCCATGTGCTGAACCATCATCTCCCACCGCTGAGGCCACAACACTATTCCATGAGGCTAAGATTGCACGAACGATTAATACCCAGGGCGGACAATTTAATGAGGAAAACATTTCTGACAAGAATGCTTTATTTTGTATAAACTATTATGTAAACCAAAGTGCGGTATAAGCATTTGGTATTAATAAAGAATATATTTACTTACTTTACTATACAACTAATAATGATAATTATCTATAACACTGCTTAGACACTATAACCTAAGCAAATATTGCTTGGCCCATAATGCTGATACATCAAAATACTAAGTTGAAAATACCGTTCGAAGGCCTTCGTAACAAAGTCAAAATGGCCAACAACAATGTTTAATCTAAAATGTTCAGTCCTTGGATGTTGCAGGACGAAGCATTTTGCTTGCCCGAGTCATCAGTACTGTCAGTTGAACAGCAACATCCATTTCATTAGGGGGAACTCCCCCCGGCACAAATTGGAAGCAGTCTGCTTCCTTTCTCCCTACGTAGTAGGTCCTGCTTTGGAATTAAAACAGAGAATCATTGATTGAGTTTATTTAGCGGCTTTCAAACCTTGTAAAGTTTTCCTGGTTCATAGTTATCGAGTCTTTTCTGCCACTTGAGAGTGTAGTTATTTATGGCCGTCGAGTTTGACCAGATCTGCAGGAAGAGCCTCGGTAGGGGAACGGAAGAGGGCGAGGAGGAGGAGGAAGGGGCGTGGATGTAGACGTGGTAGAGTTGGAGGTAGCCCCATCGAGGGCAACTGTCGCAGTTCAGGGGGTCATCGATCCAGATGCGAGGTCCAGTGGGTTGGATGGACGAGTCCATTCCAGATGTTGACCTCTCAATCGCCTCGTTTCCGTAATAGTCAGCTGCAGAAAACAAGATTGAAAGTAAACAGGTAAACTGAAATGTAAAACTATTCTAATTTGATTCCTTTATTAGTTAAATTATATTAGCGTTATCCTTTCTAGAAAGGCTTGTGGACTGTTCGCATAGGTAGAGGAGGAGAAGGAGAAGGAGGAGGAGGACGAGGAGAAGGAGGACGAGGAGGACGAGGAGGACGAGGAGGCGGAGGAGGAGAAGAAGAAGAAGAAGAAGAAGAAGAAGAAGAAGAAGAAGAAGGAGGAGGAGGAGGAGGAGGAGGAGGAACTCTATCCGATCCTCCTCCTATCTCAATCTTTCTCGACCTCCATTCACTACTCATCTTATGTTCTCCAACCGAACCATATTCCACACTGCACCTCATCTCTGGAACGATCGTCCCCGGAATTCCGCAGATTTTCAGTTTTTTCATCATCACTGCCAACCACTCATCTGCATCTGCCTCACGCTCTTCTATCTATCACCCCTCGGGCTTTCAACTCAAAACTGAAGTCTCACCTCTTTAAGGATTTATACCCAGACTCACTTGATCCTTTGTCTCCCAATTCTTGACCTAAGCGACATCCACCTTAGCCGGAGGAGTAGGAGGAGGAGAAGGAAGAGAGGAGGTGGCGGAGGAGGAGAACGAGAAGACAATGGAGTAGCAGGGTGGAGGAAGAGAAGAAGGAGGAAGAGAAGAAAGAAGAGGAAGAGGAGGAGGAAGAGAGGAAGAGTTAGGAGAAGGAGATCAAAATGTCGAAAATGAATTATGTACTCACAACTGACGAAGGAAAACTGAAGGCTGCTGCTGCAGAGAAAGAAGAGAAGCTTCAGATACATCTTCTGATCCATGTGTCTTCACCGGCTGATGCAACTGAATTAAAAGAATGAGCGGAAGACAAAGAGATCTTGCTTTCCGCGTCTGTTAATAATTCAGACCGCATCGAAATCATCCAATATGTATATCCTGAACGTTTGCTCATTCGCTTTCATCAAGTCCTTTGCACTGGCTGACGTAACAGCCTACTAACAGGATGTAAGGAATATTTTTCCGTCCGCCCGTCCGCCCGTCTTTCCTTTAAATGTCTCTCTCTAGAGTTTAGCCATTGTCGTTTGCATAAATTTGTCTCATGACATGAAAGCACAGTGAATTCTTGTGCACCGTTACAAACATTAGTCACTGTAACGATCGTGTTTGAAAAACGGGTTTTCTCCTCATTGTATATTAATAGTCATGAACAGTTAGATAGAGTCAACCTACCGTCCGTCCGTCTGTCAGAGCCTCAAAGAGCCGATTTTTTCTGCGTTCGATTCAATCACTTTATATTTGACTAGTTGTGTAAACCGGTTTCAAAAACGGGGAATCAGACGACTTAAATGAAAGGAAGTTTTCGGTCTGCGCGGCCTAAGTAAATTGGCCCGTTTAAACCGGTTAAGGTCAATCGTTTCAGCCTGTTCGCCACCTAAGTAAAATTTTTAAAGCCAGATTTAAGCTGTTAGTTTAAATATAGCGTTTACGGTGTATTTAAATTTAAGTTGAATCAAGTGTGAATCGAAAGGCCGTTGGAATGTCCCCATTCGTAAACAGTGACGTCATTGGTCATGAATATTCATTAGTTGGAAGCGGACAGTGAGATAAGCGTAACAAAATTGTTCACTTCATGAGTGACTTCATAACATTTCTGTATGTTATTAATAAGAGTCTCGGTGTGCTCCAGTGAAACATATGTTCGCACATTTCGTCTGATAACAGCCTTGAGTTTCGTTGAGTCTTGTGCCTCCCTCCACCAGCCTTTTGCTCGTGCGTCCGTCTCTGCCTGGCCATGACAAAGGAGCCGCTAGGCCAAAGGGTTAGGCGACTGCTCGCCTGGCAGACGGTTGATCACGCCCTTTCATATCGACTGGGTTTTTTACGGGTGACTGCATGCCCGGGTGCACGGGTGGTAGAGGGATCGATGTCAGTCGAGCGTGACGTCGTTCACAATTCAGCGCCCACAGGATTGACTCGGATGACTCGGGGGAAGTCAATGACACTGTGACGAATAATAAAGCACACACGCTGCAAAAAGGATAAAACGTGACTTCAAAGGGTTTGTTTCGGTTTAAAAAGCGTCTGCGAACGCCGCCTCATATAGACTGTACAGTGTACACTGGGCGCATATATTCGTTTGTTAAAGGTATACACTAAAGCCCTTATGCTTTCATTATTCGTGTTTCAAAACTATTGTCACTGTTTGTAGTCCCAATGTGCTCCTGTTGTTATACCGACTGTTGTTAAGAGTTTTCGTAAGTCAAGTCAGTTGCCTAATGTTTACATTCTGCCGAAGTCTTTCTCTTTTATTGGCTGCAATGTTTAGCTCTACTAGAATGTACAAAGTTCTGAAGATAAGAGAAGATCGACATTTTCTAACATTGCTCTTAAGTTAACCATCATCCAAATTAAGTCCTAGCTGCGTGCTATCTCTCTTAGCCATTCCAACCTTGATTACTGTAAACTCTTTTTCCTCAACCTTAAATCCACCAAAATTAAGCGTTCGTACTGTCACCAGCATGGGCGTCCGCAGGAATTTTTGTAAGGGGATTAAAGTTTAAAATTGTTGACATTTTTAAATACCTATTCCACTCCAAAGTTCTATATGTGGAATCTAGAATACACCCACGAACTCTTCTCCATCGAGCAACCCCGCTTTATCCGATCATACTCGTATAATAATTATCGTATACTTCACTCTTTCCCGTCTTTCGTCGCCACTTGTATGAAGTTTTCCAAACGCTTGTACCTCGACTCCAGAACGAGCTCACTCCTGAATTCCGTAAACTCTGCCCCAAAATCCTTTATCAGTAACGCGACAGTGAAATTTTGCATCTACAGTCTATTTTGCAAAATTTTGAGCATTCTGGTATACTTACTTACTTATCTATCTATCCTCAGGGATTCCGCTAACGGTCCAGTGGCGCACAAACCTTTTTCGGCCAAGGGCCACTTAACGATTTCTTAAATACCTTGGAGGCCAAAATTTATGAAGATGACGTGTGCAGTAAAACACTTATAAAAGTAAGCATAGAGAAATGGGACTCGCAGTAGGTCCTAGTTTTATATTACTACAATAGGCCTACTGATAGTTTTTTTTTCAATAACCAGGGTGCGCAAATCACTTGAATCACTTGGGGAGGGGGATAGATTAATGGTTACACTCATGGCCAGGAGAGCATTAGGTTCGCGGATCGATTCCCGTAACCCCCCCCCCCCTAGGGCGGCGCCTTGTGTGGCTGCCAAACCGTGTGTTTAGTTATGATTTGATTGTACTGTCATGTTTCAATGTAATCTTACTGCGTTTTTCGGTTTGAATTAGTAAAGGAAATTATTATTATTATTATTATTATTATTATTATTATTATTATTATTATTATTATTATTATTATTATTATTATTATTATAATTATTATTATTATTATTATCTTTTTTTTGTCTGGAGGGTCAGGCCGCGTCTTCAGGTTTTGACGGAAAGGTACCTTTAAAAGATACTAGGTTGTAGCGTTGAATGCTTATAGGCAAACGCTGGAACAGAAAGGTTGCTTCACGTCTGTCACCACTTATTATTATTATTATTATTATTACTGTCAGTGCCGGCTCTTAAATAGGCTTCGCTTTTCCTGTTGGACATCGCGGGCCACAGGACGACTCGTCCGGCCCGCGGGCGGGTCGTTGTGCACCACTGCGCTAACCCATCCAATCCTCCGCCTTTCAATCTCTCCCATCCTAAACGAACCCCGCCTTAGCAGCTCCTCTGCCTCTCCTGCTCTTCTGCTTCTTCTGCTGCTCTGTTTATCCTGCTCCTCTGCCTCTCCTGCTGCTCTGTTTATCCTGCTCCTCTGCCTCTCCTGCTCTTCTGTCTCTTCTGCTCCTCTGCCTCTCCTGCTCTTCTGCTTCTTCTGCTGCTCTGTTTATCCTGCTCCTCTGCCTCTCCTGCTCCTCTGTCTCTTCTGCTCCTCTGCCTCTCCTGCTCTTCTGCTTCTTCTGCTGCTCTGTTTATCCTGCTCCTCTGCCTCTCCTGCTCTTCTGTCTCTTCTGCTCCTCTGCCTCTCCTGCTCCTCTGCTTCTTCTGCTGCTCTGTTTATCCTGCTCCTCTGCCTCTCCTGCTCTTCTGTCTCTTCTGCTCCTCTGCCTATCCTGCTCCTCTGCCTCTCCTGCTGCTCTGTTTATCCTGCTCCTCTGCCTCTCCTGCTCTTCTGTCTCTTCTGCTCCTCTGCCTCTCCTGCTCTTCTGTCTCTTCTGCTCCTCTGCCTCTCCTGCTCTTCTGCTTCTTCTGCTGCTCTGTCTATCCTGCTCCTCTGCCTCTCCTGCTCTTCTGTCTCTTCTGCTCCTCTGCCTCTCTGCTCTTCTGTCTCTTCTGCTCCTCTGCCTCTCCTGCTCTTCTGCTTCTTCTGCTGCTCTGTCTATCCTGCTCCTCTGCCTCTCCTGCTCTTCTGTCTCTTCTGCTCCTCTGCCTCTCCTGCTCTTCTGCTTCTTCTGCTGCTCTGTTTATCCTGCTCCTCTGCCTCTCCTGCTCTTCTGTCTCTTCTGCTGCTCTGCCTCTTCTGCTCTTCTGCTTCTTCTGCTGCTCTGTCTATCCTGCTCCTCTGCCTCTCCTGCTCTTCTGTCTCTTCTGCTCCTCTGCCTCTCCTGCTCTTCTGTCTCTTCTGCTCCTCTGTCTATCCTGCTCCTCTGCCTCTCCTGCTCTTCTGTCTCTTCTGCTGCTCTGCCTCTCCTGCTCTTCTGCTTCTTCTGCTGCTCTGTCTATCCTGCTCCTCTGCCTCTCCTGCTCTTCTGTCTCTTCTGCTCCTCTGCCTATCCTGCTCCTCTGCCTCTCCTGCTGCTATGTTTATCCTGCTCCTCTGCCTCTCCTGCTCTTCTGTCTCTTCTGCTCCTCTGCCTATCCTGCTCCTCTGCCTCTCCTGCTGCTCTGTTTATCCTGCTCCTCTGCCTCTCCTGCTCTTCTGTCTCTTCTGCTCCTCTGCCTCTCCTGCTGCTCTATTTATCCTGCTCCTCTGCCTCTCCTGCTCTTCTGTCTCTTCTGCTCCTCTGCCTATCCTGCTCTTCTGTCTCTTCTGCTCCTCTGCCTATCCTGCTCCTCTGCCTCTCCTGCTGCTCTGTTTATCCTGCTCCTCTGCCTCTCCTGCTCTTCTGTCTCTTCTGCTCCTCTGCCTATCCTGCTCCTCTGCCTCTCCTGCTGCTCTGTTTATCCTGCTCCTCTGCCTCTCCTGCTCTTCTGTCTCTTCTGCTCCTCTGCCTCTCCTGCTCTTCTGTCTCTTCTGCTCCTCTGCCTCTCCTGCTCTTCTGCTTCTTCTGCTGCTCTGTCTATCCTGCTCCTCTGCCTCTCCTGCTCTTCTGTCTCTTCTGCTCCTCTGCCTATCCTGCTCCTCTGCCTCTCCTGCTCTTCTGTCTCTTCTGCTCCTCTGCCTCTCCTGCTCTTCTGTCTCTTCTGCTCCTCTGCCTATCCTGCTCCTCTGCCTCTCCTTCTGCTCTGTTTATCCTGCTCCTCTGCCTCTCCTGCTCTTCTGTCTCTTCTGCTCCTCTGCCTATCCTGCTCCTCTGCCTCTCCTGCTGCTCTGTTTATCCTGCTCCTCTGCCTCTCCTGCTCTTCTGTCTCTTCTGCTCCTCTGCCTCTCCTGCTCTTCTGTCTCTTCTGCTCCTCTGCCTCTCCTGCTCTTCTGCTTCTTCTGCTGCTCTGTCTATCCTGCTCCTCTGCCTCTCCTGCTCTTCTGTCTCTTCTGCTCCTCTGCCTCTCCTGCTCTTCTGTCTCTTCTGCTCCTCTGCCTCTCCTGCTCTTCTGCTTCTTCTGCTGCTCTGTCTATCCTGCTCCTCTGCCTCTCCTGCTCTTCTGTCTCTTCTGCTCCTCTGCCTCTCCTGCTCTTCTGCTTCTTCTGCTGCTCTGTTTATCCTGCTCCTCTGCCTCTCCTGCTCTTCTGTCTCTTCTGCTGCTCTGCCTCTTCTGCTCTTCTGCTTCTTCTGCTGCTCTGTCTATCCTGCTCCTCTGCCTCTCCTGCTCTTCTGTCTCTTCTGCTCCTCTGCCTCTCCTGCTCTTCTGTCTCTTCTGCTCCTCTGTCTATCCTGCTCCTCTGCCTCTCCTGCTCTTCTGTCTCTTCTGCTGCTCTGCCTCTCCTGCTCTTCTGCTTCTTCTGCTGCTCTGTCTATCCTGCTCCTCTGCCTCTCCTGCTCTTCTGTCTCTTCTGCTCCTCTGCCTATCCTGCTCCTCTGCCTCTCCTGCTGCTATGTTTATCCTGCTCCTCTGCCTCTCCTGCTCTTCTGTCTCTTCTGCTCCTCTGCCTATCCTGCTCCTCTGCCTCTCCTGCTGCTCTGTTTATCCTGCTCCTCTGCCTCTCCTGCTCTTCTGTCTCTTCTGCTCCTCTGCCTCTCCTGCTGCTCTATTTATCCTGCTCCTCTGCCTCTCCTGCTCTTCTGTCTCTTCTGCTCCTCTGCCTATCCTGCTCTTCTGTCTCTTCTGCTCCTCTGCCTATCCTGCTCCTCTGCCTCTCCTGCTGCTCTGTTTATCCTGCTCCTCTGCCTCTCCTGCTCTTCTGTCTCTTCTGCTGCTCTGCCTCTCCTGCTCTTCTGTCTCTTCTGCTCCTCTGCCTCTCCTGCTCTTCTGTCTCTTCTGCTCCTCTGCCTCTCCTGCTCTTCTGTCTCTTCTGCTCGTCTGCCTCTCCTGCTCTTCTGCTTCTTCTGCTGCTCTGTTTATCCTGCTCCTCTGCCTCTCCTGCTCTTCTGTCTCTTCTGTCTCTTCTGCTCCTCTGCCTCTCCTGCTCTTCTGTCTCTTCTGCTCCTCTGCCTATCCTGCTCCTCTGCCTCTCCTGCTGCTCTGTTTATCCTGCTCCTCTGCCTCTCCTGCTCTTCTGCTTCTTCTGCTGCTCTGTTTATCCTGCTCCTCTGCCTATCCTGCTCTTCTGTCTCTTCTGCTCCTCTGCCTCTCCTGCTCTTCTGTCTCTTCTGCTCCTCTGCCTATCCTGCTCCTCTGCCTCTCCTGCTGCTCTGTTTATCCTGCTCCTCTGCCTCTCCTGCTCTTCTTTCTCTTCTGCTCCTCTGCCTCTCCTGCTCTTCTGTCTCTTCTGCTCCTCTGCCTCTCCTGCTCTTCTGCTTCTTCTGCTGCTCTGTCTATCCTGCTCCTCTGCCTCTCCTGCTCTTCTGTCTCTTCTGCTCCTCTGCCTATCCTGCTCCTCTGCCTCTCCTGCTGCTCTGTTTATCCTGCTCCTCTGCCTCTCCTGCTGCTCTGTTTATCCTGCTCCTCTGCCTCTCCTGCTCTTCTGTCTCTTCTGCTCCTCTGCCTCTCCTGCTCTTCTGTCTCTTCTGCTCCTCTGCCTCTCCTGCTCTTCTGCTTCTTCTGCTGCTCTGTCTATCCTGCTCCTCTGCCTCTCCTGCTCTTCTGTCTCTTCTGCTCCTCTGCCTATCCTGCTCCTCTGCCTCTCCTGCTCTTCTGTCTCTTCTGCTCCTCTGCCTCTCCTGCTCTTCTGTCTCTTCTGCTCCTCTGCCTATCCTGCTCCTCTGCCTCTCCTTCTGCTCTGTTTATCCTGCTCCTCTGCCTCTCCTGCTCTTCTGTCTCTTCTGCTCCTCTGCCTATCCTGCTCCTCTGCCTCTCCTGCTGCTCTGTTTATCCTGCTCCTCTGCCTCTCCTGCTCTTCTGTCTCTTCTGCTCCTCTGCCTCTCCTGCTCTTCTGTCTCTTCTGCTCCTCTGCCTCTCCTGCTCTTCTGCTTCTTCTGCTGCTCTGTCTATCCTGCTCCTCTGCCTCTCCTGCTCTTCTGTCTCTTCTGCTCCTCTGCCTCTCCTGCTCTTCTGTCTCTTCTGCTCCTCTGCCTCTCCTGCTCTTCTGCTTCTTCTGCTGCTCTGTCTATCCTGCTCCTCTGCCTCTCCTGCTCTTCTGTCTCTTCTGCTCCTCTGCCTCTCCTGCTCTTCTGCTTCTTCTGCTGCTCTGTTTATCCTGCTCCTCTGCCTCTCCTGCTCTTCTGTCTCTTCTGCTGCTCTGCCTCTTCTGCTCTTCTGCTTCTTCTGCTGCTCTGTCTATCCTGCTCCTCTGCCTCTCCTGCTCTTCTGTCTCTTCTGCTCCTCTGCCTCTCCTGCTCTTCTGTCTCTTCTGCTCCTCTGTCTATCCTGCTCCTCTGCCTCTCCTGCTCTTCTGTCTCTTCTGCTGCTCTGCCTCTCCTGCTCTTCTGCTTCTTCTGCTGCTCTGTCTATCCTGCTCCTCTGCCTCTCCTGCTCTTCTGTCTCTTCTGCTCCTCTGCCTATCCTGCTCCTCTGCCTCTCCTGCTGCTATGTTTATCCTGCTCCTCTGCCTCTCCTGCTCTTCTGTCTCTTCTGCTCCTCTGCCTATCCTGCTCCTCTGCCTCTCCTGCTGCTCTGTTTATCCTGCTCCTCTGCCTCTCCTGCTCTTCTGTCTCTTCTGCTCCTCTGCCTCTCCTGCTGCTCTATTTATCCTGCTCCTCTGCCTCTCCTGCTCTTCTGTCTCTTCTGCTCCTCTGCCTATCCTGCTCTTCTGTCTCTTCTGCTCCTCTGCCTATCCTGCTCCTCTGCCTCTCCTGCTGCTCTGTTTATCCTGCTCCTCTGCCTCTCCTGCTCTTCTGTCTCTTCTGCTGCTCTGCCTCTCCTGCTCTTCTGTCTCTTCTGCTCCTCTGCCTCTCCTGCTCTTCTGTCTCTTCTGCTCCTCTGCCTCTCCTGCTCTTCTGTCTCTTCTGCTCGTCTGCCTCTCCTGCTCTTCTGCTTCTTCTGCTGCTCTGTTTATCCTGCTCCTCTGCCTCTCCTGCTCTTCTGTCTCTTCTGTCTCTTCTGCTCCTCTGCCTCTCCTGCTCTTCTGTCTCTTCTGCTCCTCTGCCTATCCTGCTCCTCTGCCTCTCCTGCTGCTCTGTTTATCCTGCTCCTCTGCCTCTCCTGCTCTTCTGCTTCTTCTGCTGCTCTGTTTATCCTGCTCCTCTGCCTATCCTGCTCTTCTGTCTCTTCTGCTCCTCTGCCTCTCCTGCTCTTCTGTCTCTTCTGCTCCTCTGCCTATCCTGCTCCTCTGCCTCTCCTGCTGCTCTGTTTATCCTGCTCCTCTGCCTCTCCTGCTCTTCTTTCTCTTCTGCTCCTCTGCCTCTCCTGCTCTTCTGTCTCTTCTGCTCCTCTGCCTCTCCTGCTCTTCTGCTTCTTCTGCTGCTCTGTCTATCCTGCTCCTCTGCCTCTCCTGCTCTTCTGTCTCTTCTGCTCCTCTGCCTATCCTGCTCCTCTGCCTCTCCTGCTGCTCTGTTTATCCTGCTCCTCTGCCTCTCCTGCTCTTCTGTCTCTTCTGCTCCTCTGCCTCTCCTGCTCTTCTGTCTCTTCTGCTCCTCTGCCTCTCCTGCTCTTCTGTCTCTTCTGCTCCTCTGCCTCTCCTGCTCTTCTGTCTCTTCTGCTCCTCTGCCTCTCCTGCTCTTCTGCTTCTTCTGCTGCTCTGTTTATCCTGCTCCTCTGCCTCTCCTGCTCTTCTGTCTCTTCTGCTCCTCTGCCTCTCCTGCTCTTCTGTCTCTTCTGCTCCTCTGCCTCTCCTGCTCTTCTGTCTCTTCTGCTCCTCTGCCTCTCCTGCTCTTCTGTCTCTTCTGCTCCTCTGCCTCTCCTGCTCTTCTGCTTCTTCTGCTGCTCTGTCTATCCTGCTCCTCTGCCTCTCCTGCTCTTCTGTCTCTTCTGCTCCTCTGCCTCTCCTGCTCTTCTGCTTCTTCTGCTGCTCTGTTTATCCTGCTCCTCTGCCTCTCCTGTTCTTCTGTCTCTTCTGCTGCTCTGCCTCTCCTGCTCTTCTGCTTCTTCTGCTGCTCTGTCTATCCTGCTCCTCTGCCTCTCCTGCTCTTCTGTCTCTTCTGCTCCTCTGCCTCTCCTGCTCTTCTGCTTCTTCTGCTGCTCTGTCTATCCTGCTCCTCTGCCTCTCCTGCTCTTCTGTCTCTTCTGCTCCTCTGCCTATCCTGCTCCTCTGCCTCTCCTGCTGCTATGTTTATCCTGCTCCTCTGCCTCTCCTGCTCTTCTGTCTCTTCTGCTCCTCTGCCTATCCTGCTCCTCTGCCTCTCCTGCTGCTCTGTTTATCCTGCTCCTCTGCCTCTCCTGCTCTTCTGTCTCTTCTGCTCCTCTGCCTCTCCTGCTGCTCTGTTTATCCTGCTCCTCTGCCTCTCCTGCTCTTCTGTCTCTTCTGCTCCTCTGCCTATCCTGCTCTTCTGTCTCTTCTGCTCCTCTGCCTATCCTGCTCCTCTGCCTCTCCTGCTGCTCTGTTTATCCTGCTCCTCTGCCTCTCCTGCTCTTCTGTCTCTTCTGCTGCTCTGCCTCTCCTGCTCTTCTGTCTCTTCTGCTCCTCTGCCTCTCCTGCTCTTCTGTCTCTTCTGCTCCTCTGCCTCTCCTGCTCTTCTGTCTCTTCTGCTCGTCTGCCTCTCCTGCTCTTCTGCTGCTCTGTTTATCCTGCTCCTCTGCCTCTCCTGCTCTTCTGTCTCTTCTGTCTCTTCTGCTCCTCTGCCTCTCCTGCTCTTCTGTCTCTTCTGCTCCTCTGCCTATCCTGCTCCTCTGCCTCTCCTGCTGCTCTGTTTATCCTGCTCCTCTGCCTCTCCTGCTCTTCTGTCTCTTCTGCTCCTCTGCCTCTCCTGCTCTTCTGTCTCTTCTGCTCCTCTGCCTATCCTGCTCCTCTGCCTCTCCTGCTCTTCTGTCTCTTCTGCTCCTCTGCCTCTCCTGCTCTTCTGCTTCTTCTGCTGCTCTGTTTATCCTGCTCCTCTGCCTCTCCTGCTCTTCTGTCTCTTCTGCTCCTCTGCCTCTCCTGCTCTTCTGTCTCTTCTGCTGCTCTGTTTATCCTGCTCCTCTGCCTCTCCTGCTCTTCTGCTTCTTCTGCTGCTCTGTTTATCCTGCTCCTCTGCCTCTCCTGCTCTTCTGTCTCTTCTGCTCCTCTGCCTCTCCTGCTCTTCTGTCTCTTCTGCTCCTCTGCCTATCCTGCTCCTCTGCCTCTCCTGCTGCTCTGTTTATCCTGCTCCTCTGCCTCTCCTGCTCTTCTGTCTCTTCTGCTCCTCTGCCTCTCCTGCTCTTCTGTCTCTTCTGCTCCTCTGCCTCTCCTGCTCTTCTGCTTCTTCTGCTGCTCTGTTTATCCTGCTCCTCTGCCTCTCCTGCTCTTCTGTCTCTTCTGCTCCTCTGCCTCTCCTGCTCTTCTGTCTCTTCTGCTCCTCTGCCTATCCTGCTCCTCTGCCTCTCCTGCTGCTCTGTTTATCCTGCTCCTCTGCCTCTCCTGCTCTTCTTTCTCTTCTGCTCCTCTGCCTCTCCTGCTCTTCTGTCTCTTCTGCTCCTCTGCCTATCCTGCTCCTCTGCCTCTCCTGCTGCTCTGTTTATCCTGCTCCTCGGCCTCTCCTGCTCTTCTGTCTCTTCTGCTCCTCTGCCTCTCCTGCTCTTCTGTCTCTTCTGCTCCTCTGCCTCTCCTGCTCTTCTGTCTCTTCTGCTCCTCTGCCTCTCCTGCTCTTCTGTCTCTTCTGCTCCTCTGCCTCTCCTGCTCTTCTGCTTCTTCTGCTGCTCTGTTTATCCTGCTCCTCTGCCTCTCCTGCTCTTCTGTCTCTTCTGCTCCTCTGCCTCTCCTGCTCTTCTGTCTCTTCTGCTCCTCTGCCTCTCCTGCTCTTCTGTCTCTTCTGCTCCTCTGCCTATCCTGCTCCTCTGCCTCTCCTGCTGCTCTGTTTATCCTGCTCCTCTGCCTCTCCTGCTCTTCTGTCTCTTCTGCTCCTCTGCCTCTCCTGCTCTTCTGTCTCTTCTGCTCCTCTGTCTCTTCTGCTCCTCTGCCTCTCCTGCTCTTCTGCTTCTTCTGCTGCTCTGTCTATCCTGCTCCTCTGCCTCTCCTGCTCTTCTGCTTCTTCTGCTGCTCTGTTTATCCTGCTCCTCTGCCTCTCCTGCTCTTCTGTCTCTTCTGCTCCTCTGCCTCTCCTGCTCTTCTGCTTCTTCTGCTGCTCTGTTTATCCTGCTCCTCTGCCTCTCCTGCTCTTCTGCTTCTTCTGCTGCTCTGTTTATCCTGCTCCTCTGCCTCTCCTGCTCTTCTGCTTCTTCTGCTGCTCTGTTTATCCTGCTCCTCTGCCTCTCCTGCTCTTCTGCTTCTTCTGCTGCTCTGTTTATCCTGCTCCTCTGCCTCTCCTGCTCTTCTGTCTCTTCTGCTCCTCTGCCTCTCCTGCTCCTCTGCTTCTTCTGCTGCTCTGTTTATCCTGCTCCTCTGCCTCTCCTGCTCCTCTGCCTCTCCTGCTCTTCTGTCTCTTCTGCTCCTCTGCCTCTCCTGCTCTTCTGCTTCTTCTGCTGCTCTGTTTATCCTGCTCCTCTGCCTCTCCTACTCTTCTGCTTCTTCTGCTGCTCTGTTTATCCTGCTCCTCTGCCTCTCCTGCTGCTCTGTTTATCCTGCTCCTCTGCCTCTCCTGCTCTTCTGTCTCTTCTGCTCCTCTGCCTCTCTTGCTCTTCTGTCTCTTCTGCTCCTCTGCCTCTCCTGCTCTTCTGTCTCTTCTGCTCCTCTGCCTCTCCTGCCAATGGCAATCAGACTTTGTTCGTCCCTTGACATCCAGTGATAGTTTACTTCTAAAAATAATTCCTAATTCAGTTTTAATTCAGTTCTGAGCTCTTGAATTTTACTTCAAATTCTAATTCTACTTCACAAATAATTTTATTTATCGTTCCTATTTTAGTTCTCAAATAATTTTACTTCTTATTTTAGTTTTCTAAATAATTATTAATTTCCGCGCTGTAAAAGAAAAAAAAACTGAAGTAAAAGGAGGGGTGAAACGTTAGTCTAACAATGCATGCTGCATTGTTAGACTAACATTTATCGCAGAGAGCTCCTTTTAGGCTAAGTAGGCAATCTTGAAGAGGTATATAAATTAACAGCATGAAATAAATAAATAAACACAAACAAACTACCTGGTAATTTGAATTTTGAGTCAAGTATGCTTATCATTTCACAAAACGAAGGATTATCTACATATTCGTAGCTACATTGAGGCTAGCGGAGGCATTTGCCTCCTATTGGTTTTTTAGATTTAAAAATTTTCCTTGGGTTATAGCACTGCATCCTCAAGTACACGCGATCAGAGGTGGATGTTGCCTCCTTTTGAACGGAAGAAAATCTCTCAAAAAGGTCATCAAATGTTTTGGTTGAGAAATTCGCACAAAAGGTCATCAAATTTTCTGTAGAAGAAATTTCATCAAATGTTTTGGTGGAAAAATTGCGAAAAAGGTCATCAAATTTTTTTTGAAAAGCAGTAGGGCCTAGTTGCCTCCTCTTGAATTGAAGTCTGGCTACGCTCCTGATTATCTCGTAATCTCCAAACTTCTAAAGCGCCACTCGAAGGCCAAGCGCAGGACACCAGCCTATAGTATCTATCTATAGTATCAGCGTAACCGGGTAGGCCCTGCTGTGTGGATAGCCATATCCAAAACGATGTGCTGTCGCTGATGGAATTCATTAGAATTGGTCGGCCATGTGACGATTCGATGTTGAAAACAATCCCCTATTTTCTGGACCTTCAGCGACGCTGGCATATCTTCATTGATAGATTTACGTTTCACCATTGTGTCTTATTTTAAGTTATTTAACTTCCGTGTTTTCTTACTCAAGATAAGTTTGTTGTGCTCTATGCAAGCGTAGCAATATGAGCTACGATTCTTGTATTCGTGTTTATTGACAAGTTCACGGACAAACCGCAGTAAGTTACACTGAAACATGACGACTCAATCATCAAGACCTAATAGAAGAACACACGTCTTGGCAGCCTGTTAGGCACCCGCTCATTTTACTCCTGCCCACTAGGGAGTGGAATGCTGAGTCGACCTACGGGTATCGAACCGTGACTTTTCAAGAACTAATGCTTGTATACCAGCGTGTTACCATTCATCTATTTCCCTCCCAAGACTATAATATTGTATTGCTTGTATTTCCATAACAAGTGCTGTTCCACAAATTCCATCATTTTACTCGTTTAGCACTTGGCTTGTAGTAGGCCTAGGCCGAGATTAGTAGTTAGGGCCTACCAGGAGCGTAGCTAGACTTAAATTCAAGAGGAGGCAAAAAATGTTGAAAAAAATTTGATGACTTTTTTGGAGATTGCTGCCCAAAGAAATTGGTGACCTTTTTGGCAGATTTCTCTGTCAAAAAATGTGATGACCTTGTTTGGGATTTCTTCTTAAATTTCTTCTCTTGGGCCAGGATTCACCGTTCAAGAGGAGGCAACATCTATAGGTGCAGGGCTATAAGTATAACCCAAGGAAAATTTTTAAATTATAAAACCAAGAGGAGGCAACTGCCTCCTCTTGCCTCAATGTAGCTACGCCTATGGGGCCTACATTGAGAATGGTATGCTCAGCGCCTTCATCTCAACCGAAATTTTCCAATGGATTATATGTATTTAGATCGCATGCAATTTTACTCGCCTTCGTCTCAACTTAAGCGCCACAAGAAGTAAAATGATTTTAGTTCTGACAATAATTCCTAATTTCATTCATAATTTTAGTTCTGCAAATTATTCCTAATTCAATTCCTTATTTCGTTTTTGCTGCTGAAATAATTCCTACTTTTACTTCTAGTTTTCGTTAACGAAATCATTTATTTTACTTATAATTTTAGTTTTCGTTAACGAAAATATCACTGTTGGCATCTCTGAAACTGTGTATCGCTCGCGAATAAGCTGGTGCCCTGCGCTCAGCTTTAAGCTAGCGCTTAAGAAATTCTGTAGTATACGATTACGATTACGAAATGATGGCCGCAGACGTTAGATGGTCAGAATCGGCCAATAGTCTAAGCTGGCCCTCCTGTGTTTTAGTATCAAATAAAAACAAGACGAGCGCAGAGTGCGGCGTAAAGTCCAAGATGAACAGTTGGCCGATCGAAAATGTCCAAAGTAGACAAGGGATCTCCAGCCGTCAAGACAAAGACCCAGGAACCGCGTTCATCTGCAGACGACATCCGAAGCATTTTTGCCGATCTCAGCTACGGACCAGCGCCAGAAGCAGACAACGTGGCTCAGGTGGGTCTCCCTTTGCGCGGCAAATTCCCTTTCCATCTTCCCGGATGCATTGCAGAATATTGGGGTGGGGATTTGGGGAGGGGAAAAATCGAAAGCCGATCTACTCTCAGGAACCAGATGATTTCGGTTACGATGGCAGTGCAAACTTGATGCAGTTGTTGAGTATAGCGCAGCGGTTCTCAACCTGTGGTCCGCGGACCACTGGTAGTCCGCAGCCATCTGCCTGGTGGTCCGCGATCAAGGCCTACAATTTATATTTTTTTACAATTAAAAACATGCAAACAGACAAATTTTGTCAATTTTGAAATTTTTTGCTTTATTTCAATCGCTAGAATCGGTTAGATGGCAGCATAAAACTAATAATACGTGGATTTGTGGCAAAAAATTTCTTTTGTATTAATTTGTTTTGGCACAATATTTAGTGGTGGTCCGCGACCGAGACACAAAATTTATAAGTGGTCCTTGAGTCTCAAAAGGTTGAGAACCGCTGGTATAGCGTACGCCTGATCAACTCAATAATAATTATAATAATATTAATTAATAATAATAATAATAATGATAACCCAAGCTACTGGCGAACCCCGAGAGACTAGCTTTCTGTTTCAGCATCTCTCAGTAACAATTCAACGCTTTAATGCTGTGGCGTTCAGCGGTTCCTTTGCCAAAGCTCTAACCGACACGGATGAGGTGTAGCCGTTCCAGAAACATAACACCTTTAATTTCTAAGACCTTGGGGGAATGAAGTACCTCAGGGCAAAAAAAATGATTATAATAAACACGAACGCCCACTGGGCCCCACGAACGCCACCAGCCTGTCCTTAATCTCCGACATTGGGAGTCATCTATAACCCTTTCAACAGGAGACCTTTGCGAAACCACATACTTGTTCCAACGTATTTCCCTGACCATCCAACGCTTCAACGCTGTTGCAATCTGCGGGACCTTTGCTAATTTTTTGCCCGAGCCCGAAGAGTTCTAACCGTTTCAGACACTTAACAGTTTTAGCAATCTTGAAGTCCCTGAGGGATCATTTCTACCTTGGGGTATTTTGTAAAATAATAATAATAATAATTTAGATAAATCAGATAGCCATGTGTGCAGCGCTTATGTAAGGTACCTAAAAGGTAGGGAGTAACCGATAAGCATTTTTCCACCGATAACCGATACCGATAATTTAACACGTTTTATTGGAAATTCCGATACCGATACCGATAATCACAAATATTTGTTGAGCTTGTGAGTGAAGTTGTGACAATATGAAGGTTATGTTAAAATATATATAGAGATATATTAAAAATTTGTGGCATTTCGTTATGTGTTTTGAAGTTGTTTTTGTTTGCAAATTTTAAGAAAGTTTCAGCAAATATGAAAATGACAACCGGTCAGTTAAGGCTAGGTTTCGGGATACAGTTGTGGTTAGGGTTAGTTTATAGTGGTTACTCACAATGCTGAATGCGATCATCTCCAATCTTCTTTGTTATGCAAAGTTGTCGCTGATGGTTTGGTTCGTTAGTGGAATTAATTTCAAAATAATTCTAGATCTTACTTCTGGTTTGAGACATCATGAACTAAATTACTTTCTAAAGTTTCTAAATTTCTAATATTGGTGTCAGAATCCAACAAAGCAGAATTTGTATGCTTTGTAAGCGTCTCTTGTCACCTGAATCGAAGGCGAGGTAAGTAAATGAGTTTTGTTTCAGTAAAGTTATTTTTTAAACCTTTTCTTAATTTTATAACAAATAATGTCGCAAGCTTGCGGAAGTTAACGTTGACTGTAAATTATAATAATTATAGTATTAAATTAATTCGCAACCGAACGCAAAAGTAAACTACGCTTGTCTTGGGAAACGAAAATTAGGCCAGTAAAGAAATTTGTTTTATTCAGCGCCTCACTGTCCCTCACACGATTGCCTTGCAGAAATTACCGTTGAGTCAAATCAGCTAATTTATTTTTAATAATGTTTTGTTAAATTTATAACATTAATGTCGCAATTTTACGGAAGTTTTCGATTATCAAAAATTATAGGCTGTGACTAGTGGATAGCCAGCCACGCGGCCCTGAAATTTCGAATACGAGCGGGCCGCCAGTCACGTGATTCCAGAACGTCAGGCGACCATCAAATTTCCGAATACTATTCGTTTCATGCACTTTTTTAAATTTTCTAAGTCATTAAAGCTAAAAACGCGACAAGCATAAAAGAAATTGTCCGCTAGGGCCGCCATGTTTGTTTATATATTAGCGCCTTGCTGAAGTTGCGGAAAGTTTCGGTCGATGCAAAAACTATATCAGCAAACGTATTTCTGAAAATGTCTTATCAATTTAGAATTTTAGATTAATTTTAAGCAAATTTCAAGGAAGTGCACTTAAAAATTACGATTTTTCGAAATTTTTATCGGTGAATGAATTATCGGATTTTCCGATAATGGGATTTGAAGTAGTTATCGGTGCTTATCGGTTTCCGGTCCAATAACCGGTTACTCCCTACTAAAAGGCGCTATATTAAGTATCTCCATACATATTAAATTCCATTCTTTGATTAAAACGATGATGATGATAATAGTAATATTATTATTATTCATACACCCGTTTATACTGTGGCTTCTGCGTTTCTCATCGTGGAAAAACAGAAGAGAAAGCGGTTGTCTGCGGTATCACATTGTCATTTTAGTATGTCTACTATCTTTATCTTAGTATGTCTGTGTTAAGCGTATGTGACAGAATGTTTTGTGCATTTGATGTGAACGTAGGCGTGGTTAGACGACCATGGAAAGAAGTTTGGTCATTTCATTGACAACAAATGGGTGATTCCAGACGGAAGGAAGACCTACGAAACGATCTGTCCATCAACTGGTAAGAATCTCATTCCTGTTCCTCCTCCATTTCTTCCTTTTTCTCTTCCAACCTGTTTCTTCTTCATCAGCAGTTAAAGTGGTTTGGGTGAGCAGTGGGAACGCCAAAGAAGAGTTTCATTGGAACGCATGCGTAAGCAGTGGGAACGCCGTTTCCACTCCACTTTAACCCCTGTTCTTCATATCCTCATCCTCCTCCTCTTCCTCCATTAATAATAACCCTAACCCTGCTTCTCCTAATACTCCTGCTATTCCTTTTTTCATCTGATCTTCCTCATCCTCATTCTCCTCTGCTTTACTCTTACTGTCTTCCGTTTGCTTCTCCTCCAATTCCTCTTCCTGCTATTCCTCATCCTGCTTTTCCTCCTAGTAAGCCTCCTCCTCAGACTGATGTGATGGTCTGAACAGAATACATTTGTTCTTTGGGTAAAATCTCAAGTGATTTATGAATGTTTTTGCAGGGAAGGTTCTGGCGTCGACGATACAGGGTGAGAAGGAGGATGTGGAGCTGGCTGTGGCAGCCGCCATGAAAGCTTACGACTCATGGAGCAAAACATCTGGACATTACAGAGCCAGGATTCTGTACAGGTAACAATGCCTGTTGTTGTATTGAACAGGTGAACTCAACAGATTGCAACTTACCTGTTCCTGTATTTTTGTTTTGTGTTGTTCATGCTATTTGAATAGGATAATCTTGCCGTGAACTCTTCCCAACATCTTTTTGCTCTGTTGCCAGCATTTCTCAAAGGATTATTTTTTCAAGTTGTGTCACTACTTTTGAGTCATCTTGTTCAAATTCTTATTGCATGTTCCTTTTACTCTTACTGCCTGTTCTTGTTGCTCTTATTGACCGTTCTTGTTGTTCGTTGGGTGTTTGTATTTCTGGAAATAAGAGCTCTGGTTCCCCGACATTGCCTTTTTGGGCACTATGCATAATGTGTTGAGATTTTGACTTGCATTATCTGTTCTTGTTGTTCGTATTGTTTATTCTTGTTCTTCTTACTGCCTGTTCTTTGTGTAGCATTGCACGTCATGTGCAGAAGCACATGCGACTGTTGAGTGTCGTTGAAAGCCTTGACAATGGAAAACCGATTCGTGAGTCGAGAGATGCAGATGTGCCAATTGTCATCCGCCATCTCTACCATCACGCTGGTTGGGCACAGCTTGTTGACACAGAAATGGCCAACTGGAAGTCTATTGGTGAGATGGTGACAGTGATAATGAGAATGATGGTGATTATGATCAATGATGATGATGATGATGATGATCGATTATGATAATGACAATGATTACCATGATGATGATCCTGATGATGAAAATAAACAGAAAGAGGATGATGATGATGATGATGATGATGATGATGATGATGATGATGATGATGATGATGATGATGATGATGATGATGATGATGATGATGATGATGATGATGATGATGATGATGATGATGATGATGATGATGATGATGATGATGATGATGATGATGATGATGATGATGATGATGATGATGATGATGGCACACTACAACTATAACTACATATATAAGACTCAAATAGTACACAAAATATGTTTAAAATAATGATGACAACAAGAGTGAAAGAAAGTTGTGGTTCTCTCTGATTTTGAGCATCAATGGTCGAAGTGTTTGAAGTGGGTTTCAACATATCTCGGTTTTAAGTGATGATGATGATGAACCAGCGAATGTCTCGCCAAATGGCAACCGCGTTTTGATTCCTTTGCTCTTTTTCCTACTTCTTGGTTTTTAGTTGTAAGGAACGTTGAATGCTGTAGCGTGTGACTGAGATTTGCCATTGTTGTGTTGTGTTTGTTGAGGTGTGGTGGGTGCCATAGTTCCATGGAATTTTCCACTGATGCTTCTGACATGGAAGGTGTGTCCAGCTCTGGCGATGGGAAACACTGTTGTCCTGAAGCCGGCCACTTATACTCGTCTGAGCGCTCTGCTCTTTGCTGAAATCTGCGCCGAGGCCGGTCTTCCACCCGGGGTCTTCAACGTCATCACTGGTCCTGGAGCGATCGGATCCATGTTGGCCATGCACCCGGATGTCGACAAAGTTGGATTCACTGGATCAACGGAGGTTGGAACCTTGGATTCTCCCACTCTTAAAGCTGCATTTATTTAAGTAAGCAAGTTAGTAAGTAGCCTTTTGTAGACATAGGACATGTCTGCATTCCATAGTAAACATGCGTCAATAACCAATTGATTATGTTTTCTAAAATTTAATAATTATAATAATAATAGTACAAATAACAATAATAACAACAATAATGATGACCCTTCCTATCTCCTGATATAGTTTTGATTGCCTGAGGGATCATAAATACCTTGGGTAAAAAAAATGAAAATGATAATTATAATAATGATATTATTTCTCTGGAGCTTCTACAAGTTCAAAATGATGATCTGTACCTCAGGAAAAATAATAATAATTGTGAGTTTTGAAAATGTCGGTGCTTTGGCTGTGAGTTTTTACCAAAAAATGGGTACCAGCTGAGAAACAGTCTACTTCATTAACCTTTCTTGGTGATTGGATGGCTTCTTGTCCAGTTAAATGATTATGGTGATTGTGGTGATGATGATGGTTATTGTGATGATGATGATGATGATGATGATGATGATGATGATGATGATGATGATGATGATGATGATGATGATGATGATGGTGATGATTATGGTAATTGTCACCACGGCGACGGTGATGGTGGTGATGACGTTGATGATGGTGATCGTCTGTTCTGGTGTCTATCTGATGTCGAGTTTGGTTTTGTGTTTTGAGGTGGGACAGTTGCTGCGTCGAGCAACTGCTGGGACTGGGAAGAAGTTATCGCTGGAGCTGGGAGGCAAGTCTCCCGTGATTATATTCGACTCGGCTGATCTGGATAGCACGGTCGAGGGTGTTGTAGATGCCATCTGGTTCAACCAAGGCCAGGTCAGTCCATGTCATCGATGGTTCAATCATCTCATCTCAGTTTCTCTCTCATTCTTTCCTACATTCTCCTTCCTACAATCTCTTTCCTGTGATCTCTTCCTACAATCTCTTCCTATGATCTATGTCCTATGATCTCTGTCCTATAATCTCTTTCATATAATCTCTTCCTATAATCTCTTTCATATAATCTACTTCCTATAATCTCTTTCCTGTCCTATAATCTCTTCCTGTAATCTCTTTCCTATAATCTGTTCCTACAATTGTACATTGTTTTCCTAGAATCTCCTGAGTTTTGATAAGCACAAGATTTTCTACATGATTTTCGCTGAGAAGCAATCGATTGATTCCTGGTGATATCCTGATAGATATTCTAAGAGAGTCTTCTTCATCTTCAGTCGACTTTCTTCTTTGCGTCTTTAGGTCTGTAGCGCTGGTTCTCGACTCCTCATCCAGGAGTCGATCTTTGATGACTTTGTGTCACGGCTGAAGCGTCGAATGGGTCAGCTACGACTTGGACATTGTCTTGACAAAGTCATCGACATGGGAGCCATCATCGACGAGTCACAGCGTAAGAGCGTCGAGGAGCTTGTCGAGTCAGCACGGCGCGAAGGAGCAGATGTAAGAAAATATGGTCTTGATGGGTTTTATTAAGAAGTAGATACCTAGAGTCATTTAGTACTAGAGTCATTTAGTACTAGAGTCATTTAGTACCAGAGTCATTTAAACTCCAGTTTACAGGCAATCTGGCAATATTGATTTCCAGAACAATGAATTGTTACACATTGCCTGGTGGCTCTTGGACAAAGGGGTTAGGCCAGATCTTGGACCAGTCTCATTTGAAGCCCTAACCCTGGAATGTTGCTCATTGCATTTGTGATAGATCTTTCTTTCTTTTTCCATTAAAGGTCTTCCAGGCGTGTGCTGTTACTCCGAAGGAAGGTCTCTACTATCCTCCAACGCTCATCACTGGTGTTCAGACGGTCTCCCGGGTCGTCGTTGAGGAGGTAAGAGCGTTTGAAGAGTACGTGGCAGTTGGATAAAAGAAACTTGTGGAGCAGGATTAAGATTAATGGAAGCCAAGAGATGTGAGAATGTGTCTTGTGGGGATGAAAAGTTGTCTTTAGAGGAATTGAAGAAATTATGCAAGATTCAGAATACAGAATTTAAGTAGTTTATTTTTAAATTAACGAAATTACAAGTGACAGAATTTAAGTGAACAAAGAAAGAAAACTAAAAGATGACGGTTTGGATGATCATTGATGTCATTAGCAGAGTTGGAATTTGGAATTTATTGCACAAAACAAGTTCTACAGTTAGAGTCACGCATCAGCAAGAACTGTGCAACAGGAGTCAAGAAAGGCTAATAGCTTATACTAACCTTGGACCTCTTTCTTGATTATTAGTCAACACATGTGTTTCTTACTTAATTTATACTTAAATGATAATAATAATAATAATAATAATAATAATAATAGTGATAATAAAAAAATAATAATTTTGTTGTTTTTGCTGATGAAGAAGTTCTTCCATTTTTATTAATAATTTTTTTGTGATTTGTGAAATGCATAGCTTTTTGGTCCAGTTGCTGTTGTTCTTCCGTTTCGAACGGCAAAGGAAGCGATTGAACTCGGAAACAACACAAAGTTTGGATTGGCTGCGAGCGTTTGGACGGAGAACGTGAGCCTGGCGCTAGAGGTCGCTATGAGTATCAAGGCAGGATCGGTCTGGATCAACTCTCATAACATCTTTGATGCTGCGGCCGGATTTGGTGGATATCGACAGAGCGGATACGGGAGAGACGGAGGGAAGGAGGTCTGTCTTTGTCTTCTTATTTCTGTCTTTGTCTTCCCTATATCGACCTTGAGCCAGTCCTTCACTGACAACTGCTCATTGCCATCGATGTTTTGTCATCTGGTCAGTTGTGCACTCTAGAGCGTTGACAGGAGGCCAATATCAAATGTATTGTATCCTGTATTGCATTGTGTTGTATTGGTCATCATGACAAGAGACGTTTAACAGCCAAAACGTAAATGTTAATTAAGTTTGAGGTCTGATGTCTCTTTATTGAAGTCGTGCCAATCCAAACGCTTTGTGTTCTGTGTGTTTAGGGTCTTTTTGAGTATGTTAAGCCGCGATGGGAGAGTCGTCCTCCAAGCATCAACCCTAACAACCGGGTCGACCTGAAGAAGTTTGGCAACACGGTTCCAAGTCGTCCGACAACAGAGAATGTTGACATCGGCCAGTTGTCACTAGAGGGTGCTTCTCTGCCCATGTAAGATTTACAATTCTTGTCATTGAACACCTGTAAATTTTTATTTTATACTTATGTTTTCTTTAATTTTTTTCCAGCTAGGAATGCCAATTCATAACTGAATTTAAGAAAATTTAAGAAATATTTGAATGGTATAGAAGGAAACGTAGGTAACAGGAAATGCCAATTTGTGCTTTTATACTTCTGTCATTTCGTACTTTTGTCATTCCATACTTTTGTCATTCCCTGCTTTTGTTGCTCCACACATTTGTCATTCCGTGTTTTTGTCATTCCATACTTTTAGCTATCATTGACTGATTCCTTGAGCCTTTTTACTGTGGCGTTGCAGAAGTTTTGAGATCATAACTCTTGTTCCTGTTCTTGTAGGATCGATCGAACGTATAAAATGTATTACGGAGGAGCCCAGCAGAGACCGGACGCACCGTACGTGCGACCGATCGTCAATCCAAGCGGAAAGGTCATAGGTCACGTGGGCGAAGGCAACAGGAAGGACATACGTAATGCTGTCGAAGCTGCTCACAAGGCAGCGCCAGGGTACGTCATAGGTCATCGCCTCAAGTCAAAAGGTCATTTAAGCAAATTGTCATTGGAAAAACGGAAGGGCTCGTCATAGGGAGCTGGGTTTCAGTCTTCTGTTGGGAAACTTTGAACTGTTGCAAGTGAGAGCAGAATCCAAACAGTTGGAGGTTTTTGAGTTTCTCTAAATCTAGTCGAGTTTAACTGTTTTACGGATGAATTGCATCAAATGTTGCATAGATTCTGCAGATACTTTCACTTATGCTATGAAACAAAAAATTGAACTGTTCTTGATTGGAGGTGTAATCGAAATTGATTGTTGTGACACGGAGTTTCATGAGTTTGAACCAGATGAGTGAGTGATGTCACTCCTGCCTGAATGTGGAGCTTTGTTTTGTGTGTTGGCTTTGAGTGAGTATGTTGCATTGAGTGATATTTCTGTTCAGGTGGGGGAAGAGAGCGTCGCACAATCGCGCTCAGATTGTCTTCTATTTGGCTGAAAACCTGGAACTGAGACGCGAGGAGTTTGTCCGAAGGCTCGTGACGATGACAGGCTGTTCGGAAGCGGATGCGAGGCTGGAACTGGATCTTTCCGTTCAGCGTCTTTTCCACTGGGGAGCTTATGCCGACAAATTTGGAGGAACTGTTCAGGTCAGTTCTTTGGCACATATACATTCATGTGGAAGGCGGAAGAGCGCTTCATGCTAATTGAATTCCATTGTAATCGTTAACTCTTAATTTCTAAAATACTGTTCCAAAGCCAAGCAGAGCACCAGTGGATTCACGAGTGCTGCATCAAGTCAGTTGGGTTGTCAAGAGATGGTCAAAGGAAGCTCAGAGTCCAGTTGGCAGAGAGATCAGAGAGAAGAGGCAGAGAAGCTGCTCAGGTGGTTTTTGTTGAGGATGAGGGATAAGGTAGACTTTGGGGTTTTGTCTTTGCTTTGTAACTCTTGCTTTCTCAGTTTCTGGTTGAAACAGAACAACTATATATTTCTATTATGGTTCATGTGATGTCCAAAATACAGAAATGTGGTTCTGCCGATGTTTATTGAATTTCTTGCCAATCAGTCTAGTGATGGAAAGCCAGGAGAAAGGAGAGAGATGCTGGAAAGGAGATGGAGGAAAGTTATTTGGAGCTTTTGTTGCTTGCGTTGTTCAGGAGACAACGTTGTACGGTGCAACGGTGAAGATCCATGAACCGGTTGGAGTGATTGGAATCGCTTGTCCTGATGAATATCCGTTGCTCGCATTCGTCTCTCTGTTGGCGCCAGCGGTCATCAGAGCCAACTGCATAGTCATCATTCCAAGCGAAAAGTTTCCACTTGTGGCCCTTGACCTTTACCAGGTGAGGTCATCACGGCTTTTATGTAGAGCACATTTGTATGAAATGCCGACATCAAAAGACGCCATAATGATATCAATAATAACGATAATAATGATAATAATAACAATAATGATGATAATAATAATGAAAATGGTGATTAATGACAATAATAGTACTAATAATTATCTATGAAGATCTAATTCAGTTACACTTTAAATTGCATGTGACATATCTGACAGACTGTGAAGGTGTGCAAATGACAAGGTAGGTGAAACTGACGATGAATCTCATTTTGTGAAACAGTTTCTGTTAGTTTCTGTGTGCTTAATTTCACTGAAGAGTGACAGAAAACACAATTTGTTGTTTTGTGAATGGAACGACAATAATAATAACGGAATAATAATAATCATAATGATAATAATAAGTTCGGTCCAGTGAGTATCGTTTGTATTTGCTTCAGGTATTTGACACTTCTGACCTGCCAGGTGGGGTCGTCAACATCATCACAGGTGAACGCGACCACCTGACCAAGTACCTGACCGAGCACCAGGATGTCCAGTCCGTCTGGTACTTTGGATCAGCTCAGGGGTCAGAGTTCGTCGAGTACATGTCGGCCGAGAATGTCAAGAGGACCTGGGTCAACTATGGTCAGAAGACGAGGGACTGGACAAAGGCGGAACAAGGTCAGGGCGAGGAGTTCCTCTACCACTCAATCCAGGTCAAAAACATCTGGATTCCGATGGGCGACATATACGCCAACTGAGTTAAAAGAACTTGGAAAAGAAAGCTCCGTCATATGATCTTAGTCGTCAAACTCAGCTTCTAATGATGTTGAAAGTTATGATGAAAACAACTCCTGTTGGCACCGTTTTTATGGAGCACAGTGTGCAAAGGGGCGCCGTTTTATGGAGCACAGTGTACACAGAAGGTCCAGTTACTACATTTAGTTAGAATTTTGTTGAAATATAATTTTAGTGTAGCAGTCACTTATTAGGACAATTGTAGCTCTTTTGTTTATTTTCAAATATCTTTTATATGATGACTTATGATCTGACCATGACCTTTACTCGTCCTATTCATTAATTATGTTATTGTTAATCAGGGTTTTGTCATTTGGAGTGAAATATTCTTGTTAAATTGCTTTTACAGCTGGTTTTCTGTTTCAATTGAATGAATATATTTCTTTGGTTTGTTTTGAAATTGATAGCCAGATGCAAAGCTCCCCTTTCCATGTTTCACTAAAGACGATGTTCACTTGTTCAGTCCTGCTACAGGATTCAAACAATTTCAATTGTACTTCTGTTTTCCCTGGTTTCCCTAAAGTTGATTAAAATTTAATCAACTTTAGGGAAAACAGAAGTTATAATTATTTTTATGCCCCAAGGTACACAGGATCCCTCAGGGGCTTGAACATTAATTAAAATATTTAATGTGATTTCAATATGTTTAGTTTACACAGCAATAGTAGACTTATCACAACTTAGCTTTGTCACTTCATAGCAGTTAGTAGCTATCACAACAAAAGTTAGTAACTATTGCATCACAAAGCAGTTAGTAATTGTATCACAACATAGAAATGAGTAACTACGCGTATCGTGTTGCAGTTAGTATCAACTGTATCATAGCAGTTCCTATGTGTGAGTTGAATCTGTGATGCGGTTAGTCGGCTACTTTTCTCCGGCGAATGTTGACGACCTGTTTGTCTGCTGCCAGAGCTGCTTTCTTGCTTTCGATGTCTTCTTGGAGCTTCATCTGCGACAGCTTCAGCAGCCCAATGTTCTCTCCATTGTATCTCAGTGATGTCAGCAGCTTCTCAGTTCCCTGTGAAGATGGTGGTTCAGTTCAGTTCAGTTTTTTATTCGGTAACCATCCAGAGAAACAAAAATACATTGATACAATAATACTTAACGAAACAGTGTGTCCTGGGTTACACTGGAGACCCCAAAGGGGTCGCAGACCCCGCTAGATAGGGCCACCATAGTAGTATATTACAGAGAAAGGGATGGCCTAAAGTGGTCATTACTATTATTATTATTATTGTTCAGATATTATCATTATTATTAGTAGTAGTAATTATTACATTCTTAATATTATAATCATCATCATCCTCATCATTGTTAATATTACTATAATAACTATAATTATTTTTATGCCCCAAGGTATGCAGGATCCCTCAGGGACTTGAACATTAATTAAAAACAGTGAAATAACGTCTGGAATGGCACCTATTCATGGGCGGCGATCCCGGGGGGTCGAGGGGACAAGACCCCCACCTTTAAGAGTGGGGGGACACGCCATGCATCGGACCCCCAAATTTTGAAGAAACACCAAAAAAAAGGGCATCAAATTTTGTAGTGCTGAGGTTAAGAAATTTGTTCCCGCGTGAGCGCAAATTTTTAGACCTTTTTTGACCAGATCAGTTCCAAAATGTCCCCCCACCTCTCAAACAAGATCGCCGCCACTGCACCTATTCGTCGATATATTGTTATTATTATTATTATTTATTATTATTATTCCCAATGCATTTGGAAGAAACAACTGAGCTTCTGTCGAGTTACTTTTCAGACTCTACTTTTAAAACAGTCGTTGAATAAATGAATGAACGAGTGAATGGATGAATGAAGGCTTAGACTGAGTGAATGGATGACTGACCTGTACTATTTCGTGTGCCTCTGGTAGATTGGTACCCGGATGTTGTTGGAAAGCCTTGACAATCGGACGATCCAGTTTCTCTCGAAGTGAAACATCGCCACTGGAAACAGGTCCCTGCGGTGCAGATATGATAACACCTGTCAATCATTCGTCATCAACCACCTGCGTCTCTAGGGCTCTCTTCTCTCCTATTTGACAATGAGCTTCTTAGGAGTACCTCGAATTCATTGGGACATTTGTATAGCGCCTCTTCAAGAGGGCTACTCGATATCAGAGGCGAATGATCTGTGGAGGACGAGGTAGAAGTCATAAGATTACATGGATTAGAATGAGACACAGATAGACAAAAACAGACAGACAGAGAAAAAGCAACAGATAGAAAGAGTGTTGATGCTAATGTATTTGAGTATTATGTAACGTTTTCATGTCGTCTGTACTACGTGATCGTGTTGTGGATGAATGTTGAATGATTGATTATCGTGAAAGATGATGATGATGATGATGATGATGATGATGATGATGATGATGATGATGATGATGAGGAGGAGGAGGAGGAGGAGGAGGAGGGCTGTGGATCGTCCTAAATTACCCGCAGCTGAAGCCAGGCGAGTTCCGTTGTATCGAACGTCTTCTGAGCTTTGTTTGTTGCCAATCGATTCTCCTCAAAAGCATTCGACAACTGCTTCTGTTGTTTACGAAAACAACAACAACAACAACAACATGATCATCGCAGTCGTAGTAGTTGTTGTATGGCAACCAGTGTTTATAAGCTGTGAGGGACGTTGGAAAGAGGGGTTTAACTCCCTAGCTCTTCTAACCCCTCAGCTAAGTAACTGAAAAGATGTTGAGGGGTAAGAAAAGTAAAATATCTCACGAGGAGTCAGTTGTTCCGTCTGCAGAAACATTAGATTTTACCTGCGTTCAAAGTACTTTGCTAATCTGTAAAATGTTCGACTCCTCAGTTGACCCCCACCCCATTCGACCGGCCAGGTCTTTTGTGACAACGAACTAAAACACGGATGTACGCCGGAAATGGTTCTAACACAGACAACACGTCTTGTGAACCACTTTACACCCTTGTTAATATGCTATGTTAAGTGTGTACCTTGAGAGCGTTCGTTTCGTGGATCTTCTGATCGAGAACCTCGTTGACTGAATTCATCGCCGACTTCTGCGACTCCTCAACGGAAGTCAGTTGTTTGTCGACGCGACTCCTCAGGTCCTTCGATCGACAGATGGCGTCCCTCGCTTCCTGCAGCGCCTCGTCCACTTCCGGTGTATAGGAACCGAGAGGATCTGGAAACAGAGAGGCGCTAGTGCCACTCCCGTCATATCCATCGTTGCTTGGTTTCTGCCTCGTCGTTGATCCACTTGGAATGGCCTTGGGGACAAGGTCAAGCGCCCGTGACCTCTCCTGTGAGGCGGCGCTCAGTCGCTTTCGAGAGGAGTCGAGCAGTCGGAGGTGTTTGACGACGAGGTCCAGTTCCGCTTGAACGGACTGATGGAGGTTCTGCAGGTGGTCGCGTTCCGCTTGGAGTAATCCATCAGCACCGTCCGACACCTGCGGAACAGACCATAATTGTCAGCTGCAGCAACAGATTGGAGCGCAGAGAATGGGATGGAGCAGGGGATGAAGAGATGATGACGAATGAAGAAGGTCGAAGAGAGGATGTCAAGAGAACTGAGATGCAGAGGGTTTCTAGTCGTTAGAGAGTTAAAGAGCAAAAGGTCAGAGGTTGTGGACTCAACCCCAACAGCAACGTCATACGTATGACATGTGAATCCGATGTGTGAATATTATCATTTAAGGAGTATTCGTATGTCCTACAGGTTGACGGTGTCCTTGGGGCAGAGCAGAAATAGGAACTAAGAGATCAGTGGATGCAGAGCGTAAAGACCAGTAGACGTTGTCTTAGTCCTTGCTTGAGATGAGAGGAGGCAAGAGGACAGGAGAGGATAAGAGAGCAGAGGATGTGACAGCAGAGGAGAGAAGATAAGAGAATAGAGGAGAGCAGAAAAGAGCAGGGGAGAGTAGAGGACAGGAGAGGATTATCAGATGTGCTTCTACCCTTTCTTTGTCGGGTCTTTTGTTTCTTAGTTGTCTGCTGGTGGAGTTGACCTTCATGTCCTTGACGATGCGTCCTTGACCCTTCTCCAGCGCTTCCTTGGCTCTGGTCATCGACTTAATCTCCGTGTTCGTATCGATCAGAGTGTCCATCAGAAGATGGGTCACCTTCCTCACGTCCCGGAAGTGCTTCCTCGCCTGATCGTTGCTCAGCTCAGCGACGACATCCCGGAGTCCAGGCAGAGGGTCCTTCGAACGACTCCTCTCGCACGACTTCTGCGCCCTCCTCACCAGCTGCGTCGATTCTTCGATGGCCTTGTGGGAGTCATTTGCCCAAGCGGTCGGTCCACTGGTCATCCTTGACTCCCTGGACAGTTTCTGCTGCTGCTGCTGAGGAGATATACGGACCCTCTTCTTCCTCTGCACCGTCGCCATGTCTATGAATCTCAGTTGGTCCGTCGGTCGGTGTTGAGATTCTGTTGTAGATAGCAACGTCAGTCAAGCACAACGCAACGAAACCACTCGACCGTTGCTAACGACGGACAACAGACCAACGCCTCAGTCAACGGATACAGTGGCTGCTGCCTCAGCCTCCGTCTCTCACTCGCCCCATCCATACACCAGAAGCCGAATCATTTCTCCGCTCAGCCTACAAACCTTCTGTCTCTGTGTGTCTGTCTGTTTGTGTGTGTCTGGAATCATGAGCAGCTGCCAATAAGTGAGCGCCCTGCTTCTGATTTCATGGATCAATAGGGTTTCTGTGCTTTTGCGCCGTCTCAGTCTGGAGCGCATTCAAGTGCACTCGACTGCAACAGGAGGAGAGGAGGAGGGAAAGGAGGAGAAGTAAGAGTAACATACTGGTGTGGTTCTTGTCCATGCCTTCGTCACTAGTAGAATTGACCATTGCTGTTCGATTCTTGTCGGTCTCCCACTTGGGGTAATAGGGTGTCTGGATCAGGTTATACGCTCAGCTGCTCGCCTCACTGCACGGGCGTATCCTACGCATGCCTCTGTTTCTGACAAAGAGAGAGACAGACAGACAGACAGACAGACAGACAGACAGACAGACAGACAGAAAATGCTAAAAAAGTTGATGCTAGCACCAGACGGCAGTTCTTGTACAGCGCAGTAACCATAATTTTACGGCGCGTTTAGTTACAGCTTTGAGGGACACACCATTTTAAGTTAAGCAGAATGGCAGAGACTTGTTATAGAGTTGTGATGCTATCCCACAGTTTGAAATATTCAATCAGTTTAATAGTGTGTGATTGATAGAATCACACACTAAAATAACTAAGAGCACTATCACTGGAAGAACATTCCCTGAAAATGAGCAGTACTCTGGCCAATCAGTAGTCTTTGATGTTAGGTTCCTGCATGAAATGCATTACAGATTCAACATTACTATGACAAATGTAGAAGTTTTTATTTTGAATGACTTTGTTGCAGCAGGAAAACAGTCAACAGATTATCAACATAACCTCGTTTTATTCCATTCACAGCAAGTTCTTACAATGGTCCAAATGTTCTTGAGATTTAGTTACAGAGCAAATGTCAGCCATTGCTTGAACACTATTCCACAGAGATATCACTAGTAAAGAGTCATATATGACACACCTCAAAAGTACTTCACAATTCTACACCCATGGCTGGATCGACCTAACTTTACAATTATGTCGACATATATACGGCTACTAGGTCTGGAAAGGGTGTCACTGAAAATCAAAGATAAACAACAAGACAAAAGTCATTAAAACATCACTCATCACATCATATCGTAAATAACATCATCAACTGACAATAATCAACGCATAATGACATGTTTCTTAATTAACATAATGGCAATCAATCGTCTATTATGCTCGACTTAGAAATGAACAAAACGATAGTTATGCAAATTCATCTCCCAATTTAAAACTCAACGATAAAGGATCAAACGGTGTTTCATAAAACTAGAGATGCTGGCTTTCAATAAATATATCTAATATCCACAGTAAAATCAAACAAAACACTCTGCCTGTCTGTCTGTCTGTCTGTTAGTCTGTCTCTTTATCTGTGTCTTTGTCTATCTGTTTCAGTCTTGCTCTCTTCTCAGCCGATGTTTCTCCTGCTCTTGTTTAACTTCAACTGCTTGCCCTTCTCCCTCCCTCTCTCTTATCCTACCCTTAGCTGTCTGTTAACACCCTTTCCTAGAGTAGCACACAAATCACAGCCAAATCATCATCAGCAGAATTAGAAAAGCAGCCAACACTCCAAAAACAGTCGATATCTACCTGAACATTCAATGCTCCACGTCTACTGAAAAAGGAGCTAAGGAAATATCCGTCGGTTATTATTACGTTACAATGGCTGCGGCATAACCGAGTCAAGTGGTGTTGAAAGACACCAAAGAACTGCTTCAGTTACGACTGTTAGATCCCGTTGGAGGATTGCCATTGGCTGATCAATGTCACAATTAGGTCATCGTTAGGTCAATGTTGGGAATCATGGCCAGTGATTGGTTACTAAGATCTCAAAAAACAACATATGTAGATGAAAAAGAAAACTGACTCCTGAGCTACAGTCACTGAAATAGACATCTAATGAGACAGAAACGCCTCTATGGCAAAAGTAAAAATAACCAGCAATGCATAATCAGCCCCTGCATATCCATGGGCATTAGATGTGGGTCCCACATGGGTAACATATCGGTTCAATATGGGTAACATCTGGGTTTCATGTGGGTCCCATATGGGCAGATCGGACGATAAATGCTTACCTGACTTAGATGAATTTAAGGATCTTTCGATTCTTCAGTCAACGAGATATGACATCCAGACACAGATTCCGTTTCAGCAAATCAATACATCATAACATGGAAGAAGCTGAAGCATTCTTTCTCAAGAAAGCAATCACACGTCCTCACTGATATCAAGGGATTTGCAACAGAAGACCAGCACACACACACACACACACACACACTTACACACACAGACCAAGTCAAATACAGTAAGACCGATCACTAGAGTCTGTTATTGCTTTAAAACGCTACAAGAGAAAACCATTTAACTCGTCAAAATCACCTTCTCTGGTTGTAACTCACAACGACCAACAAAAAAAGACACACATTACAACAACAATTCTTTGTCTCGTTTCTTATTAAACGAAGAAAACACTTCTCAGAATGATTCTTCACACATCAAAACATTTCAAAATAAACACAATTCGAAACAAATAACTGCCGACTCTCGTGAAAGTATTCACACGCATGTCCCTCATCACCTTCTTCCTAATTTGAAAATTATTCATCAAAATGGCAAAAACACTCCTCAGGTCCGTGAATCACAGATAGTCTATTATGAAACATTTACACAATGCTTTCTTCATTAGGACCATTCCAAAGGCAAGTTTTACAGAAGCTCACAACTAACAAGAATTATGCCTTTGCTATCTACATTCATAGCCCGTTCAAAATGCTTTCATATTATTTCAAATTAGCAGGTTTTATCAACTTCCAATTACCTTTAAAATTTAGGATATGTGATTTAATTCAAGATGTACAAAAATAGTTTAAAAATTTTAAATTAAAAGTTCTAGTCAGTCTGAAACTGCAGAATAGACGGCTGGTGTATTGAAACTCATCCATTTCACCCGTTTCATGTTATACAGCAACCGGAAACTCTTTTTTCCTAGGAAGACATGCAGCTGCTCCAAAATACGTACACATCTGTAGCTTAGCATTTATATAGCACCTCGAAAAACTTCTCAAACAACCTCTGCTGCTGAAGAATTCCTAAAAGACAAAGACTGGACGTCATCACTCCTAACACAAACGCAAACAAATGATACAATGTTCAGATGAAACACAATTACAACAGGAACTCATTTACGAAATTACGTAACGAGTCAGGACTTCCTGTAAACATCATGATCTATTTATAACTTATCTGAAATCAATCGACAGCATCGTTGATTAGCTGAACAAATACTGAAGCAGTAAAGAAATGCCTATCACTCTACAAGTGGAAGTCACTTCATTCTGAACAGCACCAATAACAAATGACCTTCAACTGATGATGACCTAACAAAATGACCTCAACTTGTGTCAAAGTTTCTCTCGTTGGTCATCACTAAGAAAACGAAAATGACAAGAAACAATGACAACTTCAAATAAAATATCTCACGAAATACTGAAATTATTTCACTGCGCAACTTATAACCGCACGGATGCTCCGTAGTGTTGTGGAGCAGAGGATTCTGTCACATTTGGCCTTCTCGCCTTTCCTTTAGCCTTCTTCCCAATGTCACCGTTTGGCCTCTGCGTTACCACGGCAACGGTTGGACTCCCGTTTGCGACGGACTTCTTAGCGTCTTCAGCCGGCGAATCGTTCTCGATCGGATCTAATCGCGTCTTTGCAAAAGTTGCACGTCTGTTTAAAACGTTCAGATCAGTTGGACGAACGGCAGATTTTGATTGGTCGGTGGATCCTGCTGACGTCATTTGCTCAATGTTCTGTTCCGTCTTGAGTCCGACTAACGATAGTTTGTCCTTTGTGATCATCGGGAGATTAACGACCTCGGTTCCCTCGACGAACTCTGGTCCACCATCCGGAGGAATACTGATGCTCATACGACTTGCTCTCAACAATGACCGTCTTCCAGATATGATCTCTCTCTCCGTCTCCAGCATCTTCCTTCCGATCGCCTTCTCGACGCTCGGAGGAACAAACAGTCCAAACGGTTTTGTCGGATGCTCGGACGCATCGGTTGCTGCAGGTGGAAGAAGCAGCTTCAACCGACGCAGTTCGTTCATGCATGACACGAGGGACTCTACCAACTGGTCATCCTCGTAACCAAAATTCTTCTCCAGTCTGGTCTGGAAAAATGCCATCAGCTCTTCCGTCTCCATCTTCAGAATCTGTTCTGTCAAACGAAAGCAAAGACATCTTACGAAAACGAAACTGAAACTGTAAACAAATGAAATTTCCTTTGATTCTGTTGTGTATGATTGCTAAATGAATCTAACATCTTGTGCAGAGAGTGCTTCTCATTTGTTTTGCTCTTTGAGTGGCGCTGTATAAATGTCCAGTTAGTCAACAATTACAAATGAGAAATGGAAATGATTTCCATAAAACAATGAATGAAATAGCAGAACCCTGCTTCAGCCTGACGAAATGACCTTTTGTTTGACCCCTAGAGAGGGGCAAAAGACGAAATGTACCAACTCTGGTGCATCTTGAGGAGGTTGTATCCCATGGCAACGAGAAGCTTCTCCCCCTCCAGAAGGTAGATGTCCCAGAGTCGAAGCAACAGACGAAACGGAACCTAAAGCAACGACAGATCAGAGTGACACCTGATGGTGACTGACACCCAACTCCATCAATTAGCAACAGGTGGCTGGCTGGGACACCTGTTAAGACTTCATTTATCACCAGTCTCAGGTTCTTATACATCAGCAGAGAAGCAAACAACCACTACATGGGATGGGGAGATGGTTGAATGGTAACACGCTGGCACGATGATGAGGATGCAGGCTCAATACCCGCTATCCTCATAAAGGTTGACTCAGCCTTCATTCCCTAGGTGGCGATTGTAAACTGAGCAGTAGTACAGATGGGCGCCTTGCATGGCTGCCGTACATTTAAATTCGACTCCTGTTAAACTTGTAATTGTCTGTTACTACTATATCATGTAATCTTACTCCGTACTTATCAGTTTGAATTAATAAATGAAGATTATTATTATTATTATTATTATTATTACAGCTACAACTGACACACCTCAGAAAGTGTCTGTGTCTCTGCATGTCTGTCTACCTCTGTCTGTGCCTGTCTGTGTCTATCTGTCTGTGTCTGTCTTTCTGTGTATGTCTGTCTATGTCTCTCTGTGACTGTCTGTCTGTGTCTGCCTGTCTGTGTCTGTTTGTGAATGGGGAATGACTGACCCTGTCTAGGTAGCACTGCATGAACCACTTGATAGTGTAGAGACTGACAAAGATTCCCATCGTATCCTGAAATCACAGAAACATTGATCAACAACAAATCCGATTCATACACAGACAACTGATCCTAACTCTGATAAATTTAAATATTAACGGTTTAAATCTAAAATCTAAACAATTAACATTTAGAAATTTAAAACACAAACTACTGTAGCAATCGAAGCAAGGCATGAAACAATGCTCACCAGGTGGCTCTTGACGCGTGGCAGAAGTTTCTGGAGAATTCGGTCGTGATGCGTCTGAAATCGCAACAACTTTGGAAAACCAGGAATGAAAAAACCTAGAATAAAACAGAACAGGAAATACATAACAAGATAAAGAACTTGTAATAACACCAATGCAATCAAGAGATAAAGAAATTGAATAGATATCATAGAAATAAAGAGACGCAGAACAGAGAACGGAGACAGTATCTGTTTTCCAATGGACTAACCGTGCATGGAATGTCGCTTGTGACTCATCAGTGCAGACAACGCCCAGAACGCATCCTACAAACATCACCAAGACAACAGTCAACAGAGGAACGATCCATAGGCAATAGCATCTCAGTCTAGAAATAGAATCTGACCCAGACTTTTAATCGCCCCATTGCATTCATTGTAAAAGATGTAAAGATAATAGCCTTGTTTTGTGTGTCTTTAATGAAACTCTGCTTAGTCCATCTGTCTTTCCCACAGTTCCAGTGACTCCGATGTGTCTAAATTTCCCATCATCCAGTTACAACTAGATAGGGATGTCTAGGTTGAAGGTGTTACCTTTCTATGGAGAGTATGGGTTTGAGACTCCATTGAGGCGGTCACCTTGTGCAAAAGTCCTTCACTCAAAAGTGCTCAGCGTCATCGATATTCTATCGCACGACTTCTGAACTATGAAAGGAGGGCAGTATCAAATGCAGTTGTACTGTATATTGTATTGTATTCATAGAGTTTCAGTCTGAGTTGCAACCTCTTCATCAAGGTACATGAGGAGAAGTGCTGCGATCTGACTCATTCCCTGACAGTATCCAACTTCCGTGTTGTACATGGAATAAGCGGCCAAGACGTGGAACAACGCCTGTTGTCTAAAACAAAGAAAAACATAAATGTCTTCACAATGCAACAACAGAACTTCACAGCAGAACAACAAAATGAAACTCTGTGCATAGAAATCAAAATCTAATTCTCGTAAAAAAAACCACACCATTTCACCATCTCCAATCTCAGGTCAAACAAACCTAACCCTAACCCTCTCTGCACAGAATTCAAATTTTCATTCTTAGATGAAAACTACAAGTACCTAGATTGTCCAACTATCTCACCAACTCCTGTTTCAGACAAAACAGTTCACTTCAAAGAGCTGAATAACAAATCGTAAACAGAAATGCAGAAGAATTTGCAAGCATCGGCCGAAGACCACACCATTAATTAATTAAAGAAATGACAATTAATCCTGATCAAGGTGGAAATCTGATGAGCCACACTTCCAGCAAAATCAACGGATATGGGTATGAAATGAAATAGAAACTCAAGTGAACATACGTGACATTGTAACGCTGGCGAAACATGAGGTGATTACGATACGTCCGATTCACGTCTAAGTCAATCTGTCGAATATCTGGTGACCAACGAAGAGCGTTCTGCCTCATGCGCTACACATACAACAACACACATGTGTACACTGATCAGTTAATTATTATTATGCATTTATTAAGTAACTCTATCCAATGACCAAGCATCAATCGATGGCACGGAGCAACTGAGAGTGAAGACTAGTTCAAGGTTTTGCTACACTGACCACCTTGGTGGAGGCTCAAGCCTCTACTCTCCGTGTTACAAAAGCTAGCGCTCTAACCAGTTTGCTTAGTGGGTTATCCAGCTGGACGGTTGAGAAGTAGGTTGGAGTAAGAAAGCAAACTACAGAAAACACACAGAAATTTGATAACTGTGACAAATTCTGTGTTGAAAGTCTGAAGCAGAACTTGAAGAAACAGTCCACATGGTTTTATAATTAACTGCCATTCTTCTATTTATCAGAAGCACTCAATCATAACTGTGTATGAAAATTCCCGATTTACTGAGGCAATGATTCTGTTGGCAGGAACTCACTTCGTAGATCCCCGTTTGCTCTTGGCGTATTTTTGGAAGGTCGAGGATCAGGCTCCAAGCCAAGCCACGAACAGGTTCTGGAATGCCTTTGTAGATTCGCCTTGACATCTAAAACGCACCACAAGAAACTAAAGTCATCTCATATGAACTAACAACCAGAAGTTCATATATGAGTTTGTGCCATATGCATCATCAGAAAGATGTTTAAATAACATAAACAATTTAAAGCTGAAAAGTGGTAAAAAAGGACCTTATCGCCTGGAAAGTGTTGGTCCCATTTCTTTGTCATACTGATCCACTTCTGCGTTCGTTCTCGTTCCAACTGTTGAGCCTAAAAGCAGACGTAGAAAACCAGAGAAGACGAGTAAACATCAACGATATTAAAACAACAGCAAAGGCATAACAGAGAAAAAGAGAAAGACATAGAGAGAAACACATAGAGATATAGAGAAATCCATAGAAATAGAGACAGAAAGAGAGAAACAGAGAGAAAACCAGAGAAATACAGAGATCAAAACAGAGACTGCAGATTTGATAAATTTCAAAACTGACTTTCCAATATGAATTTCTGTAAATAAATTTCAATCAATTCTTTGCTAGCATAAATTCCTACAAAGCACTTCCAAACTATCTTTAATGAAGAAAATTAACGCTTCCTAAAGAAACAGATAACCATGAAAATGATTCTTAAAGTGAATGACTGTGTAATAACTCGAGTCTAAGAAATATAAAGTGCAGTACAAAAACTCATCAACCATGTTTTTCACCCTGGTATTTTAGAGGGTATTCAGGGCAGGTATATCAACCTTGTATTTGAGTATAGTATTTATGACAGGTATTTTGGACAGGTATGCTAACTAGGTATGACGGACAGCTATTTTGGCAGGTAGTTAAAACAAGTTACACAGGTATTTCATGGACAGGTATTTTAGACAGGTCTTGTAGTCAGGCGCTATATTCAGGTATTCTTCAGTTACAATGAACTACATGAATTAGCTTCTGATGATTTTCTCTTCAAACGGTGCTATATAAATTTGTGATTTCAACTGCGTTTAGAATTACCTTCTGCAAAGCGGAATTTGAAATTGTCGGAAGATTCTGGTTGCTGTAGATAAGAAAATTACATTCACATCAGAATCATTTCACATTAATTTCACCAAACAATACACAAAATACATCAACACATTATTCCCTTTGCACGTCTTATGCCTTCAATGACAGCCGGGCAGAAGCATTCTATGTTTGTCATTTGGAAAAAGGGAGTGCCACCCACCAAACTGACCCTATGCAGACACCTTGGGGAGGGGATAGATGAATGCTAACACTCTTGCTCGAAGAACATAAGATCTTGAAAGACGTGGTTCGATACCCGTAGGTTGACTCAGCCTTCCATACCCTAGGACAGAGCACATTTCTGGTACCACAATCCAAACATTCAATGCAATTTGCGATTGTATATCAAAGATCGATGAGAGACAAAGCTGTTCATCTAACAGCAGTATATAAAAACATGCACAATATGCTAGACGTTAGTTCTTCACAAAAAGCGACTGGAAAGGTGGAATAGCAAATCCCAGCTGCTTACTGGATGAATCCATATCTGTCCGTCACGTGGTAGACTTCGAAGTCTGGATCCTCCCATGGATCGATTGAATCAACATCATCTCGGCCCTGGAACGAAGAAATTCAGTCTCAGACTCTTACCAACTCAAAACTCTACATACACAGAGTCACGACGATAACAGTTTGTAAAGTGCATTAACCAGTACAGCATATTAAGTTAATAGTTTTGAAGCACAAAACATTTCGCATTAACACTTTAATGATGAGCTGCATTGGTTTCCCGGTCACTTTTAGTACATGCTCGTCGCTAAAGTGTTAAGCAGAATGGCGCATAAACCAGGATCGCATAAACAAAAGCAGACTGTACATCAATCAATTCGCAGAAACAACTCGACAGGTGGCTTAAACATTAACCGGATCCACATTCAGCACAGAAGCTTCACTGTGATCAGTCCACCTTTCTGGAATAGATTACTTAGCATGTTATGAAATGAGATTCTCGGTCTTTCTTTACCTCTATTCCGCAAGCGCTTGAAAACCATTTTTTCGATCCTGGTTTTACATCATTAGGTCAGAAGCGCCTCTGTTGAGTTTTCTTGAAGAGGAGCTACATAAATCTGAGGCTTCATTATTCATCTTGGTTTTACATCGCTAGCATGTTCATACGTTTTGAACCAAATGAGAAAGCGACAAATGATGAAATCAGTTTAATCAGTTAATTACTATTGAAGGGGAATTAACCCCCCTCCCTCTCTGCTCCACTTCCCACTCTCTGCTCCACTTCCCACTATCTGCTCCACTTCCCACTCTCTGCTCCACTTCCCACTCTCTGCTCCACTTACCCTTTTATACTTGGCAACAATCGTTCGTCTTTCTTCGTCCGGATCTGGATCAGCTGACGCAGAATCCGGACTGAAATCTAAAAACGACTTAAAATGTAAATCAAATTCTTCCAAATGAAACTCTGTTCTAAATCATAAACAAATCATAAAAAGTTTTTCAGAGATATCCAGGACATTAAGAAAACTAAAGTTGATTCACAGAAATTTAAATGATTAAGGTTAGAACTGCTGTCGTTGAAACTGACCCAACGCCCGCTTTTAACATCAAGATTATATTCAATTCTCAAAATGATGCTAATCATCGTGATAAAAGATCCAGGTGATGATGGAGCTGATAAGAAGCTGACTAAGTTATTAGAACTGTTAGACTAAACAGAGAAGAATGTTTCGACTCACTCATGTCTGTACAATTTTTGTGTCAATCAGTTTCATCGTTGTCTATCTTTGAAACTAAAATCCAACATCAAGTAACTCCAATTGACTTGCAAAAGAATCTCTGGCTTTGTGTCCATTTCATTTTGTCTTTTAGTATAACGTTATATTTTCAGATCACAGTTCTTCTCAGAAGGCTTCACCAACTTCAGAATTCCCCCTTTCAGTTAATATTATTAATAGTTAAATCGTTTTCACAATTGGACTGCGGCAATTAAAAGAGATCAAAGCTCATAAAATAATTATGATTTCCCAAAACTACACAACAATAAGGACTTCCATGATTAAATGTGTTACACGTTGATACAATTCAATCAAATTTTAACGAGTCCCTTTGCTTAGACATAAGCTCAACTAGGAAGAATAGTTCCCAGAAAGAGATGACGAATTAATTAAGTTGCGGAAACTGTAGACTCTTATGCAGAAGGAAGCAACAACAAATAGGAAGCCCAGAAAGTAATCTTAAACGTGATTCGCTTCTAACTGCCCATTAACGAATGTAATTAAACACAGTGGGCGTTGTCTTGCAAGCATATGTACGCTCAAAAAGCAATCAAACAACTTTAAATTTTACCATGCCAGTTTTAGAATATATTTCTAAAATCATACCGGAATAGTGCTCGCCTTTAATATTAATGAAATAAACAGGATTAAGGCCAAAGTAATGATCGCTTCCGTTGAATAAAAATAAACAAATTCCCTTAATAATATTATGGAGGACACCTCGACTGCGCATGCGTACTGTGCCATCGACCAGCGATCTTGAGATTTATATCGAGGACCGCTTTTAAATAATAATATTTATTCTTTTATTAAGCGCCTGCACACGCACTGCGCTGTACATGTACATGTTATGCGATAAATCTTAACTACTAGCAGAGCAGACAGCCTGCAATACAAATAACTTGGATTAATGCTATCAAAATCAGTTTTCTCCTCAAATCAGTAATTGTGCTAAGATGAGAAATGCCAGATCGCAAATATAAAATGTACACATTTCTCTAAGTGACCCTGCTCATTTTTCAATGAATTTATTGGGCCAGACCTTCAAATAGCATGCATTTACAGTTTCCTTTTAGAGATTATGGGATCATGATCGCTAGTGCAGCTTTCCGAACCGGTCAGCCCCACCCCCACCCTCCGGGCTGCAGTTTCAACACAGTTGCAGCTTAACCCTAATTAGCACGCGTTATGAGTTATTGCTGTTCATGATCGAATGATGATGGCTCACCAAAACTCGCCCTCAAGCGCTCTGAATAAAGGTGGCTTAGGCAATAATATAAATAAATATGTATATATATATAATGTATATATATATATTATGGCCACCATTTTAATTATAGCGTGTTTGTTCAAGCCTTGACTGCAGTGATAGTGGACGACAGCTGGACTGATGAGTGGACGATGCAGTGGACTCTAACTGACCAATGGCACGCCGACCATAGTCCAAAGGCAGAGCTGTGTCTCCTCTGACGAATGGTCGGCTACTCTGACCACGCGAATCGTCGCAGACGGAGATGGCGTCCCTTCAAGCTGCGAGGAAATAATTATCGCTGAAAACTCTACAAGGTGTTAGAAAACACAAAAGAAACTGTTCATTTATGACTGCAAACACCGAAGATGATTCCCAGTTTCTGGTTATCAATCGGTGAATGTTTTATGACGAAAGTTATGGTGAAATTTTCAGAAAAGTGTTGAGTTGGCAATCGTAGACTTGTACAGCCTATCGATAGTGAGTCTAGTTTCTAGCACTTTCTGCGCCTGATTTTTAACTGTGAATTCGACAGATTTTATTTATCGAGATCTCATCTTGAGCAGTGTACCTCAAGCACCAGACGAAGGAACAGTCGCATTTACGGGAATTTACTACGAAGAGGCAAGTCTCTGTTGTAATCCATGTCTCTTTTATAGGCATTTGCCGAAATTATAAGACTCTACGTTTAATTAATCACACTCGGTGATTTATTAAAGGAGTTGATAAAACTAGTAGGCCTAAATAAGGATCTGATAAAATAGTAAATAAGGAACTGGAAGTTTTGCAAATCTTTATCCAATTAAACGTATATAGGTCAGTGGATATAATTATGTTGTAACAAGAGTTCTTATGATATCTAACTGTTTTAGATTTCGTTTTTCTAATCTTCCAAGTGATTGGATTTTTATTTACGGCCTTAATTAAAGTTATACATCGTCCTAGGCTATATCATTGGCCAAATCAGAGCAGAAATAGCAGTGAAGGCATTATCAGTGCTGGCTAAAATATGTGTCCGTTAATTTTGGAAATGGTTAGTTGACTCATTTCCATAATTAGTGGAAGCTTAATAGGATCAATGGATTTTGATTGACCATTAAAGCTTCTCTTTGCAGCCTATGGCAATTAACAGTTTCACAAATCAACCGATCTCATTGTTTTTCTGCATCCACCCATCTTCCGATTCTTCCGACCCATCCAACCTCCCATCTGTCATCCATCCATCCACTAATCCATCATCGATCCAACCATCAATCAATCCTTCCATCTGTCCTGCCATATATCTATTCCACCAATTCATCCATCTTCCCTTCCATCCATCCATCCATCCATCCATCCATCCATCCATCCATCCATCCATCCATCCATCCATCCATCCACTCATCCAGTCCATCCATCCATCCATCCACCCTGGGTGCCTCTGACCTGATGGGGTGGGGGGTGGGAGAGCTTGTGGACACTGGACAATCTATGGCAGAGTGTTATATTGTTGGTGCAATTAATCTGATGAGTTCATTGTTTGTCGGCTGTTGGATTCAGGGTCATCAGTGACACCACGTGGTGCAGGATACAACCACACTCATCCTCATCCCCCTCTGCATTTGTCCTGAATGACCCCTCTCTGCCCAGGCCTTCTGCTCATCACCCTCAATTTCACTGACCAGTTTCACCAGCCCAAGTTGGCCAGCAATTTAAATGGCACATATGCATGTTAATTAGAAATCATATCATGTACACAGCTCTATAGGTTCTGTTGACAGGCAGGAAGACAAGCAGGCAGGCAGCCATACATATCCACAAACAGGCAGACAGACAGACAGAAAGACAGACAGACGATTTGAGCCAAATGCAGTAAAGAGCACATGAAATCACTCACGCAGGAAACCATGGTCCCCTGAATCGGCTTTAACATTCAGTTTTTAGTATAGTATTCTGGCAAATGGCTGTTGATAGTTGAAAATGGAGTGAAGAAGATGTAATGAAGAAATGATGTTATAGGAATTGAAGAGGACTGATTAGGAATCTGTGGACTGGAGTTGGGTTCTTGTCAAAGTATAGGGAGTCTATCTGCCTTAATCCGATTAGAAATGCCTCCGTCATTCATTGAAGATTGTAGACAGACAGACAGACAGACAGACAGACAGACAGACAGACAGACAGACAGACAGACAGACAGACAGACAGACAGACAGACAGACAGACAGACAGACAGACAAGGAGAGAGAGAGACAAAGAGAGAGACAGAATGAGGCAATTTTTAAATCCGTCGAAGGAATATCTGTCTAAATGCGCACAGCAGAGTCTGCAGAAACATTGATGACATTGATTTCTGTCTGTGTGTCTGTTCGGAGGCCAACCGGAAGTTCTCAGTGACAATGCAAGGTCAGCAGGACTCTTAAATTCAGAGTCAGTGCATCTGGTTTCTGTTTGAATGACCATCTGATCCATGGATTGGTGTCTTTGTCTTTGTCCCTGACATCCCACCAACCAACCATATGGACCAGTGGTCAACTATCCTTTGCATTGGGTCCATCGTGACTACGCTCTGCCAGCCAACCAACCATGGAAGGAATTTCTCTTTGTCCGAATGTCCAGCCAGTCAGCGTGAAGCCATCTGGTCAGTTTCGGTCACTCAATTGCTGACCACGTGGTCAGATGTTTGCTAGTGAATCTAATCTCCGATGCACAGGCGTTCGTCCTTCCGCTGCTGCCTCTCCTCCTCCTCCTCCTCCTCCTCCTCCTCCTCCTCCTCGCTCCTCTGTCCAGATCCGCCTATTCGCTCGGCGCCCCTGCCACCGCCTCCGCCGCTCAAACTATGAAATTATTATGCTTATAGTTGCCATGGCAACTGCCGCCGCGTGGAGGCTCGTTTTGGTTATTGTCGGGACGAGGCACCAGTGTTTTCTGTTGTGGCGTTAGCATCATCGACAGCAGCAGCAGCTGGCAGAGGGTGGAGCGGCACAGACTCCCAAGACAATTGGTCGCAGCGGTTGAAAGGAATAATTAGATGGACGGAGAGAGAGAGAGGGAGGGAGGGTGGGGAAGAAGGGTGGGCTGTTGTTGTTGACTGAGGATCCTGTGGGGGGCAGAGCAGCAGATGCCCAGTGGAATAAGAATCGCTTCATCTGCATACATAGACAGACTCTGCGCCATCGCTGCTGCTTCCAGTTATGCTGCTGATGCTGTGGCGTCATAGGAGACGGATGCGGAGAATCTGAGGCCTACAGAGGCAAAGAATGGATGGGTGGGTGGATGGACGGATGGATGGATGGATGGATGGATGGATGGATGGATGGATGGATGGATGGATGGATGGATGGATGGATGGATGGATGGATGGATGGATGGATGGATGGATGGATGGATGGATGGATGGATGGATGGATGGATGGATGGATGGATGGATGGATGGATGGATGGATGGATGGATGGATGGATGGATGGATGGATGGATGGATGGATGGATGGATGGATGGATGGATGGATGGTTGGCTCGATCGATGATGGCTGGGAACGGACAGCTGTTCATCTTTGATGGCACTTCAATACACGGTTTCATCTGCACCGACCATGGCAGTCTGTCCCCGTGTTTATCTACATGTATGGCTGTTGTTGTTTTTCCTATTCTGTCTGTCTGTCTGTCTGTCTGTCTGTCTGTCTGTCTGTCTGTCTGTCTGTCTGTCTGTCTGTCTCTCTCTCTCTCTCTCTCTCTCTCTCTCTCTCTCTCTCTCTCTCTCTATGTCTCTCTCTCTCTCTCTCTCTCTCTCTCTCTCTCTCTCTCTCTCTCTCTCTCTCTCTCTCTCTCTCTCTCTCTCTCTCTCTCTCTCTCTCTCTCTCAGCCCTTCGCCTTCCCCCTCATCTCGCCTGATTAAGACACTTGGCACTTGCTAGAGGGCAGTTTGTCTCCTGATCAGCATCTTTCGTTGCTGCAGAAAAGTCATCGGACCATCTGGACTTGCTTCATCTATTACAGAATATCTGCACTCAGAGTTCAGTCATGCGTGAATCAAAAGGAAGAGCAGCCAAGCCTAGCAACCGAAAGTAACAATGGCACAGGCTTCTAAGTGATTTCTTCCACGGCAGAAGAATCTGCAGATTTCTGCTCCACGTGTGCCCCCTATAGCAAACTCAGCTATAATGAGTACACCGACCGTACACGGTCGTTGGGAAGATGAGACAGCAAGGGGGAGTATACTGGCTACCCGCCCTCATATGCCGTGTCTAAGAAACTGAAGTTACTAACACTTCGTATCCATGGCTGCCTGCCTTATAAGTCTAGCGTAAGAGATTGCTCTTCGTCTTCTTCCTTAGATGACCAGAGGGTTCCATTTCTCAGCAGACTTCGCCAGTCGATCCAGTGGTCACTTAGCATGGGTGATATTTGAGGAATTAGGTGCTTCTAATTGTTGAAATTTAGCAAGACTGTGGAGTGTGGACATGGGAACACTGACAGTTTGTGTGCAGTGTTTAATCTAGTCCCCCTCTTCTGGGAGGGGAAACCAGGTTTCTGGGGGGACCAGCCAATTTGTCAGACTTTTTCAACTTTCATCCAGACTTTTCTAACTTTCGTCCAAACTTTTTCAACTTTCATCTTCCAAAAACCATATATCACCATGTATCCTGGGGGGGAATTTCCCTCCCCAAAAGCTCTCAACATTATAATATTGCCGGCCTCTGGGGGGAAACATCAATCCTGGGGGGGAACTTTACCCCCCCCCAAAGACGTCTAGATTAAACACTGGTTTGTGTGTTGTCAGTTTATGCAGAAGAGAATGCTACGATCGAGAATGCTACGATGGATACTTGGGATCTCACTGAAGGACAGGAAAAGAAATGTGGACATCAGAAAGAAGCTCGGGGTGGCATGTATAACTGACAAAGTACGAGAGACCAGGCTGAGGTGGTATGGACATGTAATGAGAAAAGAGGATGATAGTTGTGTGAAAAGAATCATGAATGCAGAGGTATACGGACGCCGCAGCCGGGGACGACAGAGGAAGAGATGGGAAGACACGATACAACAAGACCTAAAACTCCTAAAACTGAAGAAAGAAGATGCTCAAGAAAGAAACAAGTGGAAGAGAAGGATCCGAGTGGCTGACCCCTCTCCAAAGAGGGATTAATTCGAGCCTGAAGGAAAAGAAGAAGAAGAAGTTTATGCAGAAGACTCTAGCTAGGAGAATAGATGGAGACATAATATTGCGACTTGGGGGAAATGTTTTGTGGTCGGGTCATTTGATGATGGATGATATTTCAAGTGGGTGTTCCTGTTACGGCGGATGACTGACTATTGATTTTCATTGGCCACTGCAGGACTCTCTTTCTCTTCCTCTAGTGGCCACTGCAGGACTCTCTTTCTCTTCCTCTAGGGCTGTTCGGCTGTGCTTCCTATTCACGAAAACTCGTTTAGCTGAAGCCAATCCATTCCTCAGCTCTAAATTGGTTCTTCAATCTTTGTTCAGCTTCTGATTTCTTATTCCTCTTGAACAGAATTCTGCACTGAGTCCAAAGCAGTTCATGTGAATCAATTGATGTTAAGAACACATTAGGAAACTGCGTTGATACGTCATTGGATGGGTTCACTGGGGTCCATGTTTGCCATCAATATAAATTTTATAATTAACATATTTAGCTAATTATTACCCAGTATTAGGATAACTAGGAAACAGAAACAGTTTGAAAGTTCAAACAGGACTTGAAGGACCAGAATCCAAAAGCACTAATGTTCTATATGTTCAATTAACATTGTTCAGATACTTGTTGCAGATTTCGTTAGAGATCGAACGAAATGGGAAATCAGCAGAGCAACAAGCGAAAGGAGAACACGAAACAGACGAATAATAGTCATCGTGCGAAGAAGTGCAAGAAGAAGAACAAGAAGAATTCCATTCTAACGGATGGCATTCCCTCCAACCCAGTCGTCATCGGTGGCCCCTCTGTTCCTCCTGGAGACAAGTTTCCTGTGGATCAGAAACTCAGTCTCAAGATCTACCCGTCATACACCAGCGGAAAGAACGAACTGACTTGCCTGGAGGATGGAAACCCTGACGACATCAAGGTCTACAGACACAACAAAGATCACTTGCATCAGCGTAAGAGTTCTACAGTTCCTGCTTTTCACAGTTCGGCCATCAGAGATTATCCGGAATTGGGACGAAGGTGTCTACGTTGGGACAGCCTCAGCGAGACGCGATCCTCTAATCCTCGAGCTTCAAATACGAGCACTCCGACAAACACCGGTCGCAAAGGTAGATCTGTATTCTGTGGCTCTTTCAAAGGGTATTGAATCTAAGTGTTTGGGTTTAGTGATTGCAGTTGGGGAATGCCTCTGGATATTTACATGAGCTGTGCTGCCCAATTCCAGGTTTGGGGTGAACTAGTTGTTGCCTTTGCATGCACCTTGACGATACAGTGGTTGGTTGATCCACCTGGAACAGAATGCCTTTGTATCTGCACGTTGTCTTTGCTAAGGATTGTACATGCACTTTCTTTTGGGCTGCATTGGTGTAGCCGCTGTAACGGTGTGTTCTATGCCTTATAACCGGAGGGTTGCAGGGTCGAATCTACCTCAAGCCACTGCGTAGCGACTTTGGACAAGTTGCTCATGTCTAGCGCTCATGAATAGGCTGTGTCCTGTGTTTGGCCTTCGAGTGGCACTTTAGAAGTTTGGAGATTACGATTACTTTCTACAAGCAGTTGAAAACTGTTCTTTTCTGCTGGGGTTGGACCGGAAGTGCCGCTGAGTAGTTATCTGGCGAGACGCTATATAAATACTCTGAATGAACGAATGAATTACAGATGTGGTGAAAGATAGAGATTGAGTTAAAGGTGTCTGTTGACTGCTTCTGATGACGGCTGGGGCCCGTTTCCTCTGCTGCTTTGTTCCAAAGATCTTCCCCATTGTTTGTTCAACTTGTTCTTAGTGTTTTAAAATTTAGCAACAGCAGATATACTAGAGATTGTATCTCTCGGTTTTCCGCTTTCTACTTCTCCGTCTGTTTTTGAGAGGTTGTTGAAAGGTTTCATATAAATGTTTCGTGAAATACACATGCATACATGCATACAGATATGTTTGTACACAATATTACACACACACACACACACACACACACACACACACACACACACACACACACACACACACACACACACACACACACACACACACACACACACACACACACCTACACACACACACACACACACACACACACACACACATTTGATAAAGGCCTTTGCATCTGTACAAGGTATTTCTTCACTGAGTTGCATGGTGGCTCAGTTGAGGAAGCAACTACAGATGCCTTGAGTAAGCAGGGCAATTTCTCCTGTTCACTTCATGTTGTAGTTATGCTGTCATTACCCTTTCCATCTTTCCATGTTTCAGTTGCTAAAGAAGACTTTCCGTCGTCGATTGCAGTACGCCAGAGATCGAATCACTTCGAACATACGTTCATCGAGTCCTTAACACAGAAGTTTGGAGCGATGCCATGCAAGGTCCAGTTGGCGTCGTTGTCGATAGCCATTCGCCCTTTCACAGCCCACCAGGCAGTCTCCCTCTTCAGTTATCTCAAGTCACATACTGTACCGATTGACCTCAGACCAACTGTGAGTGGACGAGAGCTTCCGGAGTACATCCTTACCATTCCAACGGCCTTGTTCCTCGACATTAAGCGCATTCGAGAGGAGAGGATCTCCGATCCAGACGTCCTGGCTTCAGCTGCACGTGACATTGTCACATGCATTGTCGGCGAAGTAGCCAACGAAATCTCTCGTATGTTCGAATACCAGATCGCTCTACTGAACGAAGAAACATCAGTGGCTCTGTTGGCCGAACACGCTGCTGATTGCGTCATAGAATACTCTGTCAAACGCAGTCATCGACTCCTTGATCGAAATACAGTCATACAGGGTGAGATAACGACTGGGAAATTGTTGTCATTTCATGTTGAATTCTGTCAGGTTTAGATGCAATGCTTATCAAATGACCCAGTCACTGATCACACGACCAAGTCACTGATCATATGACCCAGAAATTATCATTTGACCCAGTCTCTGATCAAAGGAAACAGTCTCTGATCATACAACTCAGTCACTGATCATATAACTCAGTCTCTGATCATACAGCTCAGTCTCTGATCATACAACTCAGTCTCTGATCATACAGCTCAGTCTCTGATCATACAACTCAGTCTCTGATCATACAGCTCAGTCCCTAATCATATAACTCAGTCTCTGATCATATAACTCAGTCTCTGATCATACAGCTCAGTCTCTGATCATACAACTCAGTCTCTGATCATACAGCTCAGTCTCTGATCATACAGCTCAGTCTCTGATCATACAACTCAGTCTCTGATCATACAACTCAGTCTCTGCTCATACAACCCAGTCCCTAATCATATAACTCAGTCTCTGATCATATAACTCAGTCTCTGATCAAATAACTCAGTCTCTGATCATACAGCTCAGTCTCTGATCATACAACTCAGTCTCTGATCATACAACTCAGTCTCTGCTCATACAACCCAATCCCTAATCATATAACTCAGTCTCTGCTCATACAACTCAGTCTCTGATCATATAAATCAGTCTCTATAACTCAGTCTCTGATCATACAACTCAGTCTCTGCTCATACAACTCAGTCTCTGATCATATAACTCGGACTCTGATCATACAACTCAGTCTCTAATCATATTAGTCAGTCTCTAATATAACTCAGTCTCTGATCATACAACTCAGTCTCTGATCATACAACTCGGACTCTGATCATACAACTCAGTCTCTAATCATATAAATCAGTCTCTGATCATACAACTCAGTCTCTGATCACATAACTCAGTCTCTGATCATATAACTCAGTCTCTGATTATATGACTCAGTCTCTGATTAAATGACCCAGTCGCAGTCACACTTCATTAGGAACTGATTTAATAAATGTATCTGAAGGAGAATAGAAATGGCAATATGTTCAGTGAGCAACATATCTGCTCTGTTGACACTGAGATGGTCGTCTTTAAATTGTGCCTTGATTAATGATTTCATTGAAATTCTGTTTCTTCCTCCTGCATAATCTTGCATTGTAATGTAGATCATATGCATTGAAATGGAAAGATGATCCTATAGATGTTGTATGTAGGGGTCGTTCGAGGTCAGCCAAAGACTGGCAAAGCTCGGTTCATCTCGGTGATTGTTGGGTCCCAGGAACTGAAGTGGGATCTGTACAAGATCCTCAAGAAGCCAGGACTTCGCAAGGACGTCCTGTTGTTTGCCGAGGGGCTCAACAAATCAAACGGTCGAGGCTGGACGTTCCACTCATCGGAGGACTGTGACCCTCTGCTGTACGGATACAGAGGCCTGATGATCGAGTGGGATTTCCAGAGCGAAGTCTATCGCATCAGTGGTCAGGAGCAGCGACTGGTCATAGCGGATGAGATGGTCTGGCGACCGGATGACTTCCACCGCCTCTACACTCCCTACCAGTGTCTCGTTGGAGCTGCGGTCATGACGTCCTGTAAGACTGTCAACCTGGGAGCGGGTGATGATGAAACCCTGGCAGAGTACATGCTCAGTCTTCTTGGCTCGGCCAATAACTGTGGCGAAATCCAGCCGGTCTATCGGCCTTTGAGCCGTCGGTGTATTCGGATGGCAGCCATTAGGAAAGCGTCTTCATTGAACCAGACAAAGGACGATGTCAATCGAATGTCTCTTCGTCTAACGTCAGCTTCAGTCTGCAAAGACCTGGGTCCAAGTAAGAGATCCCCCAGTTCGCTTCAATCTGTTGGTTGATTATGTTGTGTTTTTAACAAAAGAATCCAAATCATTTTGTCTTGTAGATAAAACCAACTGATTGCTCCTCTTTTCCTCAACTCTCTTGCTGCTCCAGTTCTAGGCTCCACCCACAATAGTCGTATGATAACGTACCTGCCTGCGAGATCCTTGGCCTTGACCTAGAACCAAACCTTACCTGCCTCTGAACATTCTAAGTTCCCATAACTTATCTTTTGTTTGGGAGCTGAACAAATCTTGAGACTATGATTATGACTAAAAGTTATGCAATGTTTTTCAGTGCATAGAGTGAATGGCAGTTGAGTTAAATTTAATCGAGTTAAATTTAAATTGAGTTAAATTAAATTGAGTTGAACTGAGTTAAATTAAATTAAGTTTTAATTAATTAATTAATTAATTAAATTGAGTTAAATGAAATAGAGTTAAATAAAATGAAATAAAATAAAGTTAAATAGAGTTAAATTGAATTAAATTAAAATGAGTTAAATTAAAATGAGTTAATAATAAATCGTGTTAAGTGCTGAATGACCAGGAGATTAATTGTTGTATTCGTTGAACTGAATCGTTTGTTGTGTTTGATTGTAGAGGATCTTCCGAACGGAATAAGGAGAGTCCATCCTCCGACTCATAGATTCATTGAAGAGGACACTGTGCGAACCAACCGGTTGCCAGTGAGGCAGAACATCTGCACTGCTGCTGCTGAGGACAAGGAGGAGGAGGAGGAGGAGGAGGCTGGAACGACATCCGTTGCCATGACAATGGCACCAGACATACGAGACATCGATGATGGGGAGCCAGCTGTCGTTGAACAAAGTTAGAGACGAACAAATCGATTCCTTTGACAGACATGGCTGCACATGGATGTTCACATTTTCACTCTCCATATGTATACAATACAACACAATGCAATAAATATGATACTAAACAATACAACAGTAGAATACTGATTGTATTGTATAAAGAAAAAGGCAGCTGGACTGTGCTCGAGACAGATCTGGTGAGAAGAGATTGCTGTCAAATACACTTGTTTCGATCAGTCGTGTTTGCAGAGGTTTTGAGAGACAATAAAAATGTGCCTTTATCAGATGTCTGGATACATACATAGACCACTTCATCTATTGAGAAAAGAATGTTGTGTAAGTTGTGTTTTCTTTTGGTTGTCAGTGGTTACGATGACTTCGAGTGATGGAGGCCATCATGAGCTGCTGATGCTGGGCAACTGCGAACAAAAGGAAGGAGAGAAACCATGGACCGTGGAAGACATCGCCATCAACAAAGATGACTTCCAATCAAAAGAGATGAAGGATGATAAAGACAATAAGAAGAAAAGAACGGAAGAGAAATGGAACAGAAAAACTCTCATCCAAGGTCAGATGCTGACTACAGTTGCAAATGACTTCAGCATACCATAAATCCAGTACAGTGACAAAATGATGACAAAGATCATGATGATGATGATGATGATGATGATGATGATGATGATGATGATGATGATGATGAAGACGACGACGACGATGATGATGATGAAGGTGATGATAACGATTGGTGACTGAACCTGCGAATGGCGTAGATAAACTAATGACTTTTTGCTGCAGCTGAAAACGAGAATAAAGTGAAAAACAGAGAAGAGAAAAACCGAAAGAATTCCGACGACAGAACGGAGACAGAATTACGGAAGAATGCAGAAGCGATGGATAAATCCACAGAGGATCCTTTTCCTCTCATGGATCACTGTCCAGGAGGACAACAGAGGATTTCCAACCAGACTCCTTTTGTTGAAAGCACAGATCCAAAGTCAGGACCCTTCATTGCGAATCATCTGAGTTCAAACAAGAAAACTGAAGATATGCTGAGAAGTTGGTCCATGGACTCTGGTGGTGATGGGGAGAAACCGGTTCGAAAGGCTGCTTTGTATGTGGAAATGAAGGAGAACATTCGATGCAAGATCCTACAAGCCCTAGAAGGTATGTGCTGACCTTGCTCAAGTGAATGGGGTTTCATTGCATTGCGATTCTCTTTAAAATGATACACTTTGGCTTTCTATCGTGTAGAGCAGCGGTTTCATTCAGGGCAGGCAGGGGAGAATGGTTCTATCGCAGTTCAAAATAAATTTTTTTAAAACCTGCTGATTTCAGAGAATATATAATATAATATAATATAATATAATATAATATAATATAATATAACAAGGGTTTTAAGTGGTTCAGAAGACGTGTAGTCTGTGTTAGAACCACTGCAAATTAATCTCGAACGCTTAATAGCCCAATTTCCATAGCTTCTTCTTAAAAGCTGTTTTTGTGTCTACCGAGACAGTACTATCATCCAAACCATTCCACAAGTCTACAACTCTTGCACTGAAAAATTTCTGCCCTAAAGTTCCTTTTGGCTTCTTAAATAATTTATATCTGTGCCCCCGAGTTGCCTTGTTTGGTGCTAATTCAAAGAACCTCTCCCACTGCAGTGCTTCCTTTCCAGTGATAATCTTATAAGCTTCAGTTAGATCTCCTCTGCTCCTCCTTCTCTCCAATGTTGTTAGTCCACACTTTTTCAACCTTTCTTCATAGCTCAGATCCTTGTAGCCCCAAATCATTTTTGTAGCCCTTCTTTGCACTTTCTCCAGTTTTTCAATGTCCTGTTTTAGGTATGGATTCCATACCTGGATGCAGTATTCCAACTGTGGCCTAACCAGTGATTTGTACAACCTTATTATTGTATCTTTGTCTCTGGTGACTATTGTCCTTTTTATCATACCTAGGCTGTATGTGGATATAAGTGTAGAAGGAGGTGTTATGAGCAAATTTTTTAACAGCTTTTAGTCATTCTTGCTAAACATGATTCTGTGTTTAAATAATTTACATTATTACCTGAATGTATTGTTGCATTTTATGTAGTTATTAGGGACTAACCGGAAATCTCTTCGGACATTTGCCTCGGCCGAATATCCCGTTTTCGGCACTTTTCGCCTCGTCTAATACTGTACACACAAATAGTTGCTTGTTTGCCTCACTTGCCGAAATTTGTAGGCTCATAATATCAGCTTTGAGCTTCATCTAGCATATTCATTTTGATGAGGAAAAGTACAAAAAACACCAACACCGGAAGTCCACAATGGAAGTCAAGTCCATTTAATTGATTTTTTATTTCTAAAATTCAAAATGTATTAGTCAGTTATTACAAGTACACAAATTTATTTCGATAATTTGTCATTGCATGAAAATGTGAAGCTTTGTATATGGAACAAATAGTACTCGGTTCACACCCGGATCCGGCAAATAGTAGGCCCTGGCCCCTACATCCAAATTCTCGGATTCGGTACTCGGTGGAAAATGTCTACCGGTTGATCCCTAGTAGTTATACTGTATCTGTGGCTACTTATATCTACTCGTTATATCCACTTAAATCCACTTATATCCACTCATCCATTCACATCTACACTTATATCCACATACAGCCACTTACTCACTTTTATCCACTTGTCCACTTATATCCACTCGTATCCCACTCGTATCAGTTAATGAATGAGTGAATGAATGAGTGAATGAATGAATGAGTGAATGAATGAACAAGGGTAAACTTGAACAGGAAATGAAGTTTTAATGAGAATTGTTTTGCTCTTGTCATGATCCTCAACCTCATCCTCGTCGCTTAAATCTGTTTCACAAATTTTAAGCTGTTTTTCTGTTTCAGTTTTGCGTGTGGAGGCGATTCCATCGCAGCTGCCAGAGGCAAAGCTCTTTGGCAGAAAGACACAAGTCTGCCACCTGACCGAGATGCTGACACCGGCTGGATCCATGGTAACGATCACTGGTTGCTATGGCATTGGAAAGTCAGCAGTTGCCTTGGCGATTGGCCACAATCTCAAGATGAAGTCGATAACGAGCGTCTTCATCAACTGTCGTGGATGTTGCAGCATGGCGAGCTTTGTTCGTCGCCTCGTCGGCCATTTTGGTCTTCGCTTCCGTCTGGACGAGTTGACCTATTTCTACAACTGGCTCAACTGCCACGACCAACAGCTTCTGCTCATCCTCGACAACGTCGACCTGCCAGAAGAAGACAACGAGGCGTTGTCTTACGTGACGGACGACCTGTTGCATGCCGTGCCAAAGCTTCGAATAGTCTGCACTCGCATTCATCCGTTCTACCAGGGCAAAGTCTCGTCCGGGAGACGTACGTATCGCCTCGGAGACATACGGGAGACTTCGGACAGCCTCTTCCTCCAGGTCGCTCCGGATCTGCGGGACAAGGACATCCAGATGCTGTCGAGCCTCTGCTGCTACATTCCATTTGCGATCCAGTTGATTGGCAACGTCCTTGCCTTTGAGGAGGACATGGACCCAAGGAGCCTCGTCCAATCGCTCTCCTCCACTTCCCATCCGGCTCTCCCATCGCTCGAGAGCGACATACGTGAGCTGACGAGAGACGAGTGTGAGCGCAAGCAGCTAAGGTGTTTGACCATCTGCATACTCGCTGTGCTAGACAACATCGGAGAGATCTACACGGAGATTCTCTGCAAGATGAGCTGCTTTGTGTCTGGATTCGATGACAATGAAGCGATGGAGGCCGTGCACAAGAGCCACCTAGTCATAGATGCCCTGCGCACCCTGTCGAAGCTCGGTCTACTCATCCGTGACTCCAAGGATGGACGCTACCACCTGCCGCCTGCGGTCCGACTCGTCTGTCGAAACCTCATGGTCGACGACGGAGTGATCGAGGCTCTGTACTGCATCCGCATTCTGGAGAAACTCAAGGACGCCTGCGACCAGTATGGGTCAAGCGACCATCAGGTTGCCATGGCGACCGTGGAGCGCGACTACGACAACATCACGGACTCCTTGAGACGAGTGACCGAGTCGGAGAGTGTTTACGAGGCAGCGTGGTCGTTGGCGTCGCTCGAGGGAGCCATCTTCCTCAGCGAGTTCCTGTCAGAAGATGTCTACTGCTGCTTCTTTGAGATGCTCGAGAGAGCAGCTGATGGCAGCGATGACCTGTCGAGGCGTTGTCAGGCGCTCTGCTGCCTCGCCTTCTATCACACGACGCAGGGTAAGGTCGGCCACGCTGCCTTTGCCGCCTCCAAGGCATACGAGATCTCCGGTTCGGTGGGGGAAGTTGACAAGGCGTTCTGCTTCTACTGCTTGGCGAAGGTCTATTGGTATGATGAAGAGGAGCAGAGGAAGGCGCTGATGCTGGCCAAGAGAGCCGTCGATCTGTTCCAGGAGTTGACCGGTCCCTTGGACATTCGGACCCTCTATGCCTGTGAGTTGTACGGGTGGATGTTGACCAGTGCTGGTCATCTGCAGACGGCGCGCCATGTCTACAACATAGCAGATGAGGCTGCAGCGGTCGTCGATGGTCATCCGCAGATGCTGGCCGGCTACGGATGCAGGCGACTCATCTGGGATGAGCTGGGGCTGTTCGAGCGAGCCAAGCAGATGGCCATCAAGGCGAATCGACTGACGCAGTGGATGTATGGACAGCACCCAGCCACCGGAACGGCGCTTATGCTGCTCTGTGAGGCTACCGTGAAACGAGGATCTCTGAGCGATGCTATCTGTCTCTGTATCCATGCCCTGGCCACTCGCATCAAGGTAAGTAGCCTGTATTGGCCCTGATGCTATCTGGCTCTACATCCATGCCCTGGCCACTCGCATCAAGGTAAGTAGCCTGTGGTGGCCCTGATGCTATCTGTCTCTGTATCCATGCCCTGGCCACTCGCATCAAGGTAAGTAGCCTGTACTGGCCCTGATGCTATCTGGCTCTACATCCATGCCCTGGCCACTCGCATCAAGGTAAGTAGCCTGTGGTGGCCCTGATGCTATCTGGCTCTACATCCATGCCCTGGCCACTCGCATCAAGGTAAGTAGCCTGTACTGGCCCTGATGCTATCTGGCTCTACATCCATGCCCTGGCCACTCGCATCAAGGTAAGTAGCCTGTACTGGCCCTGATGCTATCTGGCTCTACATCCATGCCCTGGCCACTCGCATCAGGGTAAGTAGCCTGTGGTGGCCCTGATGCTATCTGTCTCTGTATCCATGCCCTGGCCAATCGCCTCAAGGTAAGTAGCCTGTACTGGCCCTGATGCTATTTGTCTGTACATCCATGCCCTGGCCACTCGCATCAAGGTAAGTAGCCTGCGGTGGCCATGATGCTATCTGTCTCTACATCCATGCCCTGGCCACTCGCCTCAAGGTAAGTAGCCTGTGGTGGTCCTGATGCTATCTGGCTCTACATCAATGCCCTGGCCATTCATATCCAGGGGTCAGTAGCCTGTGCTGGTCCTGATACTATCTGGGTCTACATCTACGCCCTGGCCATTCACATCCAGGTAAGTAGCCTGTGGTGGCCCTGATGCAATCTGGCTCTACATCCATGCTCTGGCCATTCACATCCAGGTAAGTAGCCTGTGCTGGCCTGATGCTATCTGGCTCTACATCTACGCCCTGGCCATTCATATCCAGGTAAGTAGCCTCTGCTGACCCTGATACTATCTGGCTCTACATCTACGCCCTGACCATTCACATCCCGGTAAGTAGCCTGTGCTGGCCCTGATGCAATCTGGCTCTACATCCATGCTCTGACCATTCACATCCAGGTAAGTAGCATGTGCTGGCCCTGATGCAATCTGGCTCTACATCCATGCCCTGGCCATTCACATCCATGTAAGTAACCTGTGCTGGCCTTGATGCTATCTGGCTCTACATCTACGCCCTGGCCATTCACATCCAGGTAAGTAGCCTGTGCTGGCCTTGATGCTATCTGGCTCTACATCGACGCCCTGGCCATTCACAGCCAGGTAAGTAGCCTGTGCTGGCCTGATGCTATCTGGCTCTACATCTACGCCTTGACCATTCACATCCAGGTAGGTAGCCTGTGCTGGCCCTGATGCAATCTGGCTCTACATCCATGCCCTGGTCATTCACATCCAGGCAAGTAGCCTGTGCTGGCCTGATGCTATCTGGCTCTACATCGACGCCCTGGCCATTCACAGCCAGGTAAGTAGCCTGTGCTGGCTTTGATGCTATCTGGCTATACATCTACGTCCTGGCCATTCACAGCCAGGTAAGTAGCCTGTGCTGGCCTGATGCTATCTGGCTCTACATCTACGCCCTGGCCATTCATATCCAGGTAAGTAGCCTCTGCTGACCCTGATACTATCTGGCTCTACATCTACGCCCTGACCATTCACATCCCGGTAAGTAGCCTCTGCTGGCCCTGATGCAATCTGGCTCTACATCCATGCCCTGACCATTCACATCCAGGTAAGTAGCATGTGCTGGCCCTGATGCAATCTGGCTCTACATCCATGCCCTGGCCATTCACATCCAGGTAAGTAACCTGTGCTGGCCTTGATGCTATCTGGCTCTACATCTACGCCCTGGCCATTCACATCCAGGTAAGTAGCCTGTGCTGGCCTTGATGCTATCTGGCTCTACATCTACGCCCTGGCCATTCACAGCCAGGTAAGTAGCCTGTGCTGGCCTGATGCTATCTGGCTCTACATCTACGCCTTGACCATTCACATCCAGGTAGGTAGCCTGTGCTGGCCCTGATGCAATCTGGCTCTACATCCATGCCCTGGTCATTCACATCCAGGCAAGTAGCCTGTGCTGGCCTGATGCTATCTGGCTCTACATCGACGCCCTGGCCATTCACAGCCAGGTAAGTAGCCTGTGCTGGCTTTGATGCTATCTGGCTATACATCTACGTCCTGGCCATTCACAGCCAGGTAAGTAGCCTGTGCTTATATCCTGCCATCAATCAGTTGTCTTGAAGATGTCCTTTGTAAATCTGTTATTATTATTACGATTACAATTCAGGACGTCCGCTCTAAAGCTATGCTTAGAAGTATCTGCATCTAGACTTACAGTAGAGCTACTCTTGAAAAATAAGATTTGCTGAGATTTTAAATTCTTGGAGCATTAACACAAATCAAATGCAAATGAAACCAATTCAGTCCGTCCTACAACGTTATTCCTCGAAAGTATGTGATACACATACGTCCATATTATACACATACATAAAACGTAATACATACATATGTACAGCGTATAAAGCGTACATACATGCCTACATAGATTCATGTACAGCTGCGTACAGTTGATGTTGGTTTGCACATGTAAGTAAGTGTGTCCTTTATAGATCCAACTGCTAACCGCACTTTGGTTGACACATGGCAGGTACTTGGTCCCTCCTTTGACACTGGCCTGACATACAAGATGCTGAGCAGTCTGATGTTGCGTCAGACGCAGTACGAAGGCGCCGCTGCCTTTGGCCAGAGGGCGCTCGAGATCTTCGAGAGGACCGGATCAGCCGATGGAGACCTCATCGTCGACGTCAAAGACATCATCAACCAGTCGCGCCTGAAGATGGCACGAAGCCGTCAGCAGCAGCAGCAACATTCAAAGATGCTGCAGGTGGATGCTGCTACAACAAAGGAGCTGGCCAACAAGAAGAACGTGACGTTCCAGGAGTTGGTGCGTTCTACTGAGTGGCCGCTGTCGAAGAGCTCGGCCGAGGTCTGACTAGAGGAGGAGAGCAAGAGCAGAGCATCAGGGATTCGTTGTCGATCTGGGCGTCTTCGCCTTCTCGGCATCTCAGGCAAAACCAGCTTCAGTTGGACAAAGAACATCACCACGAACACCACCACCAGCTGCAGCAACAGCAGGGAGCAGCTAAGACATGAGCATCATCATCATCAACATCCCTGCGTGTCCATTGCTGAGCGATTGAAGCAGACGAGAGATGCGCCTCTGCTGCTGCTGCAGGTGTTCGTCATTTGCTTCATTGTCGTCATGGCGCTGATTGTTCTCGTCATGAGTTCGGACCTTTTGTCAGAGCTGATGACTGTGTGATGCTTCTGCTCTGGCTCTCACAACATTCTTCTTCGCTTCTACTAGACGGTTCTCTGTCTCTCTTCCGGTGGCTGCTGACAAGAAGACTGTGGCATGATGGACCTCTGAAACTGACAAATATCCCGAATCGGTTGGGTGTCGATTCTCCTCAGCAGTGGAACTATGTTCTGTACGTGTTACGTACTAAGTTGCTTCTTCTATGAATCCTCTATGAATCCTGCCTCAGTTTAACTCCAGTTGCTTCTTCTGTGAACACTGCCTCAGTTTAACCCCAGTTGCTTCTTCTGTGAACACTGCCTCAGTTTAACCCCAGTTGCTTCTTCTGTGAACACTGCCTCAGTTTAACCCCAGTTGCTTCTATTATGAACCCTGCCTCAGTTTAACTCCAGTTGCTTCTTCTGTGAACACTGCCTCAGTTTAACCCCAGTTGCTTCTTCTGTGAACACTGCCTCAGTTTAACCCCAGTTGCTTCTTCTTTGAACACTGCCCCAGTTTAACCCCAGTTGCTTCTCTTTGAACACTGCCTCAGTTTAACCCCAGTTGCTTCTTCTGTGAACTCTGCCTCAGTTTAACCCCAGTTGCTTCTTCTGTGAACACTGCTTCAGTTTAACCCCATTTGCTTCTTCTATGAACTCTGCCTCAGTTTAACCCCAGTTGCTTCTTGTATGAACCCTGTATCAGTTTGACCTCAGTTGCTTCCTTTATGAACAATGCCTCAGTTTAACCCCATTTGCTTCATCTATGATCCCTGCCTTATTTTAACCCTAGTTGCCTCTTTTATGAACCGTGCCTCAGTTTAACCTCAGTTGCTTCTTTTATGAACCCTGCCTCAGTTTAACCCTTGTTGCTTCTTCTATGAACCCTGCCTGAATTTAACCTCTGTTGCTTCTTTAATGAATGACTGTCTCAGTTTAGCCACAGTTGCTTCTTTTATGAACCCTGTTTCAGTTTAACCCCATTTGCTTCTTCTATGAACCCTGCCTCAGTTTAACCCCAGTTGCTACTTCTGTGAACCCTGCCTGAGTTTAACCCTAGTTGCTACTTCTATGGACCGTGCCTCTATTTAACCCTAGTTGCTTGTTCTATGAACCCTGCTTATCAAACCATCAGAAGAGCTTAAATGTCCTGAGTTGAAGGTAGTATTCTATCCATCCATCCATCCATATTCTGCTCATTGACTGAGCACTTGGCCTTCTATTGTGTATTGCTATGACCTCCCTTAGACATTCTGACCTTGACACTTTGGATGGACGGTTGCATAAGTAAGGAAAAGAATTTCTCTAGTCTAGCAGTTGACCAGCACTTCAACAAAGTCATTAGTCCCAAACCGACAAAGCACAGGAAATGGTGCTATATAAATTTGTTCAACTGAACAAATGGAAAGGTAGCTTTCTTCTTTGCCATGTTGTTTGACCCTTGTGCCAACAGCCTATCCCTAGAACACTCATCCATGCACTCATTCATGTCTGACTAATACACTGTTCCCCTTTTTTGTATACGTCCAGGCCTTTATTTTAAAGAGTTTTATCATAATATGTTGAGATTTGACTTTTGTTGTTATATGTGACTCAGAACGTAGAACAGAGTTCACAAATATGAGAAAAAGTCTTACTATGAGCAGCTTTCAAATTGTCGTATTTCTCTTGTATTTTTACTTAATTAATTTTTAAATTAAGTTTTTATTTTTTTTAATTTTACCTTGTCTGTTTAATCGTGAATTACTGTTTAGCAGCAAAAACCATTTCTGAAATATTAGTGTATCTACTTTCAACCAACTGCATCGTAGGAATCGTTCAGGATCTTACTCTTCAACTGTTGTTACATTATTGTATTAGGCCAGAGTTTAATTCAAAGGGACCTGTGGAGCGAACTGGTGGCAGCACCGTAAGTCTGCAGCTACTGTGAATAGTTACTATGTGTCATAACTCTTTCAAGAGTGAGCATAGTATTATCAGGTGAAGAGGGTTTTTAGAAGTAATTTGTTCTTGTCAGAGATTTAGTAGACAGGAGAATAATTCTATGGAAGGAAACGTATTTATATTGATGGATTTGCTTAGAATGTCATTGTGTATAGTTTATCTAGTCACTGCTTACAATTATGCCCGAGTATTTGTCCGCTATAACTTCCGCTGAAGGAAATATTCAGTCCTTAGAAGTTGCTAACTAACTGCTTTACTGTTGATGAAGTATCACGATTTCAGGATGATTTTTTGAGTGGATTTTGTGCAATGTAACTGTTGGCACAGCCTGAAAATAGTGGTTGAGAAATCATCAATGGATGAAGATATTATATCGGTGTTGTTTAATGGTGGAATTAGTTGTAAGATTTTATGAAGACTGCTTAATAAATTATGATTACTGGTTTTTATTTTGTTTGGATCAATCGTTTCATGTAGGCCCTACGTGTGTGTGTATGTATGTATGTATGTATGTATGTATGTATGTATGTATGTATGTATGTATGTGTATATGGATGTATGTGTGTATGTATGGGCATTTATGTGGGTCTTCCATTGCATTCACGTGCTGTTGCCTTTGACTCTTTGTACTAAAGTAGCGCATTTTATGTAACTCACAAAGGGCAGTATGTGACTTGACGCTATCTCACTGACCTAAACAAATGCGTTTAGGAGATATTGATAAAGTTTGCTAACAGTCAAAGGCAACAGCGCGTGACTGCAATCATGTTCCAACACATGAGAAGGTACGATTGGCTCGATTTGATGTGAGGAAGAAACGCGGCACTCGCATATCTCAGTTTAAACAGCAGACGCAACAGCAGATCGGCGATTCAGTTAACTTGAGACATACAGATCTCTGATATATGCCGGGGTAAAGTGAAGCACTAGCCATCCGAAAACGCATCGTGTGCAAGTGTTTGAGTAAAGTAAGTAAGTAATGTATTGGTGAGAAACGCAAATGATCTGCGTCTCTGTTTAAGATGAAATGTCTGCTGCTATTTCGTGTATAATCGAAGCAGAAAGACATTCAAATGATTCTAATCGGACGAATGTCACATTTGAAATCAACAGACGACAATGGAATATAAATGTAAATCTCAGAAACTTCTCGGCGCCACACAAAACCCAGGTCACGCAGATCAGCTTAAACAACGGCGCTAAATGAAATCAAGTCGTCCACAATAGCCAGGTTTTTAAATGATGAATATGTATGGATATAACCAGGTGAGAAATGATTAAAATCTTCCGACTACGGACGGAGAGATCCACATAATTATGGCAACGTTTCAATCCAATTTTTATACTGCGCGATCTCCCGCTATCTGATCCTCTTCCTGCTCGCTGTGAATTCTGACCTCTGAACTGGGATAGAGAGACGCAGACAGACAGAGACACAGACAGACAGACAGACAGACAGACAGACATGGTCGATGCATTAGATGAGGTTAATCAGTTGGTTTAACCACCCAGACACTTTGTCTCTACTACTTGTGTTTTATTTTTAGACACCTGTGTTTCTGTCAGATGAATCATCTTTCTGTCTGTCTGTCTGTCTGTCTGTCTGTCTGTCTGTCTGTCTGTCTGTCCGTCTGTCTCTCTCGTGTGCATTTCCGCTCTGTATACAAAGGAGCATGCCAGGAAGTGGAGGAGGAGGGGAGGGGAGAATGAGTAGGAGAAAGCGGAGGAGAATAGGAGGAGGATGAGGAGGAGGAGGAGGAGGAGGAGGAGGAGGAGGAGGAGGAGGAGGAGGAGAAGGAGGAGGAGGAGGAGAAGGGGAAGGAAGAGAACGTTGAGAAAGATGAGAAGAAGGAGGAGGAAGTTAGCTCATTAGCCCATTGATTCCTCGCTGTATAGCCTCACAGAGTGATCTCTATCTTGCGTAACATTAAGTTGCTGCTGCTGCTGCTGCTGCTGCTGCTGCTGCTGCTGCTGCTGTTATTGATGATAGCTGATAACTTGAACCATTCCGGCTTCCGTGCCTGACTGTGGATGTGGGGGTATAGATGGGCGTCGGCTGCAGCCGGCAATAACCTGGAAAGGCTGGAAAAGAACCGAATGCTTTTCTCCCATGACCTGGATATTTTCTGTGGGAAGCTAGTAGCGCTGTTAGATAGAGGTAGATTTCTTCTTTAGTTCAAATGAAGCGATAGTTGATCCGTCTTTGTCATGGACTTAGGACAGGAAACCAAGGGCGTCATCACCAGCGGCGGAAGCAGCGGTCGCTCTTTCTGGGCATGCGGTCACTTCCTTAAGGTATTCCTCGTTCATTGCCTCAATGTCTTTAGCTTTCTCTTATGATCGGATGAGTCCTATCGACGCATTCCTCCACTCACTCTCCGAGTCCCTGAGGCCCAGTTATTATGCAGCGCAATCATCAGTCGGGGATTCTGTTTTGGTTCTCTTGTCGACTGCAAGTCTCTCTTTGTTTTGATCCGAAGTTTACAACACAGACTGTTGATGCTGTATAGTCATTCAGAGATATCTATATCTACATTATATATAATTTATGTCACAGATATCTATATTTACATATATATAATTTACATCTATATAATATATATATAATATATATATATATATATATATATATATAGGTTAATATCAACGTTGATTTATGTAGGCCTATAAATAACGTCTACTATTATCAGCTGCTGGCGGTGGAAATGCGTCGGTTGAGCTGTGAGTGTCTGCAGGAGCCATAGCCTGTGGTTACTCTTCTACAGTGAATCTACACTATCAGCACCCCCACATGAGGCCCACATGGGACCCACATAAGGCCCACATGGGACCCACATGAGGCCCATAGTCCTATATGACTTATGGGTCCCACCTAATAGGAAATAATTATAATAATATATTCGTGTTTAGTGTTTACTGACAAGCTGACTGACAAACCTAAGTTACATTGAAACACGATGAAGAAGAGCAGTCCCTTGAGCTAGCCCTGAGGTAGCCATGGGTATGAAGTGTTAGCGACTTCATTTTCTTAGACACGGCATATGAGGACGGGTGGCCAGTCCTCTCCCTCGCCGTCTCATCTTCCCAACGACAGTGTACGGTAAGTGTACTCATTATTGCTAGCGGGTGAACGTGGAGCAGAAGTCTCTAAAGAAATTTCTGCCCTGCCAGGGATTTGAACCCCCGATCTCTCGGTTGACAGTCCACCTCGCTAATCACTACACTATCACACACCCGCTATACATTGAACGATACAATAGTCAAGATCTTATTGAACACACGTCTTGGCAGTGTTAGGCGCCCACTCATTTTACAGCTGCCACCTAGGGAGTGGACGGCTGTGTCGACCTAGAGAGGGCTTGCGAGTATCGAACCACGTCTCTTAAGATCTTATGTTCTTCATGCAAGAGTACTAGGCCTACCATTCATCCCCTCTCTCCTTCCCTTTCTGAGCAATTTTCGCTAATTGACAAACCATCTGTTCTTGTGACCGTTACGTCCTTTGAGTTGGCGCTTTCGTCACGTACTAAAAGGCGCTATGGCAGACACATACATACACACATACACACAAGCAAGCAAACATACACATACACGCATACTTACATACATAGTTAGGGTAGGTGTGTGCGTTTGAGTGTGTCCGTCGGCTGGTGTTGCAAAGTGTTGATCTGGATATACTGTAGAGTTTGCTTTGGCTGAGATAATCATTCGCTGCATTTGATTTATTATTCCGCATTCTCTTCCTATCGTAATCGGTTTGTTAATGAACAACACTTGCGCCAGAATTCTCCAAGACTCTAATTACTTGATTGTCTTTGTGGAAGGTGTTGAAGTGGGGGAGGGGGTTGGTACCAGCACCAAAGTGGGAAAGGGTACGGGGACGCGCACCCTAGCAAAATTTATGCCTATATTGCGAATTATATATAGCGGGCGTTTAGTTTAAGGATGGACAGTATGGTTTTAAATGATTGGCATGACGGACGTGTGTGTGTGTGTGTGTGTGTGTGTGTGTGTGTGTGTGTGTGTGTGTGTGTGTGTGTGTGTGTGTGTGTGTGTGTGTGTGTGTGTGTGTGTGTGTGTGTGTGTGTGTGTGTGTGTGTGTGCGTGTGCGTAGGTGTGATTTGGAGTGCTGATTTGCGGGTCAAAACAGAGTTTGACCTTTGACACAGGTATAGCTCTTGTTGATGTTCCAATGATACTGTTGTAAGTAGAGTTTCATATATAAGTGGAAGAAGAAGAGCTGTAGCCCTGCTGTCATCGATATACGTCCGCTGCGTTTTCGGTGCTATTCTAGTTTCTGAAGTGCACTGAATTGCCCTCGTATAGTCTACGAAGCATTGGTGTTCCTTTTAAGTCTTCAGTTGCAATGTGGATCTGGAGTCTGGGTTCCATTACGACCAACAGTTTACCGAAAGTATCTTCTGTCAGTCGATCAGTCGAAGGCAGATCACGAGAGCAGAACATCACAGATAACTAACATGTATCTCCTCGAAAGTGGATCAGGATCAACGATCGACCATTTCCATTGTTAACCCGTTTTCTCTCTTCGGGCGATCATCGGTGTTTTTGGAAACGACATGAAACGTTGCTTCCGTCTTTTATTCCTTGCGAGAGTGTTTTTTTTCAGTTGAAGATTCTTCATAAGTTTCTGTTTTTGTTTTTCTTCGACCGACGGAGAAAGTTTGTTTAAATGGGTCGCTTTATTGTGTTGGACGGATGGAAAGGAACGGAATGTAAACGTTAGGAGTTGTCTCAGGTGCTTCGTTCTTTGTCTGCCAACTCCTATCATAACATGCCAATCGATGCTCTGCACAACGAAGCCTAGCTTATATATACGCACTCTGCAGGCGGTTCAGCCTTGAAACTGTGCGAGGAACTATGCCAACAACAACTACAGCAATGGACCTCGGAAATGGTTGCTGCTGCTGTTGCTGCTGCTGATGATGATGATTATGGTGGTGGTGGTGGTGTTGGTGGTGGTGGTGGTGGTGATGATGATGATGATGATGATGATGATGATGATGATGATGATGATGATGATGATGATGATGATGATGATGATGTGTGGTGGTGGTGGTGGTGGTGGTGGTGGTGGTGGTGGTGGTGGTGGTGGTGGTGGTGGTGATGCGGGTGCTCTTGCCTTGCCTGCTGGGTGTCAGTTGGTCTTATACGATTAGCTGAATAACCTGCGGAGATCTCAAGCTTCGCTCTTGGACTCAGAGACCACTTCTCGACTGTCGGCTGCGGCGCCAGTTCTCTTTACATGAGGAGACGGAGAAGGATGAAGGGGAGAACGAGGAGGAGGAGAAGGAGGAGGAGAATGAGGACGGGAGGAGGAGGAGGAGAAGAAGATGAAGGAGGCTGTTTCATCAGCAGCGGTCGTCAACTCTGTTCTCTGTTCATCGACGTCTTACTCTCTTTCGGACCGTGTGCTGTAAAACTGGTGTGCAGTGCTTTCAGGACGGCTTCCTTCGAAATCTTACCCCTGCCATATACACGACTCTTTCCAAAGCCCCTAACCCACCCGTCGTCAATCAGGCCAACATTGACCAAGTAAAGGTCTTAACCTCGACTCTCATATCTCATATAGCGGTCGAAAACAAGGAGTGACCTGGACTTCAAAGTTTCATTTGGGGCTTTCTCACGCAGTGACAGCAGCTGATACTTCATTAGAATAACGATGCATTGCAGAATTTTAATATCAGTAACTTCTATGATAATGTCCATAACAAGACATATTTGACTTCTCATCGTCTTGAACTGGTTATCTTTTACCTTTTTCTAATTATGTTATTTTGTCTTATCTTTCTCCTCCCCCTCTTTCTCTGTCTGTCTGTCTGTCTCTCTATATATTTGTGTTTCATTATTTTTTACTGCCCGATTGTAGCGACTGGCGATATGAAGTTTATATTATATTAACGGACTTCAACTGCAACTTTTAATGTGAGAGAAATTGAGCTACGCATTAGAAGTGTAGAATCCTAACCATTCCAGCAAATATGAGGACTAGAAAGAAGTGACGTTCTCTCTTTGGACGAGCTAAACATAACCCCATTGTTACATTACATTACATTTAGACATTGATTAAATTGTCAGGGGGTTGCCAGGTTTAACCCCAATTCATTTTTCAACCCCTCCAGTTAATTCCCAGAAATTACCTCAGGCGGTTAAGTTAAACCCCTAGCACTGTTTTAGTGGTTTAATGTATCTTCCTTTTCGCTTGCATCCGAATATTTCCAAAACGTGTGAGCCTCAGGATCTTTCAAACAGGATCGAGTACACGTGCACCCACACCCGCTGCAATTTAGCACCGATGCTGGTTTTTAGATATGTAAGAAATTCTGGTCGGGGCACCCGAACATGTCAGAATTTTTCAACATCTAGTTCAAATTTGACAATTAAAACCCTACATATAGAGAGACGTTGTAGGGACACGATACAATCGTTTTAATTTACAGACGTGCAACAGCTGTAGACATCTTATCAATCAACAACATGTTCTGTGTGAGTAAGTAGAGGAACCGCAGCTACGTCATAGTTCTTTCATTCAGACTTAGACCTGTCTGATGCCAAAGATAAGGAGCTGCTGCTGCTGCTAATGAGCCTGGTGGTGTCGATTGCCCCGCAATTCTCAGTGGATGCTTGGGGCCAGAGATAGAGCGGGAAACTCAAACAGCGTGACCTTTGGGATAATTGGTCGTGTCTGGAAGCATTTATCTTCTGTTTAGGCGCCGAATGGTTTGAATTTGAAGGGGGGTCAGAAGATAAGAAAGACACAAGTTTCTGTTCAGGCAAAACCAGGAAATGCATTCGGCCATAGTCAGTTGGGTGGAGAGAGCTGTCAGTCAATATTCAGTTATCTCAGACGCTGAATCTTTCCCAAGGAAATTCCCTGCATTCGTTGGAATTAGGTTTTCCACTTTGTTACTTGCATCGAGAATCCTTCTGACTACGATTTTCATAGATCTCAGCTTTTCACCATTCAGTTTCTGCTTCCGTTGCAAGAATAGAGAATATTCAGGGGCCAACCGATCTAAAGTGACTGTTTATTGAAGTCCTGCATGAACTTATCTTCCCTCACCTTATCTTCCCTCACCTTATCTCACCTTATCTTCCCTCACCTTGTCTTCCCTCACCTTATCTTCCCTCACCTTATCTCACCTTATCTTCCCTCACCTTCTGTTCTCTCACCTTATCTTGCCTGACCTTACCAATCAATCAATCAATCAATCAATCAATCAATCAATCAATCAATCAATCAATCAATCAATCAATCAATCAATCAATCAATCAATCAATCAATCAATCAATCAATCAATCAATCAATCAATCAATCAATCAATCAATCAATCAATCAATCAATCAATCAATCAAGTCCGTTTATTAAAACACAATACAACTGAACAGTAAGAGTCAGAAAAAGTCTCCGAACAGAGTGCAATAATGGAATTCTCCTAAGTGACAAGTCCCGCTTAGTTGGGGCATCCCCCCGAGAAAAAACACACAGGCAGAACAGATATTCATAGCATAATAGAGTCAAGTATAATACTAGATTAACAAATATTAATTAACCTTAACTAAGGTTACACTTCATATGCATATAATTAGGTTAGCGAAATTTATTTATAGTGGCGCAACAATTGCAGAGTCGGGCATCATTTAGGTATATCAGCAAAATAAGCTTATAGATTCCTATATCATGTAGGCCTATGCTGAATATACAGACACATTAACCACGAGTTCTCAGTAATGGCAGATAGTGTAAGACTTTAACTGCGTTTTGAAGCGACTAATGGGCTCGACCAAAGTTAATTCAATGGGTAAAACATTCCATAGTCTAGGGCCCTCACATTTAATGGAGAACCGTTTTACATTATTTCATACGGGCATAGTCAGGGCGATAGTTTAGACATTTAATGGAGAACCGTTTTACATTATTTCATACGGGCATAGTCAGGGTGATAGTTTTGAGCATTACGCGTCTGATGTTGGTGGATCGCAACACCCCTCACAAAGTAAGTACCATTCAATGTACCAAGGCTGGTCGCAGTAACTTATAGTGGAAGCGATACATGAATACAATGCATTGGAATATATTAATTTGGTATATAGTCAGAATTTTATGGTCAAGGAATAAGAGTTTGGTACTGGCACTCCAATGAGTTTTAAATACTGTACAGATAGCAATTTTTGCAGTTTACGTAACCTTACATTAATTACACATTACGATGACTGAGATAAGAATTTGCTGTTAGTCGAGATTTGCATATAATTGACGGTCGTCTGATTCATTATTTCAGTTCCGAGATACATTATCTGTGTCCGATTGGGATTTGTTTACCCAACAGCAGGGTCCGATTTGTCAAAAAAGAAGCAGAGGGGTCGGAAATCTATATAAAAAATGACTAAGCCGAGAACACTGGCGGCGATCTTGTTTGGCATGTGGGGGGGGGGCTGAGGGCAAACCTTTGAACTGATCTAGTAAAAAAGAGGTGTTTTCAGTAGGAGTTTTAGCTAAAGTAACATACTAATAACAACAGAGCCGGTTTTATGGTGGTGGGCAAATGGGCGCCCAATATGGTGGGGCTCTTTCTGCAGCGGATTTGTTGCCTTTGTTGATGCGCAGTCTTCAACAGGGACAACCTGCATACCAACAGTTATAACATGTCATACTGGCTCATACAGGCAAAGGTGCTACAGGCAATGTTTAAAATTTTTGATTATTGTTATTTTTTAAATGTATATAAATGAAAATTAATTAGGAAGATCATTTTGCTTAACAAAGTGTCTTCTATTACATTCATAGGTATGCAATAATTTCTCAAATACAAAACAAAAGGATAAGCTTGAAGGTTTTTAGCCAGTTTTTAATAGAAGTTGTTTATACAGACAAACAAAGAAATTTAAACTAGTGGTAAGCGGGACCTCCTACCTGAAAGGAGATAGCTTGAATCAGTTAATTAGGTCAGTTAGGTCTAAATTTGAATAGGCCAGAGACTCTGCATGCTTTTATATTGGCAAAATCATCAATAAACTGATTAAAGTCCAATTGAATATCGCTTTATATATGCTCAACACTGCAAGACGGATAAGTCACTCATGTGTCATACTTGTGCGAAGCCTGTTCTAAGGCCTAATTATCTTCATCTTAGACAGTGAGCGTTCAGCACTACAGTTATGACCTACCCTCTTACCATAATTTCCACATTTGGAAATTAACTTTTAACACCTTTGTCGAGAATTGGTACATGAACTGCTCCTGACTTATGTTGAGGCCTGAGCTACCTGTCTTGTGTTTACACATTTTGACAAAATAAGAAAACTGCATGAGCTCATTGCCACGGCTTTCATGAGCTCATTGCCAAGGGTTTCATCGAGGTCATCACCCTATATTGCTACAAGATTTTTCGCTGAGTTGTGTATTTCTTCATCACTACATGACTCAGTCCTAGATAGAAAAAGCAAACTTTAAGCAGGGTAGTTCGTATGGTGCTAGTCGTCTTGTCAACTCGGTTGTGAATTGATCAACAATGGGCAATCAAGTGTCAATCTGAAACTTCTCTGAAGCAGAGTGTGCAGATTCTGGCGCTCGATCATAATCCAATACTAGGAGACGTGCGTTTTGATGACGTGTTCTTGTTGAACATATCCTACTGTTCCATAACAGAGTGAGACCCGACTGAGCGGGAACGTTGTTGAGCTGGCGGTTGTTCGACAACTGCAGTATCACCAGTGACACCAGGCTCAAATGAGCCTGCATTTTAACTATCGTCCACGTGAGAGCAGATGTACTTATATCTGTTGCTTAAGGAAAGCAGTAATAGGAGGCGTCTTTGCAAGTAATCTCTCATTTTGATATGTGCTTTTTCTTTACTTAACTTGCGTTTTTGAGAGCCACTAGGCCGATTAGTGCCCTTAAGTCGATCTAAAATTCGAGTCATATCTGTCGGCTGAAATTACTGAGACTCTTCAAATATTATTATATCATGCAATACTGATTTGCAAATTCAAACTCTATGATATAAAGGTCGAATCCTACAGGACTGCGTGCCTCAAAGCCACTACCAGCACAGAAATGACAGCCTACAGCTGTGGACTGCCATAGGTCAATCGAGGTCAAAAGCGCCAGCGAGTGCTAGAATACTACGGAAGACCTTTACCCCACAACTGGATGCTAGTGGCTGTGAAGCTGATATGCCTGAGGGGGCTGGCTTGAACACGGTCCTCTGTCCATTCGTTGTCTGCTGTATGTGGACTGAGCCCTTAAGGTTATGCCCTGTGAAATGTCTTACTCTGCTTCTGCCTACATCAGTAGACGACCTCAGTTTGAGTTAAAAGTAAGATCATCTGTCAACAGCTGTAGATGCCAAGCTGTTGTGTCGTCTCAGAGCCTGTCAAAAGATAACCTTATTCTTAACAAGTATATCACAATATCAACCTACACAAGGGTACCGATTGGATAATAAATAATTACTGAATTACTAGGCAGTATTGGAGTCGGTTGGTTTTTGACTGTGGCTAATGCATTTGAGGGGGTCAGGCCGACCCCCTCGGGGGTCGTCCAAAGGCTAGAAGCAAGGGGGTCAAAAAAAGAAGCAAGGGGGTTCAACCCCCCTGACCCCCCCGGCAAATCGGACACTGCCCAACAGGGACGTACTTATCCTATAGCCTGAATAGCAGAGGAAGGGAGGCAGAGGCGAAGGGAGACAGAGAAGAAGGGAGACAGAGACGAAGGGAGACAGAGACGAAGGGAGACAGAGACGAAGGGAGGCAGGGACGAAGGGAGACAGAGACGAAGGGAGACAGAGACGAAGGGAGACAGAGAAGAAGGGAGACAGAGAAGAAGGGAGACAGAGACGAAGGGAGACAGAGACGAAGGGAGACAGAGACGAAGGGAGACAGGGATGAAGGGAGACAGAGACGAAGGGAGACAGGGACGAAGGGAGACAGAGACGAAGGGAGACAGAGACGAAGGGAGACAGGGACGAAGGGAGACAGAGTCGAAGGGAGACAGAGACGAAGGGAGACAGAGACGAAGGGAGGCAGGGACGAAGGGAGACAGAGACGAAGGGAGGCAGGGACGAAGGGAGACAGAGACGAAGGGAGACAGAGACGAAGGGAGACAGAGAAGAAGGGAGACAGAGAAGAAGGGAGACAGAGAAGAAGGGAGACAGAGACGAAGGGAGACAGAGACGAAGGGAGACAGAGACGAAGGAAGACAGGGATGAAGGGAGACAGAGACGAAGGGAGACAGGGACGAAGGGAGACAGAGACGAAGGGAGACAGAGACGAAGGGAGACAGAGACGAAGGGAGGCAGGGACGAAAGGAGACAGAGACGAAGGGAGGCAGAGACGAAGGGAGACAGGGATGAAGGGAGACAGAGACGAAGGGAGACAGAGACGAAGGGAGACAGGGACGAAGGGAGACAGGGACGAAGGGAGAGAGGGACGAAGGGAGACAGAGAAGAAGGGAGACAGAGAAGAAGGGAGACAGAGACGAAGGGAGACAGAGAAGAAGGGAGACAGAGACGAAGGGAGACAGAGACGAAGGGAGACAGGGACGAAGGGAGACAGAGTCGAAGGGAGACAGAGACGAAGGGAGACAGAGACGAAGGGAGGCAGGGACGAAGGGAGACAGAGACGAAGGGAAGCAGGGACGAAGGGAGACAGAGAAGAAGGGAGACAGAGACGAAGGGAGGCAGGGACGAAGGGAGACAGAGACGAAGGGAGACAGGGATGAAGGGAGACAGAGACGAAGGGAAACAGAGACGAAGGGAGACAGGGATGAAGGGAGACAGAGACGAAGGGAGACAGAGACGAAGGGAGACAGGGACGAAGGGAGACAGAGTCGAAGGGAGACAGAGACGAAGGGAGACAGATACGAAGGGAGGCAGGGACGAAGGGAGACAGAGACGAAGGGAGGCAGGGACGAAGGGAGACAGGGACGAAGGGAGACAGAGACGAACGGAGGCAGGGACGAAGGGAGACAGGGACGAAGGGAGACAGAGACGAAGGGAGACAGGGACGAAGGGAGACAGGGACGAAGGGAGAGAGGGACGAAGGGAGACAGAGACGAAGGGAGACAGAGACGAAGGGAGACAGAGACGAAGGGAGACAGGGATGAAGGGAGACAGAGACGAAGGGAAACAGAGACGAAGGGAGACAGGGATGAAGGGAGACAGAGACGAAGGGAGACAGAGACGAAGGGAGACAGGGACGAAGGGAGACAGAGTTGAAGGGAGACAGAGACGAAGGGAGACAGATACGAAGGGAGGCAGGGACGAAGGGAGACAGAGACGAAGGGAGGCAGGGACGAAGGGAGACAGAGACGAAGGGAGACAGGGATGAAGGGAGACAGAGACGAAGGGAAACAGAGACGAAGGGAGACAGGGATGAAGGGAGACAGAGACGAAGGGAGACAGAGACGAAGGGAGACAGGGACGAAGGGAGACAGAGTCGAAGGGAGACAGAGACGAAGGGAGACAGATACGAAGGGAGGCAGGGACGAAGGGAGACAGAGACGAAGGGAGGCAGGGACGAAGGGAGACAGGGACGAAGGGAGACAGAGACGAAGGGAGGCAGGGACGAAGGGAGACAGGGACGAAGGGAGACTGAGACGAAGGGAGACAGGGACGAAGGGAGACAGGGACGAAGGGAGAGAGGGACGAAGGGAGACAGAGACGAAGGGAGACAGAGACGAAGGAAGACAGGGACGAAGGGAGACAGAGACGAAGGGAGACAGGGACGAAGGGAGACAGAGACGAAGGGAGACAGAGACGAAGGGAGACAGGGACGAAGGGAGACAGGGACGAAGGGAGAGAGGGACGAAGGGAGACAGAGACGAAGGGAGACAGAGACGAAGGGAGACAGGGACGAAGGGAGACAGAGACGAAGGGAGACAGAGACGAAGGGAGACAGGGACGAAGGGAGACAGAGACGAAGGGAGACAGGGACGAAGGGAGACAGAGACGAAGGCAGACAGGGACGAAGGGAGAGAGGGACGAAGGGAGACAGAGAAGAAGGGAGACAGAGACGAAGGGAGACAGAGACGAAGGGAGACAGAGAGAAGGGAGACAGGGACGAAGGGAGACAGGGATGAAGGGAGACAGGGACGAAGGGAGACTGGGACGAAGGGAGACAGGGACGAAGGGAGACAGAGACGAAGGGAGACAGGGACAAAGGGAGACAGAGACGAAGGGAGACAGGGACAAAGGGAGACAGAGACGAAGGGAGACAGGGATGAAGGGAGACAGAGACGAAAGGAGACAGGGACAAAGGGAGACAGAGACGAAGGGAGACAGGGACGAAGGGAGAGAGGGACGAAGGGAGACAGAGAAGAAGGGAGACAGAGACGAAGGGAGACAGAGACGAAGGGAGACAGAGACGAAGGGAGACAGAGACGAAGGGAGACAGAGACGAAGGGAGACAGAGACGAAGGGAGACAGAGAAGAAGGGAGACAGAGACGAAGGGAGACAGAGACGAAGGGAGACAGAGACGAAGGGAGACAGAGACGAAGGGAGACAGATACGAAGGGAGGCAGGGACGAAGGGAGACAGAGACGAAGGGAGGCAGGGACGAAGGGAGACAGGGACGAAGGGAGACAGAGACGAAGGGAGGCAGGGACGAAGGGAGACAGGGACGAAGGGAGACAGAGACGAAGGGAGACAGGGACGAAGGGAGACAGGGACGAAGGGAGAGAGGGACGAAGGGAGACAGAGACGAAGGGAGACAGAGACGAAGGAAGACAGGGACGAAGGGAGACAGAGACGAAGGGAGACAGGGACGAAGGGAGACAGAGACGAAGGGAGACAGAGACGAAGGGAGACAGGGATGAAGGGAGACAGAGACGAAGGGAAACAGAGACGAAGGGAGACAGGGATGAAGGGAGACAGAGACGAAGGGAAACAGAGACGAAGGGAGACAGGGATGAAGGGAGACAGAGACGAAGGGAAACAGAGACGAAGGGAGACAGGGATGAAGGGAGACAGAGACGAAGGGAGACAGAGACGAAGGGAGACAGGGACGAAGGGAGACAGAGTCGAAGGGAGACAGAGACGAAGGGAGACAGATACGAAGGGAGGCAGGGACGAAGGGAGACAGAGACGAAGGGAGGCAGGGACGAAGGGAGACAGAGACGAAGGGAGACAGGGATGAAGGGAGACAGAGACGAAGGGAAACAGAGACGAAGGGAGACAGGGATGAAGGGAGACAGAGACGAAGGGAGACAGAGACGAAGGGAGACAGGGACGAAGGGAGACAGAGTCGAAGGGAGACAGAGACGAAGGGAGACAGAGACGAAGGAAGACAGGGACGAAGGGAGACAGAGACGAAGGGAGACAGGGACGAAGGGAGACAGAGACGAAGGGAGACAGAGACGAAGGGAGACAGGGACGAAGGGAGACAGGGACGAAGGGAGAGAGGGACGAAGGGAGACAGAGACGAAGGGAGACAGAGACGAAGGGAGACAGGGACGAAGGGAGACAGAGACGAAGGGAGACAGAGACGAAGGGAGACAGGGACGAAGGGAGACAGAGACGAAGGGAGACAGGGACGAAGGGAGACAGAGACGAAGGCAGACAGGGACGAAGGGAGAGAGGGACGAAGGGAGACAGAGAAGAAGGGAGACAGAGACGAAGGGAGACAGAGACGAAGGGAGACAGAGACGAAGGGAGACAGGGACGAAGGGAGACAGGGATGAAGGGAGCCAGGGACGAAGGGAGACTGGGACGAAGGGAGACAGGGACGAAGGGAGACAGAGACGAAGGGAGACAGGGACAAAGGGAGACAGAGACGAAGGGAGACAGGGACAAAGGGAGACAGAGACGAAGGGAGACAGGGATGAAGGGAGACAGAGACGAAGGGAGACAGGGACAAAGGGAGACAGAGACGAAGGGAGACAGGGACGAAGGGAGAGAGGGACGAAGGGAGACAGAGAAGAAGGGAGACAGAGACGAAGGGAGACAGAGACGAAGGGAGACAGAGACGAAGGGAGACAGAGACGAAGGGAGACAGAGACGAAGGGAGACAGAGACGAAGGGAGACAGAGAAGAAGGGAGACAGAGACGAAGGGAGACAGAGACGAAGGGAGACAGAGACGAAGGGAGACAGAGACGAAGGGAGACAGATACGAAGGGAGGCAGGGACGAAGGGAGACAGAGACGAAGGGAGGCAGGGACGAAGGGAGACAGGGACGAAGGGAGACAGAGACGAAGGGAGGCAGGGACGAAGGGAGACAGGGACGAAGGGAGACAGAGACGAAGGGAGACAGGGACGAAGGGAGACAGGGACGAAGGGAGAGAGGGACGAAGGGAGACAGAGACGAAGGGAGACAGAGACGAAGGAAGACAGAGACGAAGGGAGACAGAGACGAAGGGAGACAGGGACGAAGGGAGACAGAGACGAAGGGAGACAGAGACGAAGGGAGACAGGGACAAAGGGAGACAGAGACGAAGGGAGACAGGGATGAAGGGAGACAGAGACGAAGGGAGACAGGGACAAAGGGAGACAGAGACGAAGGGAGACAGGGACAAAGGGAGACAGAGACGAAGGGAGACAGGGACGAAGGGAGACAGAGTCGAAGGGAGACAGAGACGAAGGGAGACAGATACGAAGGGAGGCAGGGACGAAGGGAGACAGAGACGAAGGGAGGCAGGGACGAAGGGAGACAGGGACGAAGGGAGACAGAGACGAAGGGAGGCAGGGACGAAGGGAGACAGGGACGAAGGGAGACAGAGACGAAGGGAGACAGGGACGAAGGGAGACAGGGACGAAGGGAGAGAGGGACGAAGGGAGACAGAGACGAAGGGAGACAGAGACGAAGGGAGACAGGGACGAAGGGAGACAGAGTCGAAGGGAGACAGAGACGAAGGGAGACAGAGACGAAGGGAGGCAGGGACGAAGGGAGACAGAGGCGAAGGGAGGCAGGGACGAAGGGAGACAGAGACGAAGGGAGACAGAGACGAAGGGAGACAGAGAAGAAGGGAGACAGAGAAGAAGGGAGACAGAGAAGAAGGGAGACAGAGACGAAGGGAGACAGAGACGAAGGGAGACAGGGACAAAGGGAGACAGAGACGAAGGGAGACAGGGATGAAGGGAGACAGAGAAGAAGGGAGACAGGGACAAAGGGAGACAGAGACGAAGGGAGACAGGGACGAAGGGAGAGAGGGACGAAGGGAGACAGAGAAGAAGGGAGACAGAGACGAAGGGAGACAGAGACGAAGGGAGACAGAGACGAAGGGAGACAGGGACGAAGGGAGACAGAGACGAAGGGAGACAGAGACGAAGGGAGACAGGGACGAAGGGAGACAGGGACGAAGGGAGAGAGGGACGAAGGGAGACAGAGACGAAGGGAGACAGAGACGAAGGGAGACAGGGACGAAGGGAGACAGAGACGAAGGGAGACAGAGACGAAGGGAGACAGGGACGAAGGGAGACAGAGACGAAGGGAGACAGGGACGAAGGGAGACAGAGACGAAGGCAGACAGGGACGAAGGGAGAGAGGGACGAAGGGAGACAGAGAAGAAGGGAGACAGAGACGAAGGGAGACAGAGACGAAGGGAGACAGAGACGAAGGGAGACAGGGACGAAGGGAGACAGGGATGAAGGGAGACAGGGACGAAGGGAGACTGGGACGAAGGGAGACAGGGACGAAGGGAGACAGAGACGAAGGGAGACAGGGACAAAGGGAGACAGAGACGAAGGGAGACAGGGACAAAGGGAGACAGAGACGAAGGGAGACAGGGATGAAGGGAGACAGAGACGAAGGGAGACAGAGACGAAGGGAGACAGAGAAGAAGGGAGACAGAGAAGAAGGGAGACAGAGAAGAAGGGAGACAGAGACGAAGGGAGACAGAGACGAAGGGAGACAGGGACAAAGGGAGACAGAGACGAAGGGAGACAGGGATGAAGGGAGACAGAGACGAAGGGAGACAGGGACAAAGGGAGACAGAGACGAAGGGAGACAGGGACGAAGGGAGAGAGGGACGAAGGGAGACAGAGAAGAAGGGAGACAGAGACGAAGGGAGACAGAGACGAAGGGAGACAGAGACGAAGGGAGACAGGGACGAAGGGAGACAGAGACGAAGGGAGACAGAGACGAAGGGAGACAGGGACGAAGGGAGACAGGGACGAAGGGAGAGAGGGACGAAGGGAGACAGAGACGAAGGGAGACAGAGACGAAGGGAGACAGGGACGAAGGGAGACAGAGACGAAGGGAGACAGAGACGAAGGGAGACAGGGACGAAGGGAGACAGAGACGAAGGGAGACAGGGACGAAGGGAGACAGAGACGAAGGCAGACAGGGACGAAGGGAGAGAGGGACGAAGGGAGACAGAGAAGAAGGGAGACAGAGACGAAGGGAGACAGAGACGAAGGGAGACAGAGACGAAGGGAGACAGGGACGAAGGGAGACAGGGATGAAGGGAGACAGGGACGAAGGGAGACTGGGACGAAGGGAGACAGGGACGAAGGGAGACAGAGACGAAGGGAGACAGGGACAAAGGGAGACAGAGACGAAGGGAGACAGGGACAAAGGGAGACAGAGACGAAGGGAGACAGGGATGAAGGGAGACAGAGACGAAGGGAGACAGGGACAAAGGGAGACAGAGACGAAGGGAGACAGGGACGAAGGGAGAGAGGGACGAAGGGAGACAGAGAAGAAGGGAGACAGAGACGAAGGGAGACAGAGACGAAGGGAGACAGAGACGAAGGGAGACAGAGACGAAGGGAGACAGAGACGAAGGGAGACAGAGACGAAGGGAGACAGAGAAGAAGGGAGACAGAGACGAAGGGAGACAGAGACGAAGGGAGACAGAGACGAAGGGAGACAGAGACGAAGGGAGACAGATACGAAGGGAGGCAGGGACGAAGGGAGACAGAGACGAAGGGAGGCAGGGACGAAGGGAGACAGGGACGAAGGGAGACAGAGACGAAGGGAGGCAGGGACGAAGGGAGACAGGGACGAAGGGAGACAGAGACGAAGGGAGACAGGGACGAAGGGAGACAGGGACGAAGGGAGAGAGGGACGAAGGGAGACAGAGACGAAGGGAGACAGAGACGAAGGAAGACAGAGACGAAGGGAGACAGAGACGAAGGGAGACAGGGACGAAGGGAGACAGAGACGAAGGGAGACAGAGACGAAGGGAGACAGGGACAAAGGGAGACAGAGACGAAGGGAGACAGGGATGAAGGGAGACAGAGACGAAGGGAGACAGGGACAAAGGGAGACAGAGACGAAGGGAGACAGGGACAAAGGGAGACAGAGACGAAGGGAGACAGGGACGAAGGGAGACAGAGTCGAAGGGAGACAGAGACGAAGGGAGACAGATACGAAGGGAGGCAGGGACGAAGGGAGACAGAGACGAAGGGAGGCAGGGACGAAGGGAGACAGGGACGAAGGGAGACAGAGACGAAGGGAGGCAGGGACGAAGGGAGACAGGGACGAAGGGAGACAGAGACGAAGGGAGACAGGGACGAAGGGAGACAGGGACGAAGGGAGAGAGGGACGAAGGGAGACAGAGACGAAGGGAGACAGAGACGAAGGGAGACAGGGACGAAGGGAGACAGAGTCGAAGGGAGACAGAGACGAAGGGAGACAGAGACGAAGGGAGGCAGGGACGAAGGGAGACAGAGGCGAAGGGAGGCAGGGACGAAGGGAGACAGAGACGAAGGGAGACAGAGACGAAGGGAGACAGAGAAGAAGGGAGACAGAGAAGAAGGGAGACAGAGAAGAAGGGAGACAGAGACGAAGGGAGACAGAGACGAAGGGAGACAGAGACGAAGGGAGACAGGGATGAAGGGAGACAGAGACGAAGGGAGACAGGGACGAAGGGAGACAGAGACGAAGGGAGACAGAGACGAAGGGAGACAGAGTCGAAGGGAGACAGAGACGAAGGGAGACAGAGACGAAGGGAGGCAGGGACGAAAGGAGACAGAGACGAAGGGAGGCAGAGACGAAGGGAGACAGGGATGAAGGGAGACAGAGGCGAAGGGAGACAGAGACGAAGGGAGAGAGGGACGAAGGGAGACAGGGACGAAGGGAGAGAGGGACGAAGGGAGACAGAGAAGAAGGGAGACAGAGAGGAAGGGAGACAGAGACGAAGGGAGACAGAGACGAAGGGAGACAGAGACGAAGGGAGACAGGGATGAAGGGAGACAGAGACGAAGGGAGACAGGGACGAAGGGAGACAGAGACGAAGGGACACAGAGATGAAGGGAGACAGACACGAAGGGACACAGAGACGAAGGGAGACAGGGACGAAGGGAGACAGAGTCGAAGGGAGACAGAGACGAAGGGAGACAGAGACGAAGGGAGGCAGGGACGAAGGGAGACAGAGACGAAGGGAAGCAGGGACGAAGGGAGACAGAGAAGAAGGGAGACAGAGACGAAGGGAGGCAGGGACGAAGGGAGACAGAGACGAAGGGAGACAGGGATGAAGGGAGACAGAGACGAAGGGAAACAGAGACGAAGGGAGACAGGGATGAAGGGAGACAGAGACGAAGGGAGACAGAGACGAAGGGAGACAGGGACGAAGGGAGACAGAGTCGAAGGGAGACAGAGACGAAGGGAGACAGATACGAAGGGAGGCAGGGACGAAGAGAGACAGAGACGAAGGGAGGCAGGGACGAAGGGAGACAGGGACGAAGGGAGACAGAGACGAACGGAGGCAGGGACGAAGGGAGACAGGGACGAAGGGAGACAGAGACGAAGGGAGACAGGGACGAAGGGAGACAGGGACGAAGGGAGAGAGGGACGAAGGGAGACAGAGACGAAGGGAGACAGAGACGAAGGGAGACAGAGACGAAGGGAGACAGGGATGAAGGGAGACAGAGACGAAGGGAAACAGAGACGAAGGGAGACAGGGATGAAGGGAGACAGAGACGAAGGGAGACAGAGACGAAGGGAGACAGGGACGAAGGGAGACAGAGTCGAAGGGAGACAGAGACGAAGGGAGACAGATACGAAGGGAGGCAGGGACGAAGGGAGACAGAGACGAAGGGAGGCAGGGACGAAGGGAGACAGAGACGAAGGGAGACAGGGATGAAGGGAGACAGAGACGAAGGGAAACAGAGACGAAGGGAGACAGGGATGAAGGGAGACAGAGACGAAGGGAGACAGAGACGAAGGGAGACAGGGACGAAGGGAGACAGAGTCGAAGGGAGACAGAGACGAAGGGAGACAGATACGAAGGGAGGCAGGGACGAAGGGAGACAGAGACGAAGGGAGGCAGGGACGAAGGGAGACAGGGACGAAGGGAGACAGAGACGAAGGGAGGCAGGGACGAAGGGAGACAGGGACGAAGGGAGACAGAGACGAAGGGAGACAGGGACGAAGGGAGACAGGGACGAAGGGAGAGAGGGACGAAGGGAGACAGAGACGAAGGGAGACAGAGACGAAGGAAGACAGGGACGAAGGGAGACAGAGACGAAGGGAGACAGGGACGAAGGGAGACAGAGACGAAGGGAGACAGAGACGAAGGGAGACAGGGACGAAGGGAGACAGGGACGAAGGGAGACAGAGACGAAGGGAGACAGAGACGAAGGGAGACAGGGACGAAGGGAGACAGAGACGAAGGGAGACAGAGACGAAGGGAGACAGGGACGAAGGGAGACAGGGACGAAGGGAGACAGAGACGAAGGGAGACAGGGACGAAGGGAGACAGAGACGAAGGCAGACAGGGACGAAGGGAGAGAGGGACGAAGGGAGACAGAGAAGAAGGGAGACAGAGACGAAGGGAGACAGAGACGAAGGGAGACAGAGACGAAGGGAGACAGGGACGAAGGGAGACAGAGACGAAGGGAGACAGGGACGAAGGGAGACTGGGACGAAGGGAGACAGGGACGAAGGGAGACAGAGACGAAGGGAGACAGGGACAAAGGGAGACAGAGACGAAGGGAGACAGGGATGAAGGGAGACAGAGACGAAGGGAGACAGGGACAAAGGGAGACAGAGACGAAGGGAGACAGGGATGAAGGAAGACAGAGTCGAAGGGAGACAGAGACGAAGGGAGACAGATACGAAGGGAGGCAGGGACGAAGGGAGACAGAGACGAAGGGAGGCAGGGACGAAGGGAGACAGGGACGAAGGGAGACAGAGACGAAGGGAGGCAGGGACGAAGGGAGACAGGGACGAAGGGAGACAGAGACGAAGGGAGACAGGGACGAAGGGAGACAGGGACGAAGGGAGAGAGGGACGAAGGGAGACAGAGACGAAGGGAGACAGAGACGAAGGAAGACAGGGACGAAGGGAGACAGAGACGAAGGGAGACAGGGACGAAGGGAGACAGAGACGAAGGGAGACAGAGACGAAGGGAGACAGGGACAAAGGGAGACAGAGACGAAGGGAGACAGGGATGAAGGGAGACAGAGACGAAGGGAGACAGGGACAAAGGGAGACAGAGACGAAGGGAGACAGGGACGAAGGGAGACAGAGACGAAGGGAGACAGAGACGAAGGGAGACAGGGACAAAGGGAGACAGAGACGAAGGGAGACAGGGATGAAGGGAGACAGAGACGAAGGGAGACAGGGACAAAGGGAGACAGAGACGAAGGGAGACAGGGACAAAGGGAGACAGAGACGAAGGGAGCGGCCGTTCTACTTAGACGACAGATGAGGGACCTTTATCTTGGCTAGGTCTGTAGTCACAGTGAACTGATCTCCTCCTCTTCCTCCTCTTCCTCCTCATATTCCTCTGCTTCTTCCTCCTCCTCTCCCTACTTCTCCTCCCCGCCCTCCTCCTCTTCCTCCTCCTTCTTTTGAATTAATGGCCTCATCCTCCCGTCGGGTTTCATTGGCATCCAGTGACTTCTATCCGGACCAAATGGAGCCTCGTCCAAGTTCAAGAGACCAGATGATGCTGATGCTGCTGATGCAGTTGCCATAGGCAACGGACCAACGTCGCTGTCTTAGGTCAGTTGCATCAGATCAGTTCTTCGTTGCCCTGGACAACCGATGGTTGGTCAGTCCATGTTTAAGTTCAGAATTTTGGCCAACATCCGGTCAGTCAGTGACCGTTGTTGTAGCCGTCATTTAGAAACTTCCTACTGACCAATTGACTGAGCGCTTATAGTCAGGTGATCATCCGTTGAGAAGATGTTTCGCGATTTTTCACAGGATGATGCAGAAGGTAAGATGGAAAAAGAAGATGAAAGATCAGAGACAATTGATTAGAATATGACGATTGTTTCACTGAGAACAATGACTCGGAGAATATTTTAATCATCTTCAAGATTGATTAGAAAACGATAATCGCTTTGATGCTATCGCTTTCAACCAGGTAGGTCTACTATTCTCACTTCTTTTCCACTCAACCAATCGAGTTAAATGAAATCTATTCACCAGTTACTGCTCTCTATCTCTCTATCTCTCTGCCTCTCTGTCTCTGTCTCTCTCTGATTCTCCCTCTGTTTGTCTCTCTCACTGTCTGTACTGTCTCTATCTCTCACTGTATCTCTCCGTATCTCTCTGTCTCTCTCTTTCTATCTCTTTCTCTCTATATGTCTGTATGTCTATCTCTGTATCTCTCTGTATCTCTCCTTTTCTCCCTGTGTGTCTGTCTGTCTGTCTGTCTGTCTCTGTCTCTGTCGCTGTCTCTGTCGCTGTCTCTGTCTGTCTCTGTCTGTCTGTCTGTCTGTCTGTCTCTCTGTCTGTCTGTCTGTCTGTCTGTCTGTCTGTCTGTCTGTCTGTCTCTCTCTCTCTCTCTCTCTCTCTCTCTCTCTCTCTCTCTCTCTCTCTCTCTCTCTCTCTCTGCATGAAGCATACATGAATATTCACTAGGTAGGCTCGAGGTGTATGCGGAGTTGAGTTTCGGAAGAGGGGTATTGGCAATAGATATAAATGCACTAAATGGAAAGGGAAATAACCTGGACGGTCCCCCTCTTGCCCCAACTGGGGACAGAGGGTGGAGGAGAGCAGAGGAGTGGGGCCTGAGCTCGTTAAAACCTCAAATGAATTGCCCTCTTGCCAGCCGCCAGATGGCCTTTGCGGTTGTGGTCGACCTGATCCATGCCTCTCTCCCTCCCTCCCTCCCTCCCTGCCTTGCTATCAGTTGCCGAGATTTGAGTAATAATCATAATCATATCAACTTCCTGTGTTCTGGACGGAGCCTTTGATAAAGACCGTTACTAATTGTAAAATGAAAACGGAGCTGAACGAGAAGGAAAAGGAGGAGGAGGATTAAGAGGAAGAGGAGGAAGAGGAGGAATGGGAGAAAGAAGAGGAGAGAGGAGCAATAAGAGGAAGAGGAGGAAAGAGAGAAGAGGAGGAGGAAGAAGAGGAGGAATAGGCGGAAGACGAAATGGAGGAAGAGAAAGCGGAATAGACGGAACAGAGGGAGGAGGAGGAGGCAGAACAGACGGAAGAGAGGAGGAGAATAGGAGAAGGAGGGATAGACGAAAGAGGAGGTGGAGAAGGAGGAGGAGGAGGAGGAGGAGGAGGAGGCAACCTGTTTCGTCTTGGTTCAAGTCTTGTTTTTATTCCATTCCATTAATACATTGTTGATAGGTTTACTATGAACAGCTGATGTACAAGCAGAGACAGACAGACAGAGACAGAGAAGGAGAGAGAGACAGACAGAGAAGAAGGGAGAACGATAGAGAGAGAGACAGACAGACAGACAGACAGACAGAGACAGAGAAGATCTGCGTGTATGTATGTAGTGCATATGTGGAGACTTGTAATAATCTGTGTTCATCTCGAGGAGCAACGATTCGTTCGACTGTGTCGTCTGGGGATGAAGTGCTAAACATCGAAGAGAAAAACATTCGACTTCTGCTTAGCCACACAATTCTTCATCTCCACTCAACGGATTCTCTGGTCTCTCTCAACTGAAAGCCATCGTTGCGTTGAAAACGATGCCATAAGGTTCTCCATAACATCAACTGGCTGACTTCTGGCTGGAAGGAAGGAAGGAAGGAAGGAAGGAAGGAAGGAAGGAAGGAAGGAAGGAAGGAAGGAAGGAAGGAAGGAAGGAAGGAAGGAAGGAAGGAAGGAAGGAAGGAAGGAAGGAAGGAAGGAAGGAAGGAAGGAAGGATGCACGTGATGTAAATATTCATGAAAACGCATGCTTTGTAAATGCAGCTAAGTTTCATTCTGAGTCGATTGTAAACCACGGCTCATGTAGCGCTTAACAACAAAATCGGAAACCGGTTGCAGAGGAGGAGAGCGGATGGATGAATGGAGGCATTGCCATTGAAGGATGAATGAGTGGGGCGTGTCTTTGTTGTCTTGGTTGCGGCTGCTGGTTCTGATGAAGATGCTACTATGGTTGGCGTGCAGAACAGAGAAGGAGAGAGAGACAGACAGAGAAGAAGAGAGAACGATAGAGAGAGAGACAGACAGACAGACAGACAGACAGAGACAGAGAAGATCTGCGTGTATGTATGTAGTGCATATGTGGAGACTTGTAATAATCTGTGTTCATCTCGAGGAGCAACGATTCGTTCGACTGTGTCGTCTGGGGATGAAGTGCTAAACATCGAAGAGAAAAACATTCGACTTCTGCTTAGCCACACAATTCTTCATCTCCACTCAACGGATTCTCTGGTCTCTCTCAACTGAAAGCCATCGTTGCGTTGAAAACGATGCCATAAGGTTCTCCATAACATCAACTGGCTGACTTCTGGCTGGAAGGAAGGAAGGAAGGAAGGAAGGAAGGAAGGAAGGAAGGAAGGAAGGAAGGAAGGAAGGAAGGAAGGAAGGAAGGAAGGAAGGAAGGAAGGAAGGAAGGAAGGAAGGAAGGAAGGAAGGAAGGAAGGAAGGAAGGAAGGAAGGAAGGAAGGAAGGAAGGAAGGAAGGAAGGAAGGAAGGAAGGATGCACGTGATGTAAATATTCATGAAAACGCACGCTTTGTAAATGCAGCTAAGTTTCATTCTGAGTCGATTGTAAACCACGGCTCATGTAGCGCTTAACAACAAAATCGGAAACCGGTTGCAGAGGAGGAGAGCGGATGGATGAATGGAGGCATTGCCATTGAAGGATGAATGAGTGGGGCGTGTCTTTGTTGTCTTGGTTGCGGCTGCTGGTTCTGATGAAGATGCTACTATGGTTGGCGTGCAGAACAGAGACCACCTGTTGAATTTTCTCGGATTTCGTGGCTGATGATTGTCTTGATTGCTGCCAATCACTCCGAGAGAAAGCGGACGGTGGAGGGGATGGACACTTTGGACAGGGTGCGTATGCTCTCTGCCCTGCTGGCTAGGCAGTTGAAGTCGGTAACCCAGGGGCAGGATGTGGAGGAGAGGGGAATTGGATTCAGAGGAGGAGGAGAAAAAGGAGGAGGAGGAGGAGAAGGAGAAGGAACAGGAGGAAGAGAAGAGGAAGAGGAGGAAGAGGTGAAGCCTTAGGTGGTTAGCGCGGAAATTAAACGAAACGAAATATGATTATAGTCCCTGGATCCCTCCCTGCCTCTCTCCCTCTCCCTGCCTCCCTCCCTGCCTCCATCGCTCCCTCCTCCCTACGCTAAGACCCGGATGAATGAATTAAATCGCGAGGAAGTGTTTATCTGTTGCATTTCTGCTGCTGCTGTTCTCGATGTTTCGAGGTCTGGATGGATTTCCAAGTAAAAAACGGTTACAGATTATTTGCTCTGACTCTATTTCGTTGAATGAGCATAATTACTAGTATTATGGTTCTATTCTTTGAATAAGCATAATGTACTTTGCGTCTACTTCTTTGAATACGCATCTGGTCCTTTGGATCTACTCGCTTGAATAAACGTTTAGGCCTATAATAGTACCCTGTTGTTTTGATGGTCTTTGTGGCATATTAAAGGGCGTCATCTGGCTTTCCTTTGGGCTGCGTTTCTTTGTCATCTTCTGAAACCCAAACAGTCGTTGAGATGTATTTTGTCTTCTGTAGATCTACACGGATTGGGTGAACAGCCATTTGGAAAAGAGAAATCGTCGTAGTCGTCGACCTCTTCACGAGCGCCGTCTCATCCGCCACCTACCGACCGATCTAAGCGATGGTATTCTTCTGGCTGAAGTCATTCAAGCAGTCAGTAAGTTCGTCGTTCCGTCCAGTGGCGTAGCAATGTGTTGTGCAGGTTGTGCAATGCACAAGGGCCCCCCCCCGGCGGTCAGTAAGGCCCAAGAGAAGGCGCTCAAACGAACGTTTTAACATTTCGGAATTTTCGGATTCTTCTTTTTAGACCACCGTAGACTAAACACTTGTCTAATTTGTTAAATTTTTTCGTTATTTTTATCAACCAGCCCAACTGTTTCACAATTTCACAGAATTTAAGTGTGGATAATTCATTTTTTTAGCAGTTATAGCAGATGGAACAATGTTTTTCTAGAGTAATTTAATCTCTAGTTCAAATTTTTTATGCTAGCCTGGAGAAATAAGAAAAAATGCTTTATAAGAATCAATCGGAGAAAATAATTATTTAGGGCCTAATAACTATTTAATTCGGGTGCGATTTATGATATTTGCATATTTCTCACGGTGCGAAATATGCAAATATCGCAAAAGCGCCAAGCGTTTTTTGCACAGCGTTGTTTCAAATCGAAGGGGGTTCAAGGGCATCATCGAAGCTCTGCACAAGGGCCCAAAAAGCCTTTCTACGCCACTGACTGCGTCAGTGCCTCAGTCAAAGCCTCTATTCTTCTATCAGTTCTATCAGTCTTTAACGACAGCTTCAGTCATTATTCGTCCTATTTTAAGTTTAATGCATACAATTAATAATGTACGAGAGGACAAAAAAATAGTTGTTTTCTGACGCAAGGTATGCTGTTGACATTGTCAGTGTGCTGTTGACTTGTTTGGGGCGTGCAATGTGTAGTATGAATTTTGGAGAGAGTAGCTCAAGTCAACCACACACGATTTACTTTTAATAAACCTATCTGAAATTTAACTTATCTGTTCAAGTTTGACAGTTTGATGAAGAGTGTGCTGCGTGCAGTTGGCATATCTGAGTAGTTTAGGCATTGTGTTGAACTAGCCTAATTATCGTTTCCTATAATTAGTCAGTTTGCCTTATGTTGTTGTATTTGCAGCCGATCACGATATAGAACTCAAGATCAACGGCTGTCCTCAGGATTCACTTCAAAAGGTCGGTTTCTCTATTTGATTGTCACATCGTTTTGACGTGTTAATGATTATGTCTGTTGACAGCCTGTCAATCATTGGGTGAGTGACTGACAGGTGGTCCTTGGACGCAGTTGTCTGATGCTATGGCTGCAGTAGAGAGGTGACAAGGAAACAATGAATCGTCGACGTGTAAGGAAATCGTCTGATACAGAATAATGGATCTGTCAGAGCGTAGCAATCAAGGCTTCTTCGTTCCGGTTGGTTTGTTTATACAGACGACTTGAGTCCGGCGTTGAACCCGAAGCTTTTGTTCCGGTGGTCGCATTGGCTGAAGGCTCAACCAGTTTACCACGGGACACAAAAGAAGACCAATGCATTGTTGCTGCTGCTAATGCAGATCTCCTATCGATTTCCATTATGCTGTGTAATTTCCATATGTCTGTCTGCCTGCCTGCCTGCCTGCCTGCCTGCCTGCCTGCCTGCCTGCCTGTATGTATGTATGTCTGTCTGTCTGTCTGTCTGTCTGTCTGCCTGTCTGTCTGTCTGCCTATCTGTCGTCAACTTATTGGCTGGTCTGCGTTCTGATTTCTCTACCTGGATATCAGGTATTGCCTGCCCGAATGCCAAATTATAATAGAATTCCCATCATCATCATCGCCACCACCTCCACCACGACAACCACCATCAAAACCACCACCACCACCACAACCATCTCCACCACCACCACCGCCACAACCACCACCACTGCCATCACCACCACAACCACCATCCTCGTCTGCAGCAGCAGCAGCCGCAGTCAGTCATGTGGACCCTTGTACACCTGACTGTATGATGAGGATGATTCCTATTGGCTGCCAGCTGTTGTTGGCGCACCTGAAAGCTCAGAAGAAAGCGATGAGACATAACATCCGTCGCCAGAGGGCCTTGTCATCCGTCGGTCGACAGAGGGCCTTGTCATCGGTCGCAAGAGGGCGACGGCGTCCCCTCTCTGTTCTCGTTCTTTATGCGTTTGTCATTTGGATGAGGAACAGTTGACCGTATAACATAAGAACGGGTTCTCGTGGTTGAGAAGAGTTTTTCATCTGACTTATAGTTTCATGCGCTGTACATAACAGATGAAGTTAAGAGATGAAATCGAGGAATTGTAAATGAGACAAACTTAGAGGACGAGGATTGATAGTCGTCTAACCAATTGGACAGTCTGTGTGGATCTCATCTGGTATGAATTGTGTCGTTTTCGTGATTTTAAACGTCAGGTATTTAGGATTAGACATCGGAAGTTGGAGATGAAGGATTTAATTATCAGAGCATCGTTTACGAGACAGTTAATTAATTTCTGAATTTCATTTAATTATGTCGTGGTTCTCTGAAGTTCTCTCTCTCTCTCTCTCTCTCTCTCTCTCTCTCTCTCTCTCTCTCTCTCTCTCTCTCTCTCTCTCTCTCTCTCTCTCTCTCTCTCTCTCTCTCTCTCTCTCTCTCTCTCTCTCTCTCTCTCTCTCTCTCTCTCTCTCTGTGCCTTTCTGTATAACTCTCTGCCCCTCTGTCTCTCTGTCTACTCTATCTGTATCTCTCTCTGCCTCTAATCTGTCTCTATATATCTGTTTCTCTGCCTATATGTCTCTCGATCTGCCTCTCTATCTGTCTCTGTCTCTGTCTCTCTGTCTCCATCTCTCTCTCTCTCTCTCTCTCTCTCTCTCTCTCTCTCTCTCTCTCTCTCTCTCTCTCTCTCTCTCTCTCTCTCTCTCTCTCTCTCTCTCTCTCTCTCTCTCTCTCTCTCTCTCTCTCTCTCTCTCTGCTCGTATGATATCAGAGTCTGTCAGATGAGTGAGTATTTCTCTTCAATCGTAGTCCATGTTTTGTCGTCAAATGTTCTTCAGGTGGAGAACATTGAGAGATGTCTGGGAGTTTTGACTGAATTGGGCATCAAAATCGAACAGGTTGCTGCGGCAGGTGAACAAAACCTCGTTCCATCTCATCTTATGTATCATGCTATCCTCCTCTCTTCTCTCAA
>OY744614.1:201071-208571 GCA_963556255.1 Allolobophora icterica | reverse complement strand
AGTGAACTCTGACCCCCGCTGCTATGCGCGGGGTAGATTCAGTTTCATTTCGCCCGTAATTTTCTGCTGGTGCTGCTGCAACTGCGATTCAGAGTGTGATGCGGCCAGGGAATCGTTGGACTTTTGGCGCCTGGAGTTCACCGGTCGATGGAGAGAGAGACTGAGGATGTGAGCGGCGCTCTCTCTCTCTCTCTCTCTCTCTCTCTCTCTCTCTCTCTCTCTCTCTCTCTCTCTCTCTCTCTCTCTCTCTCTCTCTCTCTCTCTCTTTGGTTCTAACGGTGATGCAGTACTAGGATCATTCTTATTCTACGATTTTCGGATATACATACGTCGTTGTCGTCTTTGGAATAGTAGTAGGAGCAGGAACAGGAATAGGAGGAGGAGCAGGAAGAGCAGGAGGAGGAGCAGGAGGAGGAGGAGCAGGAAGAGGACGAAGAGGAGGAGGAGGAGGAGCAAGTGAGCGATTGCACGGTGGTGCTGTTATCGTGAGAAGCGACGAAAAGAAGAGGAATTGCTTTGGATTATCGTCTCCTTGTTTTGGTAAGAAAAGGAAGCGGATGAGAGGTAGAGTAACTTGGTTCATCACCAACTACGACGATTCCTCAACAATTCACTGGTTCTATCAGCAACTTTCTCGTTCACCATCATCATAATCTCATAATCACCATAATCATTATCATCAACATCATCATAATCATCATCATCATTATCATCATCATCATCATTATCATCATCATCATCATCATCATCATCATCATCATCATCATCATCATCATCATTATCATCATCATTATCATCATCGACATGATCATCATCATCATCATCATCATCATCATCATCATCATTATCATCATCATTATCATCATCGACATGATCATCATCGTCGTCGTCGTCCTCATCTTAATCATATTTCTGCATGATTATCCATCTTCCAAAGCTGCTGTTTCATAAGCTATGAACTCGAACGGACTGACCCAGGTTGACCCTTGACCTCACGCGCTCAGTTGTAGCATCGCAGCCCAACAGCAACCACTTTCGATTATGAAACGTTGCTGCTGGTGCTGGTGCTGCTGGTGCTGCTGGTGCTGCTGCAGAGGCCAGATAGCATCGTTGTCCAGTGTGGCCGACTTCTTTCATATCTGTCCCTGTGACTCCGTGTGGGCTTCTGTGAGTGTAAGTGTGTCTGTCTGTGTCCCTGTATGTGTATCTGTGTGTCTGTGTGTGTTGTTGTGTTTGTGTCTGTCTGTGTGCCTGTGTGTGTCTGTCTCTGTATTTGTGTGTGCATATGTGGGTTTCTGTGCGTCTGTCTATGTGTCTCTCTGTGTGTCTGGTGCGTGCCTAGATCCTACTGAACCCGAGTTCATAACTGGATCTATCTATTTGGTTATTAAATCTACGAAACTGCTTCTAGTTGTACGACGACCACAACCACCAGCTGCAGCAGCAGTAGCAGCAGTCAGTGATGCTGTGTAGGATGGACTGTTGGACGTGCTATGAAAAAATTGTTGTTTTATGTGGGATTGCCCTTTAGCTTCCGCCTTATTAAGCTTCTCTAATTTATGGCTACAACACTAGACTCAACTGCAATGCACTCTAGACAGTATGAGAGAGAGAAACAGACAGACAGGCAGACAGATACTGTCAGACAGACAGACAAAGGCTGAGACATAGTCACACAGACGACCAAGAGATATAGAGACGGTGAAGGAGGGATGAAGACGAATGGAGAGGGTAGAGACGATTAGATAGGAATAGAGACGATTAGACAGGGTAGAGACGATTAAAGAGGAATAGAAGGGCAGAAACGATTAGGGAGGGGTAGAGACGATTAGAAAGAGCTAGAACCGACAAGAGGTGGATAGAGATGATTAGAGAGGGGTAGAGACGATTGGAGGGGGATAGAAACGACTAAGGAGGGTTAGAGACAACGAGAGAAGAATAGATACGATTAGATAGAGACAGAGACGACAGAGATGGATAGAGACTAGAGAGGGATAGAGACGACTAGAGAGAGATAGAGACGATAGAGATGGATATGGACGATTAGAGAGGATAGAGACGATTAGGAAGGAGTAGAGACGATTAGAAAATTGGTTGGAGACGATTAGGGGTGACGATTAGAGAGGGGTAGAGACGACTAGAGAGGGATAGAGACGATTAGAAATGGGTGAAGACGCTTAGAGACTGATAGAGACGATTTGAGAGGGATAGAGATGACTAGAGAGGGATGGAGAAGATCAGAGAGGGCTAGAGACGATGGGAGAGGGATAGAGATGATTGGAGAAGATAGAGACGATTGGAGAGGGGAGAGACGATTAGAGAGTAGAGACGCTAAGAGAGGAATAGAAGCGATTAGAGAGAGAAAGAGACAACTAGAGAGGGATAGAGACGAATAGAAATGTGCGAATACGCTAAGAGAGGGATAGAGACGACTAGAGAGGTATAGAGAAGATTAGAGAGGGGGTAGAGACGATGGGAGAGGGATAGAGACGATTGGAGAAGATAGAAACAATTGGAGAGGGGAGAGACGATTAGAGAGTAGAAACGCGTAGAAAGGGATACAAGCGATTAGAGAGAGAAAGAGACAACTAGAGAGGGATAGAGACGATTAGAAATGGGTGAAGACGCTAAGAGAGGGATAGAGACGATTAGAGAGGGATATAGACGACTAGAGAGGGATAGAGAAGATTAGAGAGGGGTAGAGACGATGGGAGAGGGATAGAGACGATTGGAGAAGATAGAGACGATTGGAGAGGGGACAGACGATATGAGAGTAGAGACGCTTAGAGAGGAATGGAAGCGATTAGAGGAAGAAAGAGACAACTGGAGGGGGATAGAGACAATTAGAAATGGGTGAAGACGCTAAGACAGGGATAGAGACGATTAGAGAGGGACAGAGACGATTGGAGAGGGGATGGACGATTAGATGGAGGCAGAGAGAGACGCTTAGAGCGGGATAGAGACGATTTTATAGAGGGGTAAAGACGATTAGAGGGACAAAGACGATTAGAGAGGGGTAAAGACGCTTAGAGGGGAATAGAGATGGTCAGAGAGATTGAACTAGCCTCTGTAGTCGGATTCAATGGATTCACTGCAATAAGAAAACAGAGCATATGAGAAGTCTTCGCATTAGATTTGATTAGACTGGATAGGAATAAATGAGAATGAAATTGATTTGATTAGATTTGACTGGGTTCCATTAGAGAAGGATGGATTAGATTGGATTAGACTGGATTATACAAGACTAGAGTGGATTAGATTAGATGGGACTGGATTGGATTGGATTGGATTAGACTAAATTGGATTAGACTGGATTATACAAGACTAGAGTGGATTAGATTAGATGGGACTGGATTGGATTGGATTGGATTAGACTAAATTGGATTAGACTGGATTATACAAGACTAGAGTGGATTAGATTAGATGGGACTGGATTGGATTGGATTGGATTAGACTAGATTGGATTAGACTGGATTATACTAGACTAGAGTGGATTAGATTAGATGGGACTGGATTGGATTGGATTGGATTAGACTAAATTGGATTAGACTGGATTATACTAGACTAGAGTGGATTAGATTAGATGGGACTGGATTGGATTGGATTGGATTAGACTAGATTGGATTAGACTGGATTATACTAGACTAGAGTGGACTAGATTAGATGGGACTGGATTGGATTGGATTGGATTAGACTAGATTGGATTAGACTGGATTATACAAGACTAGAGTGGATTAGATTAGATGGGACTGGATTGGATTGGATTGGATTGGATTAGACTAAATTGGATTAGACTGGATTATACTAGACTAGAGTGGATTAGATTAGATGGGACTGGATTGGATTGGATTGGATTAGACTAAATTGGATTAGACTGGATTATACTAGACTAGAGTGGATTAGATTAGATGGGACTGGATTGGATTGGATTGGATTAGACTAAATTGGATTAGACTGGATTATACAAGACTAGAGTGGATTAGATTAGATGGGACTGGATTGGATTGGATTGGATTAGACTAGATTGGATTAGACTGGATTATACTAGACTAGAGTGGATTAGATTAGATGGGACTGGATTGGATTGGATTGGATTAGACTAGATTGGATTAGACTGGATTATACAAGACTAGAGTGGATTAGATTAGATGGGACTGGATTGGATTGGATTGGATTGGATTAGACTAAATTGGATTAGACTGGATTATACTAGACTAGAGTGGATTAGATTAGATGGGACTGGATTGGATTGGATTGGATTAGACTAAATTGGATTAGACTGGATTATACTAGACTAGAGTGGATTAGATTAGATGGGACTGGATTGGATTGGATTGGATTAGACTAAATTGGATTAGACTGGATTATACAAGACTAGAGTGGATTAGATTAGATGGGACTGGATTGGATTGGATTGGATTAGACTAAATTGGATTAGACTGGATTATACTAGACTAGAGTGGATTAGATTAGATGGGACTGGATTGGATTGGATTGGATTAGACTAGATTGGATTAGACTGGATTATACTAGACTAGAGTGGATTAGATTAGATGGGACTGGATTGGATTGGATTGGATTAGACTAAATTGGATTAGACTGGATTATACTAGACTAGAGTGGATTAGATTAGATGGGACTGGATTGGATTGGATTGGATTAGACTAAATTGGATTAGACTGGATTATACTAGACTAGAGTGGATTAGATTAGATGGGATTAGATGGAATAGAGTCTGCAATTGTGTGATTGTGTGACCTGTTGTTTGTAGAAGTGAGACGAACATAGTTCAGTGGAGCGCATCGTCTTACTGTCCTCTGCCTCCTTTTCCGTTGACCTCATATGTCACACGGCAACATCAAAGACAGCTGACCGATGCCACCCACGTCGTCTCGTCCTCGGCTCCTTTGAAGACCACAGACGTCCAAAGGCCAAGCTGTAGCACAGGTGAGCGCACCAGTTCTTCTTCTTCTCCTATTCCTCCTCTTGCTACCTGTCTAAGAAGATGTTTCGAGAGAGTAACTGAAACATCCGGGCCACAGGCGCCGCTGTTCTTATCAAAGGACTCAGAATGCAAGCAATTCTAAACACAGGTCTCTCTCTCTCTCTTTTTCTCTGTCTGTGTCTGTCTCTCTCTTTCTTTCTCTGTCTGTGTCTGTCTCCGTCTCTTTATGTCTCTATTTGTCTCTTCCATCTATCTCTGTCTATCTGTGTCTCTCGCTGCCTCTCTCTCTCATAATTAATCGGATGTTGAGTGCTGTTGAGAGTCTTCGAAAACATAATACTGGCACATTCCTGACCGGTAGGAAGAATGCCACTTACGTCATCGTCGTCGTCATCATCATCATCGTCATCATCATCATCATCGTCGTCGTCGTAGTTGGCGTCGTCGTCGTCATCGTCATCACCGTCATCATCATCAGCAGCACCACCACCACCAGTGAGATGAAATCGTGTGGTGTGGTGTTGGCGTTTTTGCTGCTCTTCTACGACACGAGTAGTATCCTTTTTTCCTTCCTACCTTCATCCTTCTTTCTTTCCTTCTTTCTTTTCTTCGCTCCTTCCTTCCGTCCTACCCCGTCCGTCCGCTATCAGCTTCTGTCTCATTTGACGAGATCGATTGGTTTTAGCATCTGCCATCGATCTGCTTCCGTATCCCATAGAATCCCATGACCCCTTGCGAATACCATCTACAGCCGATCAGATGGACGGATGGATGGAGGGTTGTTTCGTGGGTGGGGTGGGGCAGAACGAGACCCAGAGGCACCGCGGTTGGACCAGGACGGTCGCTCCAAATTCCCCCTCTCTCCAGACGAAAACATAAAGCTTTCGTTTGTGAAGAGGAATCGCACGACAGGAGGAGGAAGAGGACGAGGAGGACGAGGAGGACGAGGAGAAGGAGAACGAGGACGAGGACGAGGACGAGGAGAAGGAGGACGAGGAGGACGAGGACGAGGACGAGGAGAAGGAGGAAGAGGAGAAGGAGGAGGAGGAGGAGGAAGATTATCATAAAGATGGGAGTGATACTTAGAAATGTACGCGAACTTTAATGGGTGGCTTCTGGCTAAGACACGGAGATTGGTCATGACTGGAATTGATGGAAGTAGTGACTAAAGTTCTAATTATTTTTAAACCTTGCAAAATCGAAAATATCGATGCGTTTCACTTGGCTTCTGTTTCGTTAACTCTGACATATGATCGTACAAGTGGAACACGTTTGAGGCCATGAATGGGAAAGCATCTAAGAATTGCCAATTCTTCATTGGAACTCTATGAGATCAATGCGAGGCTCACACGCGGCACCCATTCAAACGGGCAAGCGGTGGTGAAGGATCTCACCCGATCAATTCATTGAAAAATGAGCAGGGTCGAGGCCATATACGGTCGCTATAGAAAATCGCGAACATTTACATTTACGGTCTAATATGCATAGAATGGATTCTCTTCGGCCTCTTCTTGGTTTCATACAGAGGACAGATTATTCGAGACCCCTATATCCCCACTTGGGCAGAAAGTGTTGAAAGGTTTCTGCTCGACCTGCGACCACTAGCCAACTCAATTATAATGAGTATCACTCCCATCCTTAAATCACTCTGTTGAGTGAAATCCACTTCAAAGTCCTACCGTAAACCTACAACTCATTACAATATTTCCAGCCGAAGTACCTTCGTGAACTCTTCACCATCCAGCCACCCCGGTGTAAAGACTTCAAGCTACCACCTGTTTCAAGTTACCTCTGAAATCGATTTACCTTTACCCCTGGGGTAGGCTGAACGCGATTTCAAGTTATCCCTGCGCTGCTCACATCACCTTTATCTTATTTAACTAAAATGATAAATTCTCATGCTTACAACTCAAGATACGTTTATTGAATAAAACACGTGAAACATGCAAGATTGAAAGCTAGTCTCAATATCTGATTTTTTTAAAGTAACAGCTATGTTATTTGTTTTAAGACCACTCATACACTAGTTCAAATCGCCTGACATATCGCATACAAACATAAGATATACAAAGATTCAACCTAGTTTATGTAATTGTGAGCTATAGAGAAAGATAGCTTATCGTACAACATGCACTAGGAGGATAATGAGAGTTTAATGATAAATATTAACAATTACTATTATATGAGATAATCGAAAAATGGACCCCATTAATTTGATGGGGTAATCTGAAATCGTAGGGGATAATCTGAAATCGATTTCAAGGGGGTAACTTGAATCGATTTCAGATTACCCCCGGTAATCTGATTTCAGGTAATTTGATGGGGTAATCTGAAATCGTAGGGGATAATCTGAAATCGTTTGGGAACGAAGACAAGAATTGTTAAAGCAATGATCTTACCAGTGGTGCTTTACGGATGCGAAACATGGACAAAAACCAAGGCATTGGAGAAGAAAATTGAGGCATGTGAAATGTGGATCTGGAGGAAAATGTTGAGGGTTTCTTGGACTGAGAAGAGAACTAACGAGGATATCCTGGAAGAAATAGGACACTGGA
>OY744614.1:166071-198571 GCA_963556255.1 Allolobophora icterica | reverse complement strand
TCGGTGGTTTGTTCATTCTTGTCGGATGTTTATTTATCACTTATATCTCATTGGATGGCCCGGCATAAAAGGCCAACCCGCTGTTTTCTCATCTTGTTTATATCTGTCCCTCTGTCTCTGTCTGTCCCTATGTCTCGGAATGTACCTCTGTCTATCTGTGCATGTGTCTGTCTTTGTCTGCCTGTATCTTCGGCGACCGACTGCTGCGTCTGGCGCTCATTTTTACTCATCATTTCTGTGCATCTGATCTGGGATTCTGTAACTCGATGCTAATCTACTCTGGCGATTAGAGCATCTTCTTCTTCTTCTTCGGCTGGTCCTGCTGCTGCTGAAGCCTCAGCCTCCATTCACTTCTTGTATCATCTATCCATCTGGATTCCTGCTGCTCCTGTTGCTGCTGTCTCTGTCAATGGGAGGAGTTACCGCACCAGCAGCAGCAGCAGCAGCACAATCAACATCAGTTGCATCCATCGGAGATGCTCGGTTGCTCTGCTCAGCTTGTTGAGCGGATGCTCAGAGCGAGAACTCAACATTTGGTCACTGGGATTTCTCGGCAACATTTCGAAACATTTCTACAGTTCTGTTAGGGCGCTATGTTATTCTGCAGATGCGTTCAAATTCAAAATAATCCTCAGCGGGTTCTCTCTCTTGTAAGGTAATTTCACTTTGGAGAACTTATGCAGCGCTCTTGTCCTCTGAAATTGTCTCTCGTCGGCCTCAATGAGTTGCTTAATAGTCGAGTAGTTTATGTTTTGATGTTATGTGATGATTTTATGTGATGATGGTGGAGTTATTTGAATTAATTGACAGTGGAACATCTGTCTGCCAGTCTCTCTCTCTGTCTGTCTGACTGTCTTTGTGTCTGTTTGTGTGTCTGCGAATTTTTGTGTCTGTGTGTCTGTCTGTGTACCTGTCAGTCTGTATGTTCCACTGGGTTTGCTTAGATTCGTCTGATTTCCTGTTTCAGAAGAAGAAGAAGATGATGACTATGATGATGAGTCGAAACATAAGAAGACCTCTCTCCAGTCATTGACCGCATCTTCCTCATTTCCTCCAGTCTCTGTCTCCAGCCTCAAGCACCTCCAGCAGCAGCAGCAGAGGGAGGAAAAGGAAAAGGGGGACGAGAGTCGAGTTCCGTCACATCCTCAAGTCTCTGTTCCATTATCAGCCAGAGTCAATCAGACGACCGCTCTTCGTCACGTGATTCCAGTGGCAGAGGTGTGCGCAATTGAGGTGGGCCGGGTAAAGAGCACCCCGGCCTTGACCTTTGTCCCTCTGCAGGGTCTCGATGTGAACCACAACCTCAGTTCCATTGGCGCCATCTCTCAAAAGCAGACGATTTGTCTGGAACAGGCGACATCTGTCGACCGCCGTTCAACTGATCCGTCATTTCGTTCGGTTTCGACGCATGACGTTGAGACGTCATCCGCCTCCAGGTGTCGCAGTCACACAAGGGAACCAGTCATCTCAACATCGACGAACAGAGAAGCAGCGTGTGGACCCGAGCCAACTGATCGTCAGTTGGTGCTGGAAGAAGGTAGCGGTGACCTTTTGAACTCGAGGGACATGTCGAAAATAGCTCTGCTGTTGCGCTCGGCAAAGATGAGATCAACGGCTGAGGAGGAGCAGGCTGAGAGCAGAGACTCACCAAGGCGAGAACGGACTGCGGAAGCGAATGGAAATAACGGAGAAGGAAATAGTTCCAGTGGGAATGGATTCCATTTGGCCAACGGAAGAGATCATCAGAACGCGTCCAGGGAAAATGCGAGAACCGATTTCGTTTCTAAACCAACCGGAAGGAAGACGACCAGGAACTCCAGTCTGTCTTCAACGGTCCAGGAAACTAACGGCAACAGATTATCATCACCAGAGGGCTGTCTAAGCTCACCCGCCGACGGAGTGGTTCCATCCAAGGCTGGAAGGGGAGGGTCAGTGGTAGGTCAAGCAAACAACGACCCAACCCAGAAACTAACGAATCCAGTCCATCCTACTAGATCTGAACCAGTGAAGGAAGGAGGAAGGCAAACGGTCAGATTGGATTCTGATCGGATCTTAGTCAGCCCAACGGACGACAGACGAGGGGGGTCGAAGTGCACTCAACCAATGCACAGACAGAAGCAGTCGCTAGATGGAGCCACTAAGAACGGGGTTACGAAACTGACGATGCATTCGGAAGATGGCGCCACTAGCAAACTGCCTCAGTACCACGGATGCGGCGTTCATTCATCAGCTTCATCATCATCGTCGTCTTCATCAGCAGCATCATCGAAATCACTCGGGCGTAACGTCAGCAGCAGGTGCGTTTCCAAGGGAACCAGCGTGAACGCTGATTGTCTGTCGTCTGTTGCGCAGAGGTCAGGCAGATGTGATGATGAAGGTCAAGAGGTCACGGCGAGGTCACCAGCGGCGAATGTTGCTGCTGCTGTTGATAAGAAGAGAAATCTAACAGAGGAGAATAGCGGAAGTAGTAAAGACCATGTCAGTTTCAGCGGTGGATCTCTGGAAACATATTCACTCAGCTGTGGTGGAGAGAAATCAGTCAAGCGGAACGACTCGGTTGAATTCAGCTCCAGGGAATCGGCTGACCGTCAGCGTCAGCAGCCGATGGACGCGTCTAGAGCAAGGATGCTGTCGGATGCTGGTCGCTGTCCAACAAGGACAGCAGAGGCCAGACACGACGAGGACCCAAAGACGATGGCCTTAGCGGATGAGCAGAGGGACAAGAGAGGACAGAAGCATGGGGACAGGTCAACTCGGACTGAGGCCTGCTCAGAAGGAAGAGCAGGAGCAGACGGAAGAGAGGAGAGTGGAATGGATGGTGGGAGAAACGATGAGACGTCGGATGGTGTCGAGTTGAAAGCGATGCAGCCAATCGCCAACCGACACTACCACCATCCGTTTCCATCTGGACCGAGGCCTTCCTCCTCCTCTTCCACCTCATCCTCTGCCCGCATCGACAGCAGTGGCAACGGTCGTCATCCTCACCTCCATCCTCCTCATCCTCACGCTCATCCTCTGTCGCGGATGGATCTCTACGCAGTGACGGAAGGATATTCCGTGTCGCGGATGCTGTCTGGTTCCAATGGACAGCAACAGATGCGACGGAGGGGAAAAGATGCAGCGGCTGCTGAGAGCGGATATTCAAGTGACAGTGGAACGATCTATTCGAGATGGATGAACCATCAACCACGTCAGCATCACGATGCATTGCGAACTGTCCGAGAGTGCATCGAAAACCCTGCTCTTCAGCCAGACAGGTGCGCTCTTCTCTCAGCATCATCATCATCATCATCATCATGATCATCATCATCATCATCATGATCATCAACAACAACAACATCATCATCATCATCATCATCGTCATCATCATCATCATCATCATCATCGTCATCGTCACCTGAAGCAAGTGGTTCATTTGGTCTTTTTTGTGTGTGTATGTCAAGGGTTAGGATGATTCTAGAGATTTCAGTCGTTCTGCCCAGTCTGTCGGTCGCCTCAGATCATCGCGTTTCTGGCGGTGATCATGATGATGATGACAAGAGTGATAATGCTTATGATGATGATGAGAGTGATGATGATGATGATGATGATGATGATGATGATGATGATGATGATGATGATGATGACGATAATTATGATGATGGTAATGATGATATTGAGGATGATGATGATAAGGGTGGTGGTGATGATGACGACGATTAAGATGAGGATGATGGTGATGATAATGATGATGGTGATGATAATAATAATGATGGTGATGATAATGATGATGGTGGTGGTGATGATAATAATGATGGTGATGATAATGATGATGGTGATGATGATAATGATGATGGTGATGATAATGATGGTGGTGGTGATGATAATGATGATGGTGATGATGATGGTGGTGGTGATGATAATGATGATGGTGATGATAATGATGATGGTGGTGGTGATGATAATGATGAGAGTGATGGTGCTGATAATGAGGGCGATGATGGTAGTGATGCATCACTAGAATGGCTTTCGTACAGCAACCGTCGCCTATTCAAGTATTTGAAGGACATAACCGATGCAGGACCAGGAGGAGGAGCAGCAGCAGCATGAAGGGAGGCAGTGGAAGGGACGAGAAGAAAGAGAAGAGGGAGAGAGCAGGAGAGGAGGAGGAGGAGGAGGAGGAAGAGGAGGAAGAGGAGGAGGAGGAGGAGGAGGAGGAGGAACAGGAGTGGGGTGTATATTGATTGTTGTCTGATTGATTGATTGAATCGTCATTTCCTCATTTCCTGTTCAGACACCGTTTGCGTGATGATGACCGCATCCGTGTTCCTTTCTTATGACCTGTCTTTGTATCTCTGCATCTACCTATGTGTCAGTCTGCCTGCATGTCTGTCCATCTGCTCAACTTTAGATTGGATATTGTTGAAAAGAGAGACAGCCCGCGAGAGACAGACACACAGAGACACAAAGAGAGAGAGAGACACAAAGAGAGAGAGAGAGAGAGAGAGAGAGAGAGAGAGAGAGAGAGAGAGAGAGAGAGAGAGAGAGAGAGAGAGAGAGAGAGAGAGAGAGAGAGAGAGAGAGAGAGAGAGAGAGAGAGAGAGAGAGAGAGAGAGCATTGTTGTTTAGTAGAGATGTCGAGAAATGCAATTTATTGAGAACTATATAATATTTATATATAGGCAGAAAAAGGGAGACAGAGATAGAGACAGAGAGAGAGACTGAGAGATCCAGACGATGCAATGGAAGATCCGCTTCAATCCGCTCAATCTGAGGCTTTCGGTTGTTGACGAGGTCGATCTGCAATCTCTGAATCTCAGATTTTCTGAATCTCTGAATCTCAGATTTACTAAACATCTGAATCTCAGATTTTCTGAATCTCTGAATCTCAGATTTTCTGAATCTCTGATTCTCAGATTTTCTGAATCTCTGAATCTCTGAATTTCTGAATCTCTGAATCTCAGAAAATTTACTAAACATCTGAATCTCAGATTTTCTGAATCTCTGAATCTCAGATTTTCTGAATCTCTGAATCTCAGATTTTCTGAATCTCTGAATCTCTGAATTTCTGAATCTCTGAATCTCAGATTTACTAAACATCTGAATCTCAGATTTTCTGAATATCTGAATCTCAGATTTTCTGAATCTCTGAATATCAGATTTTCTGAATCTCTGAATCTTAGACTTCTGAATCTCTGAATCTCAGATTTTCTGAATCTCTGAATCTCAGATTTTCTGAATCTCTGAATATCAGATTTTCTGAATCTCTGAATCTCAGATTTACTAAACATCTGAATCTCAGATTTTCTGAATCTCTGAATCTCAGATTTTCTGAATCTCTGATTCTCAGATTTTCTGAATCTCTGAATCTCTGAATTTCTGAATCTCTGAATCTCAGATTTACTGAATCTCTGAATATCAGATTTTCTGAATCTCTGAATCTTAGACTTCTGAATCTCTGAATCTCAGATTTTCTGAATCTCTGAATCTCAGATTTTCTGAATCTCTGAATATCAGATTTTCTGAATCTCTGAATCTCGGATTTTCTGAATCACTGAATCTCGGAATTTCTGAATCTCTGAATCTCAGATTTACTAAACATCTGAATCTCAGATTTTCTGAATCTCTGAATCTCAGATTTTCTGAATCTCTGAATCTCGGATTTTCTGAATCACTGAATCTCGGAATTTCTGAATCTCTGAATCTCAGATTTTCTAAATATCTGAATCTCAGATTTTCTGAATCTCTGACTCTCAGATTTTCTGAATCTCTGAATCTCAGATTTTCTGATTCTCAGATTTTCTGAATCTCTGACTCTCAGATTTTCTGATTCTCTGAATCTCGGAATTTCTGAATCTCTGAATCTCAGATTTTCTGAATCTCTGAATATCAGATTTTCTGAATCTCTGAATCTCAGATTTTCCGAATCTCGGAATTTCTGAATCTCTGAATCTCAGATTTTCTGAATCTCTGACTCTCAGATTTTCTGAATCTCTGAATCTCAGATTTTTTGAATCACTTAATCTCATATTTTCTGAATCTCAGATTTTCTGAATCTCTGAATTTCAGGATCTCAGAACCTCTCAATCTCAGAATCTCTGTATCTCAGAATCTCTGAACCATTGAACCACTGAATCACAGAACCTCTGGACCTCTGAATCTCAGAATTTCATGATTTCTTAATCTGAGGATCTCAGAATCTCTGAATCTCAGAAGCTCTTAATCTGTGAATCTCTTAGTCTTATTCCACCGCATGTTATGCACGCAATTCGTTCACCGCACGACGTTTTCGCATTTAACTCTTTTCGATTCGATTCAGTTCTAATTCCGGTTATAAGTTTCTGCCCGTTTTAGAACTAGTTTGACTATATTGAGGGTCGAGAAGAAATCGATGACCGACTTCCATTCAGTAATTCCAATTCAGGTGGCGTCGTTGTTTACACGAAATTTGCAATGGAAATGAAACTGCTTCCGTGTTAAAATTAGTAAAGAACGGCGTCGCTATAGCAACCGATGATAACAACGGCAGCTGCTGGATCATAGAGTCATGGATCGGAAGAACTATTAATAGGGCCTAGTCAGACACGATCTACGTTTACATGTATCAAGGCACTTGATATAGCGCCTTTAAGATAAGGTTTCCTTCCGGAGAACTATACTTGCACGGAGACCAATTTAAAAAATGGTCGCCTTACGGATTTGGTTCATATGTCGTTTCCCTGCAAGTGGCGCTATATAAATTTGTGTTTGATTTTACAGTCACGGTCGGTTGGTTGTTTCTGTTGTAGCGTCTCCGAATGTCGTCTGCTGGAGTCTCTGGCGCTTTCCGAGAAGAAGAGTAACCGTTCGAAGATGTTTGGCCACAGTCAGTCAGGCATGACATCTTGCCAGAGTCAGTCAGGTGTGACGTCTAACCAGAGTAAGTCAGGTGTGACGTCTGGCCAAAGTCAGTCTGGCGTGACTTCCTCTTCCAACAGTGACGACCAGAATGCCATCCACTGTTCAGCTGATGGTAGATCGCAGGAGCGTGCTGAGAATAATGACAGTTCTTGGCATCGTTACTGTCTGGCGGAAAAGAGAAGTCTGGTAACACCACCTGCGCCGGATGACATCAACCGAGTAACACTGCCAAGGACCCATGGCAAAGCAAGAACTGGCCATTGGCTAAGGAGTGGCCTGAGTTCTGAGACGTCGAAAGAAGTACCAACTGACTCCGAGGCAACCACTGTCAGAGACAGGCAGTCAAGCGATGAGGAACTGAGGGCAGCAGAGATGATGCTAAGCAGTAGGACCGATCGGTTGCTGAGACAGGCGGCACCTGACAGCGATACCAAGCGTCGATCCAGGTGCAGCAGCCACTGCAGAAGTCCATCCCTCGTGACGTTCAGTGCCAAAGACGAAACGAACACTGCCTTCCATTCCACTCATCAACAGCATCACCATCATCAACATCATCATCAGCACAGAGGATCTGGCGATGGCCAACGAGTGATGACTGGATCTGACCAGATGGAGTCAGCATCCTCCTGCTCCTCATCATCACCCAACACAAATGATGGCGAATGCTTGAGGCGACATTCCCCAGAAACCAACACAAAACAAACGACATCTGTTGGTCAGAAGAGAATCAATCCTTTGCGACTTCAATCAACAGGTGTCGCCAGTCAGTCAGAAGACAGACTGGTAGGCTGCGTTGGTACAAACGATCCGATCGAAATGCCAGCTGCAGCTCGTCGCTCTGATCAGCTGAGTCAAGGCCGTTGCAGCGATCCAGACCTGGTGAAGCGTGAAAAGCCGGATGGAGCCACTCAGAAGGCGTTCGGTCGAAGGCTACAGGCGATTGGAAGCTCAATCGATGCGGGACGAACAAACAGACTGGACTACTGCAACAGCCTTCCTCGCGTGTTGAGAGCTCGTCGGTCGGAGAGCGTTGGGTGCTCAGCGAAGAGAGACGTCGCTGTTGGAAGATCAACTGAAGCGAGACATTCGTTTGGATCGTCGTTCGCTGAACTCATGTCTCTTCTGTCCGCAAGTACTTCACTACCAACGACACCGAAGAGATCAATGTCAAGAGATGACGACTCTGATGGTAAGCTATGACTATGCCCTCCCTCTCTTAAGTCTGCATCTCTCTGTCTCCCTGTCTCTCTGTCTCGCTCTCTATGTCTGTCTCTGTATGTGTGTCTCTGACGCTTCTGTCGCTTCTCTCTCTCTCTCGTTCTCTTTTTCTTTCTCACCCTGTATCTGCATTGTGTATCTGCATGTCTGTGTATCTACATGTCTGTGTGTCTTTGTGTGTCTGTATATGTGTGTCTCTCTCTGTGTCTCTCTCGAATACCAGAATCCGTTGTTTCCATTGGAGAAATTGGATGAGGCTTTGACACATGATTTCTTTTCCGTTGACTTCCTTCCCAAAGACATAATCCACCCGGAGTGTCTATTGATGATGACCTCCTCCTCCTTCTCCTTTTCCTCTTTCTCCTCTTTCTCCTCCTCCTCTCCCTCCTCCTCCTCTTCTTCTCATCAATTCAGCTCTTTCATTGTCTGTCTAAATCCCTCCACAAAACAGAATCTTTCCAATCTCTATATTGCATCAAATAATCACTCTGACTTCTTGGGATCTACACAAATATAGAGCTCATTCCATAATACAATACAATACAGTATAGTACAATACAATACAATACAATGCAACTGTATTTGATATTGCCCTCATTCCAAAGTTCAGACGTGCACCCTACCATGCGCGTGCACATGACATAATTTCAATGGCGTTGAGCAACTGTGAGTGAGGAAGACGAGGAAGAGGGAGAAGAGAGAGGTCCCTTAAGCTAACCCTGAGGCAGCCATGAGTATGAAGTGCTATCAACTTCATTTTCTTAGCCTCGGCATATGAGGGCGGTTGGCGAGTACTCTCGTCTCATCTTCCCGCCGACAGTGTACGGTCAGTGTATTCATTACAGCTGAATTGGATAGGGGCGCAGGTGGAGTAAAAATCTCTACACAAATTTCTTCCCTGGCAGGGATTTGAACTCCGACCTCTCGGTTGACAGCCCAGCACGCAACCACTACACTACCGCGCTCTAACCAATTGGCCAACAGACTCACTCACTCACAACACTCACCCAACAACCGATTCAGATTGGATTTGAAATAACTGATTTCGTTTGATTTTCTAGTCCAGCCTTTGAGGCCTGATTGGCTGATAAGAATAGAAAGCACGGTACAACGGTTGCTATATGTTGCTTCTGTTGGTCTTGTTGCATTGTTGAATAGTTTGGTTGTCTCGATGTCTTTGTTGCAGTTCATGCATCACTGCTGTCGCTCATCTCGAATGCTTCCTCTGTCTATTCAACGGTAAGTTCAATTCAACGCTCCATCCTCTTTCTTCTTCTCCTCTTCCTCCTTCTATTCCTCCTCCTTCTCCTCCTCTGCCTCCTCCTCTTTCTTCTCTCCTCCGTCTCCTCTTGCTCCTCCTTCTCCTCCTCCTGCTCTTGCTCCTCCTTCTTCTTCAGCTCTTGCTCCTCCTCCGCCTGCTCTTGTTCCTCCTTCTCCCCTGCTCTTACTCCTCCTTCTCCTCCTGCTCTTGCTCCTCATTCTTCTTCTGCTCTTGCTCCTCCTTCTCCTGCTCTTGCTCCTCCTCCTCCTCCTGCCATTGCTCCTCCTTCTCCTCCTGCTCTTGCTCCTCTTCCTGTTCTTGCTCCTCCTTCTCCTCCTTCTTTTGCTTCTCCTGCTCTCGCTTCTCACCCTCCTTCTGCTCTTTCTCTTCCTCCTGCTGATCCTCATCGATAGTTTTGCATTCGAGCGAGATTGGTTGGACTGAGCGAGGTGAGTTGTGTGTGTGTGTGTGTGTGTGTGTGTGTGTGTGTGTGTGTGTGCGTGTGTGTGCGTGTGTGTGTGCGTGTATGCGTGTGTGCGTTGGCTGCGCCAAGAGTGGATGGATGTTCGATATGGCGACCAGAAGCACCTTCGGTCTTCAGTCAGCGCCTCAGATGGAATATATCACCGTCGATGGCCTTCCTTAGGAATCTCGTCGATGGCTAAGACGACGTCGTTTAGCCATCCGGCAGCCAATTGACCAGTTCTATGTGGCTCAAGCGTATTTATCACTTAATCGCTCAAGATAATCACTTAAGAGGTGGCTAATGAAGTTGGATAAGTAGAGTTATCACTCGGTCGCTCAAGTAATCCGATGAAAAGACGGAACCGTTTAGACGAGGGTTAATAGGAGACAAGGGGCGTTGAGGCTGCTCAACCCCCGTCGGCTGCTGCTGCTGCTGCAGGGAAGGCAAGGCGGCTGCTGACGCAGGTGTTTAGTGACTAATGTCAGATAGCCAGTGGCACCGGTCGAGGAGGCAAAGGGCGCGGGATGGATTAACTCGGGAACTTGTTTAGAAATATGGGAGACGATTGCACGGGGTATATAGTCGACGCATCGGCTGCTGCTGCTGGTGGTGATGCGGATGATGCTGTTGGTACTGATGCGGCGGGTGGTTGTCTTGGTGGTGGGGAAGATGCTGTCGCCGACAGTTTGACTGAAGGAGGATTACTATTCTTAGTTTCGTTCTTTGTCTGTTATGCAGGCCGAGGAGAAACAGGCGCAAGAGGTTCGTATTTCAAATCATCATCATCATCGTCGTCATCATCATTATCACCACCACCATCATCACCATCGTTATCATCATCATCATCATCACCATCATCATCACCACTACCACCACCACCATCATCAACATCATCATCATCGCCCTCCCCTCATTCTGTACAGACCACTGACATCATCTCCCTCCCCCATCCATCACCCCCTCAAATTACCATCTGCGGCCCTGGCTCTGTCTTTGGGTTTCTTTTCTTGTCTTTTGTTCTCCAGTGTTTCTGTTCCGGTGAGATAATGCTACAGTCCTTGCGTCCAACAGGTGACGCAACAGGTGTAGATGCAACTACACATTCGCCGAATGGAGTTAATAGAAGTTGCATTGATTAAAGATATAGGCCGGACTATGAAGACGTGGTTTTAATTACCACGTGGTACCTTAATACCTTTAGTATTAGTAATAGTCTAATACCTTTGTTGTTGATGTTGAATTCGATTGAACGACTAATAATGTGTTCGATCGGTGATCGGTGATCGAACAGCAATTCCTCTTGTCCTATTGAGAGTGTTAAATCGGAAAAGGTTTATTTTTCTCTCTCCTCATCGCGGTCTTTGATTTTTTGTGGTGGAGGGAGAGTGTGACGAACTATCATTGAAACTGAACAACGTCTTCCTTTCAGATCCGTAAATTGAAGACTGAGTTGGAAGTAGCGCACGAGAAGATCAACACGTTGACAATGCAGCTCAACGCAAACGTTAGTCTATCTGGTTTTTACTCTGTTTGTCTGTCTGTCTGTCTGTCTGTCTGTCTGTCTGTCTGCATCTCTCTACGTCTCTCTCTCTATCTCGTTCTCACTCTCTCGCTCCGTCTCTCTCTTCCTCTGTCTCTGGCTAACTCTCTCACTCTCTCTCTCTCTCTCTCTTCTTTCTCTCTCTCTCTTTCTCTCTCTCTCTCTCTCTCTCTCTCTCTCTCTCTCTCTCTCTCTCTCTCTCTCCTCTCTCTCTCTCTCTCTCTCTCTCTCTCTCTCTCTCTCTCTCTCTCTCTCTCTCTCTCTCTCTCTCTCTCTCTCTCTCTGTCTCTCTCTGTCTCTGTCTCTCTCGTCTCAGTGTTATTGACTTTGTCCAGTTTGCTAGCTGGCTGGATAGATAGATGGCCAGTTGTTGACTGTTAGTGTTATTGAAAGTGCAATGACACAATGGATATTGCCTAGTGTACTGCCATGCATATAAACGTTTAATTGATACTAAAGTCTATATGTATGCTATTTATTAATCTCTCGTCGTTTTGATGAGCTTCTTTTAAAGAGGCTCTACCTAAATTTGAAATTATAATTACAATTTATGATGTAGATTCTTTTTAGAAGTACAAAATATTATAGGTATTCGTCACGTGTGCGTTTTGAGGCTCAATGCCAATCTTCCTGTTTTCATATGGTCGTGTTCAGTATAGTGTTCAATGATTGCATCCCTGTCCGAATGTTTCCGTCCGTCTATCTTTTGTCCGTTTGTCTTTATCTGTCTGTCTCTGTCTGCCTCACTCTGTCTGTCTCTGTCTGCCTCACTCTGTCTGTCTCTGTCTGTCATTCTGTGTGTGGCTGATTTCGAAGCGATTCTATGTGACTTGCGTTATCGTCATTTTGTCATTTGGCTCGTTCTTTTTGTTCATAAAATGCCTAACGTTCAGTCGATTGCAAAGCTACCAAACAAATGGTTTTCTCCTCCTCCTCCTCTTCTCCTCCTCTTCTCCTCCTCTTCCTCCTCCTCCTCCTCCTCCTTCCGTCTCCCTCCCATTGCGCTTGTAATCTCTCCGAATCCATTCCGATGTTGTCCGTTGTGATATGTTTTTTCCTGGCATCAATCTCGGTTGCTCGATGTAGATGCTTCTGATTCGGAGGTCGCTGCTGCCCTGGCTGCTGCTGCTGCTGTTGGAGATTGTGTGTCATAAGTCGTGGTCTGTGTGACGTCATTTGTGTCACTATCCTGTCGCGTGCTCAATGCAAACTTGTTCCAATCGGTTGGAATTATCGTCAGATATCTGACAGAAGAGAGAGACAAAGACAGAGACAGACAGACAGAGAGACAGACAGACAGGCAGAATAGACAGAGTTTAATTAGACTAGACCGGAGAAAGAGAGAGAGAGGGAGAGAGAGAGAGACAGAGGGAGCAACAGACAGAGAGGGAGAGAGAGGGGGGGTGACAGACGTGTGTATCTGGTCCATCTTCAATCGATGGAAGGTTCCAGAAGAGTCTAGACCCGGTTGCTGTCGCATGTTGCATCATCTTCCTCATCTTCATCGTCTTCATCTTCTTCACCATCTGATTCTTCTTTTCTTGACCATCGAACTCTTGGGATGAAGATCAATCGCAATTCTCATCATCTGACGAACTCTTCGCTGTTGCTGCTGCTGCTGCTGCTGCTTCTCCTATCAACCACAAATCGAATCGAATTTTTTCAACTTCTTTTGCATTGCGGTCGTCAGGTGGCGTTCGACTACCAACTTAGAGTTCTGCTTATGTGACGGTGTGTGGGGGAGAGGGGAAAAGGGATAAGGAAGAGGGGAGGGAAGAGGGGAGGGACGAGGAGAAGGAAGAGGGAGGGAAGAGGGGAGGGAAGGGTGTCCTTGTCACATATCGCATGATTTGGTCTGCTTAGATTAGATCAGTTACTCTGATGATAACATCATCTCTCTCGGTCTACGGTTGTCTGTCTCTCAGTCTCTCTCTCGTTCCCTCTGTCTGTCTGTCTGTCTGTCTGTCTCTGTCTCTGCCTCTCTGTCTCTCTGTGTTTCTGTCTCCTTATATAACTGTTGAGTCAGAAACCTCAGACTAATCTAGAACACTCCGCTGAAACGCAAACACTTCTAAAGATGTGTTTGAGAGATTTCGATCGATATACAAAATTATACATGTATATATACGTGTGTATATATATATATATATATATATGTGTATATATATACACACACACGTATATATGTAAATATATATGTAAATATAGGGAAAGGTAAATATAGGATATGTAAATATAGGGAAAGAGAGATGTTGATGAAATAAATTTGCATTTCACTGAAGAGGAGAATCTTTGTCTGACGTCCAAAGTCTCGACGACCTCAATGAATTATTCATGGCAGAATGCAAATAGACCACGTCTGACTTATCATTGAGTCAGTTTCGGGAGCTGCTCCCCATAGCTCCAGATAAGAGGGAGTGAGGGAAGGAGGGAAGGAGGGAGGAAGGAGTATGGGGATGGTGAGGGTGGAAGCGTGAGAAACTCTGCGATGGAATTAAGGAGTGCCGTCGTCGTTGTTGGGATATGAGGACGTGAGTGGTTGAATGGAATCCAGTCCGATGCGACTTCTCTCTCGATTCTTCGAACTCTTTTGAACTGAAGTTCTGTGTCTGGACCAAATGAACTGCGATTGGTGGCGACATCTTTCAACTGAACTGACGACGAATTCCCCTTTGTTCTCTTTGGCTTAATCAGACACAGCTTCTTCTTCTCTATGTCTGCTACTATGCGTGTCTTTGTGTCTGTCTATGTGTATCTATGTGTCGATATGCGTCTATGTGTCTATGGGTGTGTATGTGTTGATGTGTGTTTATGTTTGTCTATGTGCGTGTATATGTCTATCTATGTTTGTCTATGTGTCAATATGTGTCTATGTGTGTCTATGTGTCTATGCGTGTGTCTATCTCTGTGTGTCTATGTGTCGATATGTGTCCATCTCAACGTTTCACAGGCTCACAGCACATCCAAGAGAATTCGTGAGACGCTCTTTCAACTTCCTTTATGACTTTTCCGAGCATTGTTTTAATTGGGTCTATAGTACAAGTAAGGTCGAAATATAAAGGGTTTAAACAGAGAGGGTCGAAACAGAGGGTCGAAATAGAAAGGGTTTAAACAGAGAGGGTCGAAACAGAGGGTCGAAATAGAAAGGGTTTAAACAGAGAGGGTCGAAACAGAGGGTCGAAATAGAAAGGGTTTAAACAGAGAGGGTCGAAACAGAGGGTCGAAATAGAAAGGGTTTAAACAGAGAGGGTCGAAACAGAGGGTCGAAATAGAAAGGGTTTAAACAGAGAGGGTCGAAACAGAGGGTCGAAATAGAAAGGGTTTAAACAGAGAGGGTCGAAACAGAGGGTCGAAATAGAAAGGGTTTAAACAGAGAGGGTCGAAACAGAGGGTCGAAATAGAAAGGGTTTAAACAGAGAGGGTCGAAACAGAGGGTCGAAATAGAAAGGGTTTAAACAGAGAGGGTCGAAACAGAGGGTCGAAATAGAAAGGGTTTAAACAGAGAGGGTCGAAACAGAGGGTCGAAATAGAAAGGGTTTAAACAGAGAGGGTCGAAACAGAGGGTCGAAATAGAAAGGGTTTAAACAGAGAGGGTCGAAACAGAGGGTCAAAATAAAAAGGGTTTAAACAGAGAGGGTCGAAACAGAGGGTCAAAATAGAAAGGGTTTAAACAGAGAGGGTCGAAACAGAGGGTCGAAATAGAAAGGGTTTAAACAAAGAGGGTCGAAACAGAGGGTCGAAATAGATAGGGTTTAAACAGAGAGGGTCGAAACAGAGGGTTGAAATAGATAAGGTCGAAACAGAGAGTATACAAACATATATATGATTGAGACAGAGAGGGTTGAAACAGATAGGATATAAATAGATTGGGTGGAAATAGATAGGACCTGTCTGTCCATCTGTCTTTTTGGCTGCCTGTCTTTCTGTATGTCTATCTGTCTTTCTTTCTGTCTTTCTATCTGTCTGGCTGTCAGTCTGATGTGCGGATGTTTCTGTCATCAGTTGCCTTGGTATCTGTCGTCGTCAAGTGACTGACCAACTGATTGACCACATGGCGTGGACACCCTCAGACGAATCGACCACCTCAGGCAGCACGAGGAAGAGGAGGCAGAAGAGGAGGAAGAGGAGGCAGAAGAGGAGGAAGAGGAGGCAGAAGAGGAGGAAAAGGAGGCAGAAGAGGAGGCACAAGAGGAGGCAGAAGAGGAGGCAGAAGAGGAGGAAAAGGAGGCAGAAGAGGAGGCAGAAGAGGAGGAAAAGGAGGCAGAAGAGGAGGCAGAAGAGGAGGCAGAAGAGGAGGCAGAAGAGGAGGAAAAGGAGGCAGAAGAGGAGGAGGTGGATTTAGACGAGGTAGGAGGATGGAAGGGAGAAGGAATACGATGCCAAAGAATGGAATGAGGAGGCAAAGAATGAGAATGGCGAAGAAGAGAAGGCGAATGAGGAGGAGGAGGAGGAGGAGGAGGAGGAGGAGGAGGAGGAGGAGGAGGAAGAGAAGCATAGGAGGGTGGAGAGCATTTTGTGGGAGACGCTTTCCTTGACTTCCGTTGGACCATCTGATTTTTTCTCTTGAATTGCATCTGACTGAGTTCGATTGATTGATCCGTAGGAGATCGATTCCTCTTGTTTCTTGTTCTTGGGAAGGAAGGATCGATAACTGCTTCCCATGGAATTAACTCCTTATGCTTTCTTTGAATCTCAGTAGAGGTCGAACTCCCGACAATTCCATTTGCCAGACAAATGACGGGGAGGGAGTTGATGTGCGTCGAAGTGCCCGGATGTTCTTCCTCTTCTTGTTGACATTAGTGGTTGTGATGTTTAATGCTGCGTGACTCAGAGTCTTGGTCGAATGATCATGCTATTGCAATGACTTCTTTTAGACTAGTCCAATAGCCAGTCGATTCACACGCGTTTAGGTAGATCGAACTGTCTTCAGTTGACTCTTTTGCAATTGGTCAGCTGATAGCAGTCAGTCAGCCAGTCCTTCACTGCCTGTCTGTATATCAGTCTGTGTCATTGTCATTGTCATTGTCATTGTCATTGTCATTGTCATTGTCATTGTCATTGTCATTGTCATTGTCATTGTCATTCAGTCTGTCTGTCTGTCTGTCTGTCTGTCTGTCTGTCTGTCTGTCTGTCTGTCTGTCTGTCTGTCTGTCTGTCTGTCTGTCTGTCTGTCTGTCTGTCTGTCTGTCTGTCGTCTGATATAGAACAGAGACGGGTGCCTGTTCCGTGCGGAAGCAGCGGGCGTAGGCTGAGGTTGTGGGGGAGGGTGAAGGGAAAGGGGAATGGACGGCATCTGTGTCTTTTGCCCCAGTTTTCACCAGATGCAGACCAGAGACTTGGAAGAGAAATATTTGAGTTGTTCTGCGAAGGCCACCGGTCCTCTTCAGTTCCCGATGAAGTAAACGATCCATGAATCTCTTACTTGATGAGGCAAACTGTTAACCTGCGCCTCTGTGTTTGATGACGTTTAACACAGAAATGAGACTGATGACGTCAGAATTCAGCACAGCCAATTGTCACCGAGATGATGGGGAGATTATGGGGATGCTGCTTCTGCTGCTGTGTAGTGGAGTGGTTGAGAGGGCGCATTGAGGCAAGTGAAGGTGGATATGTGGGTGTGTGGGTGGTTGGGTAGGTGGGTGGATGGGTGGAGTGGTGAGCGGCTGGGTGGTCGAGTGGGTGGTTGCCAGACGATCAAATGAGAGACAGGTATTGTAAGGAGTTTATGGTTTTCGTGTCTGCCTTTTAATCTATTATTTCAGCTGCACCCACCAACCGACCGAGGCCTCTATACCCGGGGTCCTCGCTCCCACCGACCGACCGACCGAAGAGTCCGACCGACCATTGTCCTCCTCAGTCGTTTGAGGCGCGGTTGAGATGCCTCTAGATCAAGGAGGAGTAGGAGGAGCAGGAGGAAGAGGATTGGGAGGAGGAGGTGGAGGTGGGAGGAGTAGGAGGAGGAGGATGGGGATCGGATTCATTCTCAGCTCCAGTGTATCGCTACGTAATTGAAAGCACACGCGTTTACTCGAACCCCATCTTCTGTTCGTGGGAAATATATCCAGGTTTTGGTGTTTATCTGCCTCTGTCTGTCTCTGTCTGTGTGTTTGTTTGTCTGTCTGTTATGAAAAGGCGATTCTGACAAAGCAAAGTGCGAGACAGAGACAGACAGAGAGAGAAATTGAAGAATAATAATTAAAAGAAGACAAAGTCTACCTGTGCAGGAACAGTAGGACACCTGTCCAGGCAGCGGAGGATCGCATCATCACATCACCTTCAGCAACAGCAGCATCATCAGCAGATGTCTATCCGTTTATTGGTGTTAAGAAATTGAATCTGGCTACTAATTAGACAGTCGCTGGGCACTCTGGGATGATTGGCCTTTGACCTACCCATCTCATGGTCATCCGTTGTTCTACCTTGAGACAAATCATCGCCATATTCTGGGCAGCCATATAAATTGGTCCTCACTTGTAGCACATTAGGACCAATTCATCTCCAGCCACAGTGCAGAGCAGATGAGCAGCGATGAGAGGAGACAAGAAGCCGTGAGATTAGAGGAAAGAGAGGAGAAGGTTCAATTCAATTCAACTTTATTGATCCAAATTCAATACAAAAGTACAGTAGGCACCAATCGGAATGTAAAAACATTCGGGATACAATAGGGAAAGCCCAAAAGGGACATAGGTCCCGCTTAATTAGGGCTGCCTATTTGTTATATAGTAATAAGATGGCACCATAGAAGAAAAAGAAAATGATGGGGACAAAACCAGGTCCTGAAAATAAGGTACGATAGGATAGGAGAGGACAGGAGAATAGAGGACAGGAGAGCAGAGGCCATGATAGAAGAGGATATAATAGAAGACGGTGAAGGAGAGGACATGGGACGAGAGGATGTGAGAATATAGAGGATAAGTGAGGAGAGGGCAAGAGATAACAATCCTGACAACATGCATGTGTATGTGTGTGTTTGCGTGCTTATGGTGTGAATGGGTGTGTACGTCTCCGTCTTCCTTTCCATCCCAACCCATTTATCTCTAAATAGCAGCAGCATCAGCAGCAGGGATTCTGGCATTTCTTCTTATCTCGGCATCCTCCATTAGTTTTCCATCTGATAGGAAACACCTTTTCAAATGTATACCAACAGAAGAAAGGTAATCATTTGATGACCTAGAAAGGATGGACGACTGAGTTGGCACCTGAAGGTCTGGTATTCTATCCAAAGCCTGGATGTTGCCTAACTATAGTCTGTGCCTGCCAGCATCACATTCCCAGCGCCAAGCGATTGTTCTTCATCAGACAATAGGTGTCAATGATTTGTTAATTGTAAGGGTATTAATTAAATCGATGGATTGATTCTTATGCCTGGCTCTGTCTTCTTCGTCTTCATCTTCTAGGTCCATGTCGTCACAGCCTTCGAACAGTCGCTGTCAAATATGACACATCGGCTGCAGAAGCTGACGAACTCATCAGAGCAGAAGGTAGGCACAGAATATCACATCTATAGAGGATAGGATAATATGGAAGAAGGGTCTCCTCAGTCCTCTGCATACGCCTTGTTTCTTCTTTTCTTCAGAGGATTCTCTTCTCTTGGTCTCTGGGTCTTTGGTCATTTGTTGGCAGAAAACGCACCCCTTTCCCTTCGCACCTTTGTTCACCTGATGATCATCGTTGATGGATAAGTTGCTGCTTGATATCCTCCCAATTAGCACCAACGTCTGCTGCTGAAGGAAGGAAAAGTCACAACGATATGCTCTGTTTACCAGAGATATTACACAGCCAATCCATTTGACTTGACCGCCTTCCTCTAATACTGTGTTGGCTGCTGCCGGTGTTAGTTGCCTGCCCCTCTTCCTCCTCTTCCACCTCTTCTTCCCATTCCGCCTGTTCCTTCTCTTCCATCTGTTCCTCCTCCTCCCCTGACATCCAAATCGCGTAGCTGTCCAAATTCCCTGCCTCCAGCGAAAATTTGCGAGATAATAGATTTGCACTTAACAGCGTCAGACTTCATTTCCTATCGCATTCGCTGTTTCCTATATTCGCGTTATTGTTCCTACATCTCGAGAAACAGGTTCAAGATATTGCTCTGCTGAGAGACAGGCGATCAGAAGAGCCAAAGTTTCTCTCGTCTTTAGACGTGTCTGTCTGCGCGTGTGTGTCGCTGTTTGAGGCTGCGTCATGTCTGTCAGGGTTTTCCGGTGAAAGGGTTGATGAGGCTGACCTTGGGTTTATGACTGTACACTGGGTAGAGATGTTGACATCATCTCAATTCTCTGCTACTATTCTTAGCCATAGCTGTGTCTCTATCTCTATATGTCTCGCTCTGCCTCTCTGTCTCTCTGTCTGTCTCTTTCCCTCGTACTAAAAGGGGAAGGGGTTTAAGCTTCTCAAGTGCACCAGATAAACAGGCATCACCTGCCAAATGCCAAATGCCAGCACTTAAGAGCATCGCATGTAAGTCGGAGAATTCCTCGACTATCTTCGTTGACTTGTTTCCGTCTGCCGACCTCGCTCTCTCTCTTCGACCCCGGTCCGTTCAATGTCCGTCTCTACCCCTGCACATTGGCCAGCCTGCTATTGCCTGCTGCTGCCAATGATGATAAGACTGCTCCCTCTCACTCTCTTTCTGTGTGTGTCTCTCTCTCTCTGTCTCTCGTACTCTCTCTTTCTTTCACTCTATATCTCTCTGTCTCTGTCTGTCTCTTATTGATGGCCTGAATTGATCGTTCTGAACAGGATCAAGAGCTGAACAACCTGAAGACAACTCTTCACCAGCTTCAGCAGCAAAGCAGCAACGCCAGAGCCGAGATGCTGATGCAGAAGACAGCCGACCATCCTCCTCCTCCTCCTCTGTCGCCTCCTTTCGTCGTCTCACATCGGCTCAACCACCCGGACTTTGCAGGTAACACCTCATTTCAACCCATTAACCCTCAGGGTCACTTTCTCCCCCTCAGGCTGCTCCAAACAGTTCACAGGTCAACCTTGGCTGATGTTGTGGAGAGGGGATGGGAGGGCTACTGTTAGCCCACTCCATAACACCTATCCTACAGTGTACAAGAATGTGATAAATGATTTAAAATAATAATAATCTGTCTGCTGTCTGTGAGAAAATGTTTTGATGTCTTAAGTGGCAACGGATTTGAAAGTTGATACAGAATGATGACTTCTCTTGCATCGAACTATCTCTTCACAGGTCTTGAATTTCTGTTGAGCAAGATCTCGCTCGCTATCCATCCATCCATCCATCCATCCATCCATCCATCCATCCATCCATCCATCCATCCATCCATCCATCCATCCATCCATCCATCCATCCATCCATCCATCCATCAATCAATCAATCCATCCATCCATCCATCCATCCATCCATCCATCCATCCATCCATCCATCCATCCATCCATCCATCCATCAATCAATCCATTCCTCTGTCTATCTGTCTGTATGTCTGTCTTCCTGCCTATCTATCCCATCTATCCATCTATCCATCTATCCATCTATCCATCTATCCATCTATCCATCTATCCATCTATCCATCTATCCATCTATCCCATGATCTCTGTGCTTCACCGAAGAAACAGCTTCATTAGCAGATCTTCCTCTTCTGCACTAGACTTTATTTTCTATTATGAGACAACAAGTGTTGTCAGTGTGTTGTCGCTTTGTTGTTACGATGTTGTCAGTGAATTGTCAGTGGGTTGTGAATGTGTATTGTCAGTGTGTTGTTCTGTTGTCGCTAGGGTTGTCTGTGCTGAACACAAATCATCGCAGCATCCCTCCTCCTCCTCCTCCCCCTCCTTCATCATCTTCCTGTGATCGTGACTCTAGGAGTCACCTGAGTCTGATGTCAATCGCCTCCTCATCCTCATCCTCCTGCTCCTCATCAGCAACTCCATCCGTCCAACATTCGTCCATCACCTCTCACGAACCGTCGATGATGATGCCATCAGCAGCATCAACTGCAGCGTCAGCAGCAACTTCGTCTTCAATGGGATGCGAGAGGAAACCAAAGAAAAAGGGATGGGTATGTGACCCACTCACAGACCAACAGTTTTGTTGGATGGGAGGGTAGGGTAGCCTCTGCTAGCATAGTATTGTTGTCCTTGTTTAGGGGTTTTCAGGGTAATCCTGTCCACAGTACAGCACATGCGCTTCAGAGGGTGAGTCAGATAATAACCCTAACGTCGCGATTTCTTTCCATCTGGACTTCAAGTATGACGATATATTTCTAGTGTTCAATCAATCAATTAATCATAGAATTTATATAGCGCCTCTTCAAGGGCTCTACTTAGAGGCGCTCCCGAGACAGGCCTGATCAAAGAGAAAAGTCTTTAATAGAGCATATAAGGAAGACGAGTGAGTACGTGGAGATAGGCGAAGGAAAGATGGTAAGTCATTAGTGTTAGTTTATTACATTCATCAGTACTATATACATATATACATAGATATATGCTTGAGTGTGCAATGTAATGCAATTTTATAAAGCATTAAAATAGCATCTTTCGTATATCTCCCAAAACCGTTGCTTGCAGGGTATTCTATCTGATAAGAACTAGGGCGTGTGTTTCTACTTAAATAGATGAATATTTGGATGAATGTTATATGAAGTTTGCAAATGTCTGTCTTTGCAGTTGAGCACATCTTTTACGAAAGCATTCTCTCGAAAGAAGAGCAAAGACTTGTCAGATACGGAGGCTGACGTGATGTCTACCAGCATCTTAGAAGCATCGTCTTCAGTTCCTAATTCTCCTCTGCTTGGCACTCCTGGCCTCCGAAGCGTTCCCAGCACTCCCCTCGCCATGCCACGTAGGACAACGGACTCAACTTCGCCAGCGTAAGTATTCCGAATGAGAAGATTTGCGTATAGAAGACGCAGTGGTGAGTGGTGTGTTTAAACTCTTTACCCGATCAGAGTCATTCTGACGAACCAATCTTCTGGACATTGAACTGACTACGGCTTGGTTTTGGTGCGCTGTCGGTTAATGTCCTCTGTATTAGACATCGGCGCAATAGAAGTTACTAATTACAATAACAATTCTCTAGATCGCCAGTGTTTTGTTCATTAGGTTTTGTCAAAATCTTTAATTGGGTTTTGTCTTTTGTTCCTTCTGATTGACTTTTTGTTTGTGTGTACCTTTGCCTCTGTCTCTGTCTTTGCCATTGTGTCTGACGTTGTCTTGTGTTCGTATGTTGCAGCGGAGTGACAATGCAACAGGTGCCGGAGATGGAGCTGAGAGAGAGTGAGATGATTCTCCAGCTGAAGCAGCAACTGCATGAGAAGGACATGAAATTGACGGACATCCGACTCGAGGCTCTGTCCTCCACACATCAACTCGAACAACTGCGTGAGGCCATGAACCAGATGAAGGCCAGTCTGCCAACTTAACCTTCCATCCATCCTTCCCGCTTAACAACAACGACTTAATCACTTAATGCATATTCCTCTCTTTTCCATTTCACTTTTGTCTGCCTAGATGTCCAACGTGATCTGCTATGTATCTGGGAAGCCTCTTGATAGGTCTCTGGTTCATAAGGGTGCCATACTCAGTGTCTTGATGCATCCGTAGATGACCTGAACATGCTGTCATCTTTCAGCTCTAGTTGTGAATCTGTTATCTGGGCTCTACGCGTGTGAGGGAGCCTACCGGTGGTGACTCGTTCAGTTACCTGAACATCGTCTGCTTATTCGTGAATTTTCTGCTTTTAAACATGAAATGTGCCATCGCAGTACAGGCGTCTCGTTGGAGTGGCGCTATAACAATTTTGACAACAGTTACAAACTTACAATGCGTAATCGTGATTGTTGTTGTCAGTTGATGAGTGTTGTTGTTGTTGTTGTTGTTGTTGTTGTTGTTGTTGTTGTTGTTGTTGTTGTTGTTGTTGTTGTTGTTGTTGAGGTGTTGTTGTTGAGGTGTTGTTGTTTTGGTTGCAGATGGATATGAATCTGCTGAAGACGGAGAACGAGAGGATGCAGAACCTGATCGCTGAGAAGGGAATCGCCGACCCAGCTGCAGCAACAGCAACCTCTGTTCCTCTGAAGATGCACTCGAGTCCAACGATCAATCCAGGTGGCACCGCTTCCTCATCCACCTCATCCAACTCCTCTGTGGCATCTTCGTCGCTTCTCAAGAAGTCACTAGTCCTCGGAGAACCTTCTCATTTCGGTAGAGAACCTTCTCCTTTTGGTGGAGAAATGAACGACTTCTTGTTCAACGAATAGACGGATGGCTGGGTGAATGGAGGGAGGGATGGAGGGATGGAGATAGGAAAGGAGGGAGGGAGGGGCATTAGGACATGGGGAAGAGGAGAAGAATGAGAGAGAATACTCAGATGATGGTTTTCATTTGGCTTTGCGTTTGGCGCAGTTGCTGTGCGTGTCGGAATGTTGGCTTTGCTAATCACGCACAGAAGATTATGAGAAGAGGAGGAGGAGCAGGAGCAGAAGGAGCAGGACGAGGACGAGGGCGAGGGCGAGGAGGAGGAGGATGCGGAGGAGGAGGAGGAGGAGGAGCAGGAGCAGGAGGAGAGGAGTCAGGACAATTAAATACAGTCGGCTCTCTATTTTCTTAAAATCTTTGCTTTTCGTGCGGTCCACCGACCCCACCCAAGCACCCGACGACCCTTGCTTTTAACCCGCTTACCCTTTCCTATCCATCCACCCATCGACACAACTTAATGTTTCCTAAGTCATATAAATTATGAGGTGATGTGTTTCTGAATCTGGTAGATTCTCTGTCGATGGAGTCGATCAGCAAAGACGCCGCCAGTCCAAGATACACAGTTGCTGTTCATCTCGGTCCTTGGACGCAGAACGATGCCAAGACTCCCAGTTCACCAGCCTCCGCATCCAACAGCATCACGGTAACTTCCAGTCATTCCCTGCTTTGTTTGGTTTGTTTCAGCAACTGAATTGATCTGTGAATTGAATGACAATTCAATGAATGATGTTGCAGTGTAGTCCTTACTCGGCTGAATTACTGGGAGATGCGGTCAGCATCCGGTCATTGGGGTTTAAATATGGATGACTGGATGTCAAGGTAAGAGAGGTCAACTGGGGTCACTGGATAGTAACTCTTCTGTTCTACACATTTACAGATTTCCTTTCGGGAGTTTTTTAATTGTCTGATCGTTCTGTGCATATGGTGTGAGGTCGGCCTACTTTGTTCCAGCCAAAGTGTTGTTAGTCTTGTTGCTGAGACACAGCAACCGATTGCTAGAGCGCTTGGCTCCAGTAAAGGTTCGAGCCTCCACCTTGAGGTGATCACGGTGCAGGGACCTTGTGCGCAAATCCCTCATGCACAATTGTTCAGTGTCACTCTGCCGTTACCTCATTATCAGTACACTTCTGATGTATTATACTGCATCAAAAATAATTTTGTATTGTATCAAATGCATTTGTGTTTTACTCTATTGTTATAATTTAAATAATGTGTCTGGTTGTCCTGAGAGTAGAATGCCACTCAACGACAGGTGCTGATTGGAACAGTTGGCCTGACGAGTACAACGAAATGGGAGACACTGGACAGCACCGTCAGAAGAATATTCAAGGTTCGAAGTCTTCGAAATATCAACCAACACCATTTTCTGGAGTTATCATCACCTGCTTCTACCTGCATAATATATTACCTACTTCTACCTGCCTTATCTAGTACCTACTTCCACCTTTACCTGCTTCTACCTGCATCATCGTTCACGTGCTTCTTGATTTTCACAGTCTTGTTGTCAAGACCTTAAACCTCAAGACCAAGACCTTGAACCTCAAGACCAAGACCAAGACCTTGAACCTCAAGACCAAGACCAAGACCAAGACCTTGAACCTCAAGACCAAGACCAAGACCAAGACTTTGAACCTCAAGACCAAGACCAAGACCAAGACTTTGAAACTCAAGACCAAACCGAGAACAATACTCAAAAATCACAACCATGTCCAGATTTCTATTCCTTACTAAAAAAAATTGTCAAGTCAGACTACTCGCTATTTTAATTAAAACACGAATCTTTTATTTTATTCAAACAAAACAATTCCAAATGCAGACTGCAGAGAATTCCGAATTCGTATATACAGAAGTCCTTCGGGCGAAATCTTATTCCATATGCCTGTTGCATTTTATAAAAACCAATACACTCAGAATTTTCTGACCAAGACGTGACCTGTGGCCTGTGGGTCCTCATAAAAATTCTGCCATGTGAAAAATACGTTCTACAGTGCTGAATTCACTGGCACACAGCGCAGCTTTTCAAGTACCGGATGTAATGTAAATGTACAAATTGTGAGTCTGTTTTGAAATCATTCCATGGTAACTAACCGGAAGTCAAAATAAATGTCAAAGGTAACAGTAAAGCCTCACTCACACCTTGTAAACACTAAAGCAATTGTATTAGTAATTATTGGATAAATTATTAAAATCCTTGCGTTTTGTTAAATGACTCTTTAAATTGTCAAAAGTCTTGGTCTTGGTCTTGCAAAACCAAGACCAAGACTTTGAACCTCAAGACCAAGACCAAGACCAAGACCTTGAACCTCAAGACCAAGACCAAGACCAAGACCTTGAACCTCAAGACCAAGACCAAGACCAAGACTTTTAAAAACGAACTCGAGTGCACTCGAGACCAAGACCTTGGTCTCGAGGACAACAAGACTGGATTTTCAGAATGTATTTATTGTTTATTTTTCACCTTAAAGGTTAGAGTCGCTTCCTCTGTCTGTCTACTTGTCCTCTTCTCCCCCTTCTCCTCTGCTTCCTCCTTTCTTCCTTCCTTCCTTCCTTCCTTCCTCTTTCCTCCTCGTCCTCTTCTCCTAACAGATGTTGCCTGACCTTTGTGCAAAGATGGAAGCGTTGTAGCGACGGACTGTTGTTGTTGTTGTTGTTCGCTATCTACAGGAGCACGTGTGTCGACTGGACCCTGGGTCAGGCCTCGGACTCAACGGAGAAAGTGTTCTCTGCTACCACGTCGGCGAAATCACTCGAACCAAAGGTCAGACACTTCTTCACTTGACGATCTGTCTGTCTGTCTGTCTGTCTGTCTGTCTGTCTGTCTGTCTGTCTGTCTGTCTGTCTGTCTGTGTCTCAATCTCTCTCTTTGTCGCCTCGACGCCAAGACATCCTGATGCACTGACAATGGGTGAAGTCATTAGGAAAAGGAGCATCCGAAACAAAACCTATGACTAAGAATATTAAGACTATTAGGAAAATCATGAATATTAGATATAGGAATTTTAACTATATTCTTAGAACCATTAAGCATATTAGAATTAAAACTACTAGGATTATTGGGAACATCAGGATCATAAGTGTTAGGAATATTTGGAATGTTGAGATTATTAGTATTAGGTACCGGTATATTAGGAATATATGGACCTCAGGTCCATATATTCCTAATATACCGGTAGGACCTGTAGTGCTAGAATTAGGAATAATAGGATTATTGATACCTCTAGGAATAGTAGGATTATATGGCATAGATCTGTGGAGTCGATTACTAGATGAAGACGTTGAACAAGTGAGAAGAGTCAGTTTTCTGCAGTTACACCTGCAAGACTGGGTCTTTTACTCGTACCCATAGCCACAAAATGGCTGAAGTCGGGAACTGGTGGTGGTTGTGATGATGATGATGATGATGATGATGATGACACGTCCATGAGATTGGCCTAGATGGATGGAGAACAGAATGGAAGGGATGTTTACAAGGAGATGCGGTCTGATGTAAGCGTATGCTACCTAGCGAATACTTTCAGAACGTGCATTAGTGCTCACAACAAAATCAAGGCATTAGTGGACAAACCATGAAACTCTTGTCTCCGTCTGACGTGTTGTGAACCACTGCTGTTGAGATGTGAGTTCCAGGGGTTATGACCCCGTCTTATACAATACAATACAACTGTGTTTAGTATTGCACTCCTTCCAGAGTCCAGAAATGTTTTGTCCTGTGAGCGGACGTAGCTGATGAGTGATGAGGTGGTGTGGACTGTGGAGGCAATTCAAGGGACACACGAAGTGGTAGGACGTATGTCTCTAACGGTTGTTCTTTTCTGATGCCAGGTTCCAAGATGCCGGAGCTGCTGCCGTGCGGTTACCTTGTTGGTCATCACACGACCATCATACTCAGCCTCAGAGGTTGGAATCAGGTGATTGGCACCTGCCAATCATCCTGCCTGTCACTTCTCAATAAGTTGTCATTCATCCTGCATGTCGTTATCACTCAATCAGTTTATTGAACACCGGTAATAACAATCGATATTACAGTTGCTCAAAGAAAGTCTAAGTATGCATTGTCAGGTGAGACCAGAAGGGACGACAAGTCCCGCTAACAGGGTCACCTAGTTTCTTATGACCAGATGTCATAGTCATCAATGCCAAGTGTCTTTGCGTTGATTGGTTTTAAGAGTTTAATTCTCAACATCTGATGTGAAGTTGTAAGAATGTCTACTAAACTGATGAGGCATAAAAAGGCAGAACTCTGCAGCCACGCTCTGCATCTTGTCTTCAGAGGATTTTCAGAGACATTTAGAATGTGTTATATTACACACACAATGTGTCACACATATATAAGTGTATATAGCAACATACCTGCAAACATATATATATATATATATACCTTGTTAGACACAGATGTACCAATTTCTTATATAACGCTTAAATTTTAACAACTATTGGCGTCGCCATCTATGCGCTTGTGTCCGTCTAAGCGGAGCACATTTCGAGCACCAATTCTAACACTTTTAAGCAGATCTGTCATAACAATTAAAAACTCTGGTAAGTAAACCATATTTTACTTTACTGCGTGCTAATTAAGTCGTCAGATAGTTTGTTGCATGTAATAAAATTTAAGCGTTATATAAGAAATTGGTACACCTGTGTTTAACAAGGTAGTGCGGTGACATGAGTCAGGTAAGGTGGAAAATTTATGTATAGTAAAATATTTCAGCTATTTTGCCATCTACCTACCAAAAATTATTAAAATTGGTGGAAATTTGACGAAGTTCTGACAGAAACAATTTTGCACAGTTTATTTTGAGACACGGTGTATTATATATATATATATATATATATATATATATATATATATATATATATATATATATATATATATATATATATATATATATATATATATATATACAAACAGGTACATACATACGTACATACATACACACATACATTATGTTGTTTTTGATGGGCAACAGGTGTCCATGAGCGCAGTCTCGATTCTCTTGCCTTTGAGACTCTCGTTCCAAAAACCGTTGCTCAGCGATATGTCTCACTTCTCGTCGAACACAAACGAGTCGTTCTCTGTGGACCCGGTGGAACTGGAAAGACGTACTTAGCCACAAAACTTGCCGAATACTTGGTCGTCTTGTGAGTACCAACAGTACTTCGCTCTGTAACATGCGCTTTCATACTTTGCACTAACATAGAGAGGTGGAGGCCTTCCCATGACCTAGATTGAGTTCCAAGGAGTTCCGTAGAACACCATCCGTAGTTGGCCAGTTGATGTTTAACATAACAAAGATAATTAGCGTCTCCTTACTTCTCTATCCAAGCTTTGGACTGGCACTACCAGAGTACTGGAACTCCTGACCGTGGCGTAGTCTAAGTCACCTAAACCCCTAAGCAGTCTTCTCTTTTCAGATTCATATCCACCATAGGCTGCGATTTCTGTCTTACTGGACTGACCTTCTCGATGCCACCTAATTACGGTTTGGTTTTGGTGTGCCATAGGTTGATGCCTTGTGTATTAGACATCGGCGCTGTAGAAGTTACTGAAAGGCAGCTTCTACGTAAACTGCTAGTAGCATACTGTTAAAATTTCAAGCACCTGCCAACGACGCTGCAAATACGACTAATGAAATGATCAAAGCAAGTCCAACTTCAGAACATATGTTTCGCTTAATCATTTTAAATCTTAATGCGAGATAGAATAGGAACTAAAGGAATAGGAGCTACAGGAATAGGAGCTACATAAATAAAAGCCACTTGAATTATAGTTTAACATGCAATGCTAAGCTGTTGATTGAACTGTTGACTGGTCTTCAGGTCAGGCAGAGATCTCGACGACACGGCCATCTCAACGTTCACCGTCGATTCCAAGTCTGGCCGAGAACTGAAGCAGTATCTGTCCAGCATCGCCGACAGATGTCACTCCAATGAACGAATGACGGAGGGGAATTCCACGGGTAGCAGAGGTCGGGAATTACCCATCGTCATCGTCGTCGATAATCTCCAACATGTCGTCTCGTTTGAAGACACCTTCAGCACGTTCCTTGACTTCAACTGTAAAAACTGGTACGGTTCACTGCTCACGTTTAGTCCCGTATGATAAGCAGTATTGTCTGATGACTTTTTAAAACAAAAGTAGTAAAACAATAGGTTTAAATGCAAGTGAAACAAGGAATTGGATTCAACTGCAAATGGAGTGTTGCCGTTAAAAGCAAATTCTCTGCTACTCTGCTCTATGTCTTCTGTTTATACTGAAATGCACTTCATAGTCAAATGTTGAGGAATCAACTGATGATGACGATTCCGAGGCATTTGGGGGTTAACAGCTTTTACGATTTTCAATTTTACTTTGTATTCTCATGTTGCTCGATTAGAGAAATTGAGCAACATCATTTTTTTCATTATGTGTACCCAAGGAAAGTACTGTTATTGTGAACATCTTTTGCAACTGGTTAATCTTAACATTCGGAATTCTAGGTTTCAATAAACTAACTAGAGCATATTAGTGTATTACTACTACTCCAACTACTATTACTGGTACTATTGCTACCACCACCACCACCACCACCACCACCACCACCACCACCACCACCACCACCACCACCACCATTAATAATCATCATCATAATAATAATAATACATCTTAACAGTAATAAAACTGCTACTGCTATTGTTAATGATACTACTGCCTCTATTATTACCAGCACTGTTACTATTATTACTATTATTACTGTTATTACTATTATTACTATTATTGCTATTATTACTATTGCCGTACTTCGTCTATGGTTCTTCTGATGTGTGTTGTGGATCTGTTGGCTTCTGCAGTCCGTACATCATAGGAACAATGACTTCATCTCCTCCGTCTTCAGCGGTCAGCAGTCTACATCCGGTGCATCATGGTTTCCGTTGGGTTCAGCTGACGATTCAGTCGGAACCAGTGCACAACTTCCTCTGCCGCCATCTGCAGCGTCGTCTCGTTGAACAGGAAGTGGCTTCGAACACAAAGAGTGGCCAACTGACGCGCATCGTCGATTGGATGACACAAGTCTGGCTCCAGATGAACAGATTCATCGCCGAAGAAATGCATTCCTCCTCCTCCTCCTGTGAACGGTCGCTAGGTGAGCAACACAACACGTTCACTTCTGCTCAGAAGTTCTGCTGAATTTCTCCACATTGAACTCGGTGTCTGTCGATGGTTTAGTAGATTGCATTTGGTGCATGGGTTCGATCTTAACAGACGACGGTCTCTGTATAGGACAGACTCACTGAGGAGAAAGTCCTTAACGCACAGGTGGTCAGCGCCATCGACCGAGACCCCTTACCAGTTAATTACAGCCGTTGATCTTCGAAGCCATGAACCTATATAGCTTTAGACAAGGCTCGTTCATGGCTGACGAGGTCACTGAGGTCACACGTTTCTGGTGCAGATGAATTGTCAATGAAAGCAAATCCCACTTAAGAGATTCAGTTGCCTTGCATTCCTACATCTATGACCACCTGTGATCAGTTAGAGATGATGATGATGATGATGACGATGACGTTAATGATGCTGCCTGCTGCTACTAATGATGATGTTCATGAAAGTGATGATGATAACTGCTGATTTGTAAGTTTTAAATATTGGATCTGTGCCTAGGAACGCGACTATTTGCATCTTGTCCAATGGATGTCCAAGCATCAGAGGAATGGTTTGCTGACCTCTGGAACTATTCCATTCTTCCCTTTCTTCTCGAAACCACCAAAGAACAGCAGCAGCAGCAGCAGCAGCAACAACAACAGCAACAACAACAGCAACAGGTGACCAGATAGCTTCCATCACTGATCCACATGGACAGGAAATTTCAACATGCGATTTTGATCAGCATATTTTTAATGGCAATTGTAGCAATTGTCTCGAAATGTCGTCTCTTTGAAAAACCCAATTCAGGTTCTGAATTCTGATTCAGGACGACTGGTCAACCTGATTGTGCACTGGACAGCGGCGCGATAGAAGTTATAAATTACAATTCAATTAGAATACTAGGTTATGATGATGATAATGATATCGTGTGCCTAAATGTTATTATATGGTAACCAAGACTACGCTGGATAGATAATGTAAATGAGAACATCACATCACTTGGACTAACAATAAGGGGGCAGTAGACTTGAAAAATGACAATAATTCAGAAGTGCGCTCTACGCCACCCTATCATCACCATCAAATGGCTGGCGTCAGGAACCGATGATGGTGATGATCATATAGCGTGGCGTAGAGCGCACTTCTGAATTATTTTTCGTCCTCCTGAGTTGCGATATAATACAACTAGACGATTGCCCGTTCTAACACGGGCATTTTAGGAGTGTCTGTCTAATGTCTATCCGTGGTTTCTAATATTAATTAGAAACAACGGATAGACAGACACTCCTAAAACGCAGCTTGAATCTAAATGTAAATGTACGCAATTTTCTATACCTAGGCCTATCGTATGGCCTCGACCCTGCTCATTTTTCAATGAATTGATCGGGTGATATCCTTCACCACCGCTGCCCGTTTGAATAGACGCCACGCCATTTTAAGGTCCCCGTGTACGGACCGTGCTAGCCCGAGATGTTTAACCTTTAGATTCAAGCTGCGTTTTAGGAGTGTCTGTCTATCCGTTGTTTCTAATTAATATTAGAAACCACGGATAGACAGACACTCCTAAAATGCCCGTTAAACATCTCTCAAATAAGCCACCTTCCGGATGCGAATCGCAGCCCGCATGCTTTCTTTCACAGAGGGGTACGGGACGCAGCCTTCGCTCTTACCGAATAGATCGTTACCTGTGCCAGCTAAGAATAGCCTCTCGCCAGAGGCCGGGGCGACCTTTGCCTCTTTGCAGTGGCCGGGGTAGCTTCGCTGCCTCGGCCTCTTGGGAGAGGGGCGAGGCTGGCA